>JARHVA010000848.1:642500-1040000 GCA_037957365.1 Torreya grandis | reverse complement strand
TACCATTATATACGCATGTAACATGGGTTATTCCTAGTGTTTAATATTTATATACTATCACATGGGAAAAAGTTATATGGTATCCATACACTTACATAATTACTATATGGTTGAGTTGGGACACTATTTATACAATTTTGGCATATGTGTTGATCATAATCCACTACAATTTATGGGTAGAGCCTCATCTAGTGGCTCATGTATTGATATATTTGGGACTTCAATATCCAAAAACCCCTCTCATAGTACTTATTATTAGGCATAACATACTAGAGATATAAGAGGGAGAGGATGTGTAAGGGTAATTGTTGATATACTAGTGATTAAGCCTCAAGGAGATAGACCATGGGCTGTCAATTAATTCATTAGGAGGAAGTGAGGCTTGAAGGAGATGATGTCATGGATTCAAATGTAAGATATGTGGGAACACAAAAAAGGTGACAATGACTTCCATGAGATCATCAGAGATGGATACACCATAAATATGAGGAGACACATGCATTGGGTTTCCCACAAAGGGATCCTAAAATGGTGGTAGGACATAGTTGGTATATAGATAAGACACTAAAGAGGGGGATAAAACAGGCTCAAGTGGTGACTCTAGATTTTACACTAGTACAGAGGCAATCAATGGAGGAATGATCAATGGGTAAGTAAATAGTGAAACTATGGTTGACAATATCGACATTGGTGAGAAATATTTTGATTTAGTTTTGATTTTTTGATATAGAACACTAGTTACATCAATATTTATGATATATATGATTGTGTGTGTGTGTGTGAGTGAGATATAATGTATATTTGGTTTCTAGTTTTATAGATACTACTGCTATAGAGGAGATCAGATGGGGAGCCTTGATTGTGGTTACACATTAATATATTTTGGATGGGGTGATATCACGTTATGAATATATAATTTTGGTTGATCTTATGGTTCCATCTACTTGAGATCATTTGAGTTGGTTTAGACTAGTGGGAGAGGCTTCGTAATAGCTAAAAGTCTTAAGTGATGGTTTATAACCACTGATAAGGGTATGAACTAGAGAGATCAGGTCTAACATGCCTTTACACATGAGTAAACTACACATATATTGACTACTATTTAGATTGAAGAAGTACAAACCTAGGTTGAAAACCTATAGGGTAGGTTAATGGCTTGAGATACTGCCTTTTTATAATGCACCTTTTAAAGGGCTCAGTCAAAGGTATTGATAGGTAACATGTCTAGGCCATAGGATAGATAGGATGGAGCACAGTTGTAGAGATGTACCTATTGTATTTTTTACTTGTATTGTATAGAAATTATATATATATATATATATATATATATTGACATTTAATTTATTTTATGAGTTGTACTTGGATTTGTATGTGGGTACATAAATATATTTCCTTTCCAAGACATGTATTTTTGTTTTATTGTATATGTTATGGGAAATATGTGACGTATGTTTTCTTTTATAGCCTTATGTGATACACACACATGCTTAAAAATAAAAGGTAAAAATGATTTGAAAATGTATAATAAATCAGATTAAATATAATACACATTATATCAAAATTGGAAATGTGTAAAATAAAAATATAAGTATACTAAACCAAAGTGGTAAATTAAATGGTAATAAATATTTTCAAACCATGTAAATATTTGCACAAAAAACAAATTAAAATCATACTATATGATGTTAGAAAGTATGAAACTTTTTAATAAAATGGAAGACACATGAAAACCAATGGTATAAAAACAAACAGACAATAATTTCAATCAATCATACTAAATCAAGTTGGGAAGAAGGAAAAGAGAAATCAAATGTAAGTAGAAATAAAATTAATCATACTAATTCAAGATGGGAAGTATGATAAATTGAAAAATGGTTATAAATAGGCACATAATCAGAAAATAAGAAGTTAAAACTGAAGTGCTTATGAATTAAGCATAAAACATACAAAATCAAGATGGAAAGTATGTCAATGACATGTAAATCATAATCTAACAAAAATTATCTCAAATTTGAAGCATGTAGTTTTATTATGACTTGGTTATAGTATGAATTGGGTATTGGAATATTTTTTGAGGAGGGGCTAGTCCAATCCATGGTCTTACACTGCAACTCACAAAGGGAACACCAATGAGCTAGAAACAATCATGGACATATTTTTAAATATGTTTATAATATGGTAATATGTGATGAGGGTATGGTCCTATCTATGGTCTTACACTACAACTCACCAGGGGAACACTAATGAGGTGAATGTTAGTATATACATGTTTTATTATGGTAATTTGTGAGGAAATCCTAGTCCTATCCATGGTTTTATAATGTAACTCACAAAGAGAAACCCTAAGGGGAATGATCATTTAACAAAACACTAGTTATCAAGGGGAAATATTAGGAAATTTTTAATGAAGAAAGGAATGTAAAATAAGGACATAGGCATCTATGAGAAGACCTTAGGAAACATGAGGTATACTAGGTACAAATGAGAGACACTAAGAGTCTATTAACCATTAAAATACAAAGGATACTTGTTCACAATATATACAAAGTTGTATGGGCCAATATGTGAGATACTAACATCAAATCATTAAGGTTATATGAACAATAAAATTAAAATATACCTACCTTCACAGAACATGATCCCTGTTCCTCAAGACCTATTATAGAGTTGTCGATCTACTATGAAGATTGGGTACTTGTGTGAGAAAGTAGGTATCACTAATATATTTTTTACTCTCTTATCCTAATCTACTATCCTAACACACCCCAAAGGATCTTGAATCTATCATGAGGCCAAATGTGGAGTTTGATCTTTGATTAGGAATAGGAGATGTGATATGAATCATGTTTTTTAGTATGATTAGACTTTTGAATTTGTATGTTGGATTTTTGAATCATTAACTTTTATTTAAATGATTTGCTTTTTAAATTTTTTTATAGATTTTATAATTCCTCCTCCATGTATATTTATAATAACCAACATGAGTGATATAAGTGATACACATAAATGAGATTTAGAATTTGGTTTAAAGGAAGCTAAGTATTTAAAGATATCACTGACTAAACACTTAGACTTACCTATGAACCAATATTTAATTTCAAGTTTCAACCATATGTATGCTTAGTATGTGAAAGGAAAATAAAGGAATACAGGAAATCCAAATTAGATTGGTATATAGTAGTATTACAATGAGAAGTCTTGTTTACTAATTGATCATATGGTAGATAGATTACTAAGGGAATAAAGGTTTGTATAACCAAGTCATAATAGTAATTAAATTATTTTTGAGTGAGATAAGATAACAAACAATCATTGTAAAAGAAAAAGAATTCATGAAATAAGTAAACTCATAAACATAAGTGGGCATTCATGAAAATAATGATAAGACATAAGAAATATGAAATTAAATAAAAATGTATAAACACAAATCATAAAATAGTTATCCATGTAAAATAAATAAATAAAACCAAATTTGACACATAGTCAAGTATATAAGATATATATATATATATATATATATATATATATATATATATATATATATATATATATATATATATAGATAAATGAATAAAAAATTCAATCCAAATCATAACATAAAACAATGTGAAATAACACCATGTCATGTTCAAAAATACTAATAAATTTGACTATAATTATTATTTGTGACATTCAAAACATCTCTATGAAGTTGAATTTCGATAGCAACCAAAGTCTCATCAATTCATTCTATATCTCCACAACTAAAAATGTAGGTGTAAATAATGAATATTAATGCTCATGATGGATTTAATGCATAGGATACTCAAGGATAGGTACTTATGTTCGAATTTTAATAGTATATGTGGGGTGAGAAGAAGGTGCAACCTGCAGAGAAGGAGGAACCTTCTTGCATGTGCAACCTATTGAAGGGGAATGACTAATACAGGTGTCAATTATGGAAAATAATGAAGGTGATACTATAGAATGTGGTAAAAATTATTATGATGTATAACACACTATTTCCATAGGTATTATAATTCCCCATACTTAGGGATATACTTTGGTAATATCTTAGGAAGAGTTATGACCTTGTCTTTGGACTGAGCAATAACTAGATACAATGTGTCAATATATTACCTAAGTTCATGGAAATGAGTGGAAGAGTGGTTATCTATCTCATGAACTCAAAAAATATGTTTTTTATTAGGATTTTGAATCATACTAGCTGAAGAAGTGGAAGGAGTAGGGAATGGCTGATATAACTGGAAATCTTTGGTCCAATGACTAAAAATTTTGTGGATATCACAATGAGGCTAATCTTCCCATTAGGTGGGCATGGGATCAAGATAAGTTAAATGGATAATGGCATCACTAAGGAAATGTTGGGATGGAATAAAAAATAGAATAGGATCATCTAAAGTTAAAGATGGAGTAGGAACTAGAATAAGCTCATTTGAGGGTGAGGCTAGCCATGTAGCCAGTTTAAGAATAGTATATAACATCTCAATAGGATGAAAACTATAGGGATCATGGTATCTGAAAAAGTGATAAGGGAATATCATGTCATGATCCATGAGTATAATCTTGAGGGGATCTACTATGATTATATGTGTACCATGTGAGTGATACATCTCTACCCTATGATAAATAGTAAGAATACTAGTATTAGGTACTATAAAAGAAGGAATGCTAAAAGATGAATGAAAATATTGAAATAAATAAGATTGATATCAAAGAACTTTGATATTTATAGCTTGGAAAAATATGGATAAAATTGGGTCATCTAAATCATATCCATCATCATATTTAGGTGTATGCAAGTCGATGGTACATGTAGGAATGACTTTATCATTAGAAGACTCATGATGGATAAAATGTCTAGTCTTGGTTAAGATAATAGGTATATCATCGACATGTAGTTGATGGGATCAAGGTTGAAAATGAGTAAGTTAGGATATAATATAATAGGATAGATCAAAGTTTTGATCTTGAGGTTTATCTCATCTACCCCATCATCTTCAAAATCTAAGAGGTTAGGTGGGATGTTTCCAATTAATTCAGGGTGAGCATGATAAACTTGAGTGGAATTGACTAGATAGTTGAAGATTTGGGATTTCCTAAATGAGATACTAGGCAAAGGTTCAAGGGTAAGAATTTTAAATACAACACATTCTTAAAATTATTCTAAATTTCAAGGGTTTCTGTCTCCTTGAATCTTGTAAATGGCTTCATTATGGGGGAATTTGATGCATTGTCATGTGGATGAGGTGACTGTTCTTATACAATGAGTCCAAGGTCAACAAAGTAAGATGTTATAAGAAAATGGAAAGTTAATGATCATAAATTTCATGCAGATAGTGACAACATGAATGATAATTTGAAGACAAACACAACCTAGGGGAGGAATTCTCCTTCTATTGTATACTTGACATGTGTTATGTGTAGATTTGAGGTTATATTCATAATATCCAAGTGTCTTAGTAAAATAAAGGAAAGAAACATAATTACCTTAAACTTAATCAACTAAGGAATGCTTAATTTGGATATCTCCAATTTGGATCCTAATTAATATAGGAGGATCATCTGCACGAAGGAGTATCTCATCAAGAATCATGGTAGTGATAGAAAACTTAAGTGAAATAGAAGTGCCAACTTTTTCATCAACAAGTATGGACATCTCTTCACATTGTTCAAGTATACTATCTTTAGATCTTGAATGTAGTTTGGCATCTTATTGGAGGAGGTAAAAGGATTCTCATTTCAATCAAGAATTGCATTAGATAGTTTTTATGATGAGAAAAAGTTCACATTAATTCTATAAAATGTATTTGATATGGGATATGAGAAATTTATGCAATGGGATCCCATTCATCATAACACATGGGAGGATTTCCAAATATAGGAACATAATGTTTTAAGATATCATGGGAAGGAGGGATAAAATTGTAATTAAAATTTTGTTGATAAGGTGTAGTTGGTTTGGGATGATTTAACTTAGGTGGTGTGATGGTTGGGTGAGGTATTTCATATGGTTGGGTTCAATAAATACTACTGAAAGTTTGGGGAATAATATCTTGTTTTGTGGATGTTAGGGGAATATTATAGATGGTATGAGAGGTATAATCAAGTTGTGTTTTTGAGAGTGATGCATGAATGGTTATAATTTTCTCTTTCCCCAATTCTATTAGATGGGATGGGGAAGTGTCGTGAATGATGTGGAATGCTTAAGAGGTGTGATGCATAGGTGTTGGATTTGAGTCAATAAAATCAACTTCTCATCTCATGTTAGTCATATTAACCACAGTTTATGTATTTTTAGTGAGGTCTATAATACTTTAAAAAAAATTGTGTAAGGAATAAGTTTTTCAATGTTATCTTGGTAGTTGGGAAGAGGATCTTTGTAGATAACAAGATGAGCATGAGATTGGTTTAAAACATGTTTTTTAATTTGTGTTACATGGGATTTCAAAGTTATGTCATATGATTGTTGAATCTTTAAAATAAGGGTTTCATCATCAAAGTTTGTAAAAATAATAAAATCCATAAAAAAACTACGTAATTGTCTACAAGTCCCATGAGATTGGCCCCAACTTCCATGAAACCAACAAAAATTGTTTGGATCATACCATGATTTCATAGGAAGACTGGGGTCAACATATTATGGTAGAGGTCTTGGAAGACATTTTAAATCTCTAATATGGATAAATATTTGTGTACATTAGTGTGTTTGGGTTGAGAAAATGTAGGAGTATGAGTGTTGTTTGTAGGGGAACATGCTCCATAGCATTATTTTGAGCAATTTCTTGAATGTTATAAATAGTTTCATAGGTGTCAGTAACACCATCATTAGTTACATAGAGGTTTGTGTTTTTAATGAGCATACAAGTGCCCATTATAAGTTAAGATCATTAAAATTGATGCATGAGGAATTTTTGTCATTTAGCTTGGTCAAGGGATTCTTTCAAGGTTCTTGGAGAGAGTCTTAACCCAATATTGCAATGTGAGGTATATAGGATTAGTGAATAGGTGTAAGAGGTTGTCATCCACCATATTATGATCACATTTGCTATATAATTTCTTCCATCATTTGATTAATTCTTGTGCCATTTTAGTTTCAAGTTGTTTGTAATTTATAAAGTGGGCTAAGTTGTTCTCACGAAGATCACTAGTTTGAAATTATTGGACTAGTAAGTTAACTAAGTATTTAAGGATAGTGATGAAATTGGGTTTTAATTGATTGCACCAGTATAAAACATCTCTTGAGAGTGGTTTATCTAATAATTTAGTAGCATCAAAGTTGTTAAGTTTGACCCATTCTTTATAAAGGTTACCAAATGTTTTTAAGTGCAATGTGTGATCAGTGGATCCATTATAGGTGATGGTGGGTGTGATACCTCCTATGTCAATATTATAAATTTGAGGTAATAGAGGTTCATATTGTACATGTGTGATTTTTTTTTTAATGAGGGTTGGTTCTAGGATAATTTTACCATAGGAATCCCTAAGGGGATGGGGGGCATTCAGATTTTGTGTTCCCCATGAAACCTATTGAGGTTGGTTTTGAAGATGGATGAGATTATTTTGCATCTGCATCATTTTTTTTCATTTTTTTTGGAAGGTATGCATTTGATTAAGTGTTTTTAATAGGAGTTGGTTACTTAGGGAATTGTTTTGACCACTGTGTGCAACATGTGATGCATTAGTGTTAGTATTAATAGATTGAATTAAACTATGAGTATTAGCATGTTATGCACTATTGGAATGAGTAGGATTGGTAGAAAATAAGAAATAGTGTCATGAGAATCACTGGTATCAAAATATATACTAGTAACATGGTTAAGAGGATGGATATTTTGAAGAGGCCCACTTGAAGTTAAACCCACCATGTTAGTATAAATACTTGGCATGGAGATTGAATAAGTCTTAAAATAAGATGTAATGGTGTGTGAATGAGATAAAATAGAAGGAAAAGGTTGAGATGTAAATAAATTCATTCTCCAAAATCCATGAGAGAAGGTAGGGGAGGGTGAATAAGGTTATTCTATATGAGGATCTATCATGAGATTATAAATGGTTCAAAGGTATTTTCCTCTATGTTGAGGTAATTCATTGATGGAAAAGAGAGTTTTAGTTCTATACTCTAAATCAAACTGATCTTCTAGTGAGAACAAAGGGTTTCAAACTGAGGAAAAATGAGGAGGATTCCCATAATTAGTAGTGTGATTCACAACATGGACATTGCTTTCATCCATGGTGGGTTCCATAAGCTATGGCTTGGGAAACCTATTAGGATTAGTAAAATTCATCATGTTTGTTTGATTTAACTTTGTATTATCCTCAAATAGGAAATTCATGATAAATAAAATAGTTTATGAACTTGGTATAAATAAAAATCAATTGGTAAGATATAGAGTTGCACCAATTGATAGTGTTCTATAAGATAAAAAATAGAACTAAAAATAAATAATATAATTTTATAGGTTAATTATGTAGTGCAGAGAGGGAAATTGAATATGATAAAAAGATGCGCTATCATATAGGGAGAATATTTACTGAAGGTAAGCAAAACTAACATCTATAAGATATCATGTCGATAGGGAAAATTATGTTATGAAAATAGGGAAATGTTTTTTACAATAATAGCTAAGAAAATATAATGAAGCATACAAGTAATCAGATAAATGTGTTTGGTCTCATTGTATCACACAACATAAATCTTGTACTAACATTGGATAGTACAAGTTTTTCAATACAAAATACAATGATCAAAGATCAAACAATAAAAATTGATTGTAAATGTTAAGCTAAGTGGTCATTATTTAATGTTTTTTTATTTGATAAGTAAATATTAGGTTTTACAAGGACCTAAAAATGATAGTTTAACATGTAAAAGTGTAAAGATGAAACAAGGAAAATCTAGGCCTACACAGCCAAACAAACACTAAGAGTCAGTAAAATTATATTAAAATGGGACCCAAAAAATAAGACCAAAAAATAAAGACACCTGTTAAATTTATTTTGAGTAATTTTCTTTCCTATTTCCACCTATCTTCTTCTTCTCAATACTACTTATCATGCCTCTATTTTGAGTTGTGGATTTCTATGAAGTTTCTCCCATGTATAGACAAACCTTTATCTTTCTTCACCCTTGATTTTTCTTTCTTAGAGTTGGAGCTACCTAGGGTGATGGTGAGAATGTCTTTACCTTTTTTATTTGGGGTTCCCTCCAACTTCATTTTGCTTCCACCATTTTTGAGTCTTGCACCCCTTTCCTCATTTTTTATACTTCCTTCTTGAGATTGTTCCATGAAGGGTACCAACTGTCTACCCATTTTTTGTAGATTATCATGAAAATCTACTAGTTTTTGCTTGAATCCCTTTGTAAACTATATTGAATAATTATCTCTTCAAAATTTCAATAAATTTCAATTCATAGATTTCAAAATTAGGGTTTTCAATACCCCAATATAACTTTATACTTCTTATAACCATATTGCCTAAACTCTTCTCTATAGGAGAAGATTCAAGAGATTTATTTTTGTCCTTTTCCCCAATTACCCATGAGTGAATAAGATAGGGGGAAGGAAAAGCCTCATCCTTCTGACCCTTATCCAAGTTTTCCTTAGCCTTATTAGAGCTCTTATCCTTACTTCTATCCTTGATGTTGATTTCTTGGTTCCTCATGGGAGTCCCTCTTTTAGTGAGGAAGAAAAGTAGTCCTTGGTGGATCATGTTGGAAAAGGGTTATTCTTAGAATAATATGATAGAAGATTACAATGACATGAGAATATAATATGACATACTAATCAAAAGCTATTTGAAAAGTTTTAACAACAAGAAATGATGTGAAAATATGTGTGAACTTTCCTTCTAAAGACAAATAACACATTAATTATAATCATATATTTGACCATATCCTTGAAAGATCAACCCTGAGAAATCCTTCTTTTTCATTTGAAAAATGACATCTACCTCAAACAATGCCTTCATGAGTTCATACTTCTACCTTTTGTATTTGACGGCCTTAGTACCTTCACAACTCATTCCTTTGACATCCCCAATGAGTTATTTTATGACATCCACCCTTACTCCCCTAAAAAAAACTTGGATCTATTTCTAGCCCACCACAAAGTCCCTAGCCAACATTTCACCATGACCTTTAATTCATATCATAAATTTTGTGATTCCACCGTTTTCAAATTTCTCCAGACTTTGTAGTTCAACTAGATATCTATATAAGAAAATGTTTAATGCTTTTTAGTGTTAAGTGATTTGGAGGTGTGTCCTAAATAGAAAACTAGTCTAACTATATTGGTAAATTAAAAATCACCTAATTTGTCTATGTTTGTTACTCTAAGCATGTAAACAACTAAAATAAAAATTTAATTAATTACTAGTAATATAGGTGAATATATTTGACTATGAAGAGTATAGAGTCGGTTCAGGTGACATTGTATGCAAAAAATACATAATAGAGTCAACATGGTCACTATTATTCTATGAAATCAAGATCCATAATAACACAAGCAAATAGGTCAAATGAGTCTTCTAGAGAGAATATAGGATATAGAACTATGTCAAGCTAGTTGGCCTAGTTCATTATAGGGTTGAAGTTATATAGAATTTAAACTATGAAAAGTAAGTCTGTAAATGAAGAATAGAAATGATAGATAAGGTACGAATGAACCTTGGTAATTTTGAAGATTCTTAGTTTGAAAATTTTATGTTTTCTTACTCTAATGTTTATTTTTATATTCTATGAACAGAGTTGACTGGGTCGATGAAGTCTCCAAAACCTATATGCTACAAAGGAGAAATATAAACAAAGTTAATTGGGGTGACAAAGTCTAAAATCCTATAATTGAAGAAGAAAACTCAGTCGAGCCAGTCAATCTAGTCACCTATATTCAAAGAGGATATATAGAGAGAAAATAGAGTTGATTTGGAGTGATTGTGTGTTAAAATTGTGCACATAATGTTATAATGTATCGACATGTTTGATACAATAATATAAAAATAAAAATATATAACATGATAATAAAATTAATGCGTGAAAGAAAACCTATAAGGGTTAGATTCATGTCATTTTCACCAAAATGTATATAAGGGAAAATGTAGCTGACCTATAAATCAATTATACCTCAAAGAAGATAAACCATTCTTACACTTCTACTTGTTGGTACATGTATATAATCAAGGTCATGAACAATATGGATCTTCTATACCTAACCAAGGGGTCCCTTACCTTAATAATAACACTAGAGAGGGTTTTGAATCCTCTAATCAAGCAACACCATATGATAACCCTATCTAGGTCCTATGGTTTCAATATTCAAAAAGTAAATTAAAGTCTAACCTAGTTATCACCAAAATTTGTGGCACAAAATGAGGGTAATAAACATAAAATTAAACATGCATAAAAGATTTATACTGAAGCCAATGTATAGGAAATACTAATGCATGGGATAAAATCATATAAGATAACAAATGTAAATCTATCTACTTTGACAAAAGAATAATGTTAAGAATACTTACCTTTGAAAATGAACCCATTGAGTGTCAATCTCTCCATTATCCAAGGTGATTCACAAGAGGTTGTTATGATATGTAAGGATAACAAGGATAAGTCATCTCAAGGATACATAACCTCTTTATGCATCCAAAAGACTTCTCCATAAGATAAGATCCATATCTTAAATTGTATTATTGGAACCTCAAACAATGTTAATAAAGTAGAGTTGTCGATAAGTGGATACAAAATATATGATGTTCTTCTTCTTCTCTCTATAAATGGAAAAAATAATGTGTATATATAGTTGAGTCTAACCCTAATCCCTTATAAAAGTTTATTGGATAGTGGCATCCCAATTTAACCTTGTATTGTTAATTAATAAAAGCAAGTTAGGTCTTGGACTAATTCATCCAAGGCTAATAAATTCCTATAATTTGTAAATATAATTTAAGTATAGGGTCATTCCATGTCGAAATTATTTGGTAAATGTTAAACATATTTTTTTGGCTTAGATAGGGGATGAAAAAAGTGGTGAATTGCTTGGAGGAGTGTGTAATGAAGGAGAAAAATCTTAGGTAATTGTATAGGAGATGTTTCTTTAGATTTAAAATAGTGGTATAGGGTATAAAAATATTGTGAAGCACCAATGGTCTACCCACCCATTTCTTAGTGCACCCTTTAACACATGCCCTTAGAGAGATTAAGACTCAATGGGATATTACAAGAGAGAAAGCATCAGTAATTGTTAAGGTTTGAATATATAATGTGTATATAGCATGTATATTATATTCATCTCATTTTATAGGAAATATGTATATAAAAATCATGCATAAAATATATTTATATCACTAGATGTTGTATGTAATAGGAATCCAAGGGAAATTCATTAGTCAATTATTAGTAGAATAAAAATAAAAAAACTAGATTGAGAAAAAGATTTCATAAGCCTAGATACTTGGGGGAGAAATATAAAAAACAATATAAAAGGGAAAAAATAAGATAAAAGGATGCTTTCACCTTCCTTGACAATCTAAAATGATTTTTGACATGAACATTTGTTTGTGCCAAGTTTTTGTCCAATGGAGTCTTAGTTGACGCTCTTATTTTTTGGGCAACATCTCCCCTTAGTTCACTTTGGTTTTAGCTTTAGCATGTATTTGTAATGAATCTCTCCAACAATTTGGCATTATAAGTTTGTATTTTAGATCTTATTACATGTGAGTGTGAAGACTTGTATATATAGTTTTTAAACTAACCCCAACCTATGTATGATTAGGTTTAGGATAACCTTGGGTTATGCTCGGGAGTCCAAATGAAATAAATGATGTCTTTAACTATGAATTTATTGAGGCATGGCTCAAAATTTCTTATTTTTATGGTATTTATACTATTATTTTATAATTCTTGACTTTGAAGATGACAAGATAATGATGACCTCATTTCCCTTGATATTTGTTCAATTTTTCTTTTTGGAAATTATGTATTCACTAATTGAATATGGATTATTTAACTAAGAATATAATTTGATTTACTTGGTTAATTAATTATGGTCAGTATTTTTTTAACTTCAATATTTGGGTTGAGTACCCCACTTAATTGGTCAAAAATGTTAGTTTGGTAAGTCGTAAGTTGACTAGGGATGAATATGTGAAAGGTTATAATTGAGTATAAGGTAATACCCTAAATAGAGATGCTTTGAGATAAATATAGGAACTTATTTCTAATGTGCATATGAATATGGTATGTTTAGTGTTTTCTAGTCTTAATTTTCACAGTTTGGTATAAATTAATCTAAAGTCTACTTAGACATGAAAGTGGTCAAAGAATAGTGTCTACATTTTGCCCATGTTTGAGTAGGCATTGCAATACACAAACATAGTAATGTCTTATCATATTAACATCAACATTTTTTATTTTTATGATATTTACATTTATATTAAAATTCTTAACTTTGAGGATGATAATATCATCATAACCTCATTTCCCTATATATTTGTTGAATTTTGATTTTTGAAAATTTTATATTCATTAATTCAATAAGGATTATTTAACTAAGAATTTAATATTTATTTACCTGGTCATTTATTTCTACTTAAGATTTTGTTAATTTCAATAATTGGGTTAAGTGTCATACTTATTTGGTTAAAAATGTATTCACTCCTTTTTGGTTGCTTCCATGTCTAAGTAGACTTCAGACTGATTTCTACCAAACTATGTAAATTAAGCGTAGAAATAACTAAACATCCTAAATCCATCCACACATTGGACACAAGTTCTAATAATTTCATTAAATCATCCCTATATGGGGTATTACCCTGTAATCAATGGTAACCTCTCACATATTCATCCCTAGTTAGCTTTTCACGTAGAAAACTGACATTCGTGACCAATTAAGTGGGGCACTTAACCCAATTATTGAAATGACTAAAAGCCTAAGAATAATTAATTAACAAAGTAAATAAAATTAAATTATTAGTTAAATAATCCATGTTTAATTAGTGAATATATAATTTAAAAAAAATCTAAATTCAACAAATGTCAAGGGAAATGAGGTCATGATGATGTCATCATCCTTAAAGTCAAGATTTATAAAATATCAACATAAATGCCATAAAAATTAGAAATGTTGAGTCGTGCATCCATAAATTCATAATTAAAGACATCATTTATTTCATTTGGATTCCCAAGCCTAACCTAAGGTTAACCTAAACCAAATCATACCTAGATTTGGGTTAGTTTGAAAATCATAAATACAAGGTTTCACACTCACTTTCAACAAGCTCTAAAATCCAAACTTATAATGCAAAATTTTTGAAGAGAGAGATTAATTTAAAATACATGACAAAGACAAAACCAAAGTGAAATAATGGGAGGTGTTTCCCATAAATTAATATCATCAATAAATACTCAATTGGGCACAAGCTGAGCACAAGCCAAATTTTATGCCAACAAGCATTCTAGATTGTAAGGAAGGTGAAAGTCTCATTTTATCTTCTTTTTTCCCTTTTATATATTTTTTATATTCCTCCCCAAGTATCTATGCTTAGTAATTTTTTATCTTAAGCTTATTTTTTTATGTTTATTCTAATAAAAAAGTGACTAATGCATTTTTCTATTGGTTTCCTATTGCATACATATTGGCATGCTTAGTTGGACTATGCACCCCACACTCATCATAAGAGAATTTTTAGAAATCTTAGGATTAAATACAAACTAATTTTATAAACTATTTTTTTATAAAATTTCATCTAAAATCCCAATTTTTTACTGACTACTAAGTGAAAACTTTGACCTAAGAAATCAGTGACTTCACTAGTTTTTAGCATTCCATGTTACTACATTTTTAAAGGAAATAAGTGACTTCCCTACTATATATTGGTTAATTTGATGGTAAAAATGACTTATATTAATATTTATGACTTTGAGTTACAAATTTTTGTTGAGTTACAAATTTTTGCTTCTGGGAAATAACGACTTTGATAAAACAAATTGATGACTTTGACTTGTAACTTTTTCCTTCTAGGAAATAACGATTTTAACAAAAGAAATCAATGACTTTGACTTGAGAAATTGATAACTTTTGTAAGTAATAATATGTTATGTATTTGGTGAATTAACCACTTTTTTTAGGAAAAATAATGACTTTGATAGTTGTAATTGGTGAGTTCATTCCTATTAATTGCTGACTTTGTCAAATTTTATGTGTTTTGTGTTTAATATGAAAATGGTGTCTTCACCCTTTCTAGTAAATGGTGACTTCACTTTGAGACCAAAACCTAAGACCTTAAAAGTTTGAAATTTTTCTTTGTTAAGTTAATTTAAACAAGTAAAAATCAATCCTCTAACATTTTTTGTAGGGAATTAAAAAAAAAAAAGAAGAGGTTTTACATGCTAACAAAGTTATTTCACTTGTCTTTTGGTATTTATAAAAAATTTACAAACATCTTTTTGTCATTTCAATGTTTCAACAAAGGCTAAACTTCAATCACCCTTCAAATAGGTGTTTAAAAAGAACAATCACATTTAGACTTAAAGCTCCTAATATCACTTTGATTTTTTTTTCAATTTTTTGCAAAACATTTAGTTAGTTTCATTTTTAAAAATAGTTTGATTTTAGTAAATCCTTGCACGTATGCTCTCCCCTTATCCCCTTTAAGGAACTTGGGTTACAAAAAACACATGGTTTCACTTGTTTTGTTGATTCAAACTTGAATAAATTTCATGTATGATCTCAACTTATCCCTAGGGACTTGGGTGACTCATAAATGACTTAGTTCCTCCTTTATGTTTCTTTTTTTTGGATTGTGAGTAGGAGTTCATTACTTCCTCATAGGTTCTTTAGGTGGACTTTGACCTAAGGTTTTATCTCACTTCATTGTTCAAATGCAATTTATTTATTTGGGTATATAAATTGAGCATGATAAATAGATGTGATATTTATTGAGTGGTTAATATGACCAAATGGAAGAAGACTTGGGTCAAGCGATAGTCTAGACATTGGACTTCACTAAGTAGTACATAATTAAATTCATTTTTCAAGGGACAAGACCCTTGCATAATAAGTTAGGTATTTTGAATCCATTAGTAGATATTTATTGTACCTAAGTGTTTTTAGGAACTTGTGGACTATCTAGATAAGATAATTCAAAAATTGAAATTAATTGACCCCACTTATCACGGATTATCCTACCAAATACCAAGTTACTTAAGTGGTCTATGTTCCTTAACATGTATTAGTTATTGAGAGACAGAGGGGGGATTTATAATTCTACATAAATGTGCTCTTTATTTTTGGATAAAAAATTAATTCCTTTTAAGACTCATATATCAGTGACAGTTTTGAAAGATACTATGCACACCTTGTGTCAGTTTTAGCATAGGAGCATGCACTTAGGTGATACTTCATCTTTTAATTGTATTTTTTGAGTATAAAATCACTTTACCAAATCAAATGAACTAAAATTTTAGACAAACACATGTTACACACACCACTTTTCAAAAATAATTGTTATGCTACTAAAATTATTTCAAACTATTTGCCTTATTTTAAACAAAATCAAAACCATTTGTGCCTTTGTTTCTAAGTAGTGTTGTTACGCTAGACATTTTTACCTATATAAGTTGGATTTATTCTCAACCAAGTTTAAAAAATCCTAAAATTTATTAGCTAATTTAAAATTTAGTGTGGTTATGTAAACCATATAAATTTACAACCTTTTTTCCATGGTTTAAGTTGCCTTCTCAAATGAAGTCTGAAACCCACTTCCAAGTATAGATTGAAGCACACCAAATTTACATTTGTGTCTTACTTACCACTTGGGCTTGAATGTTTTAATTTTATAACACATTTTATGTTACTTTAGTTGTATTTCCAATTATTTTATGACATTTGCCTAGAAAAACTTTAGACCTTCATTTTTTGCTTGTAAGTTCTTTTTATACCAAGTTCACTTTTGGCCTAGTTTTTAAGTTTACCTCGACCAGGTACAATTTTTGTTTCAAACCAATTACCTTAGATTAATTTCATTTCAAGTTTCAAACCTATATTAATTTCATTTCCAAGACTAGATTTATGACTTTTGCCAAGGACCTAGCATAACTTCATTCTTAGGCATAGACCAAGTTTGTTTTACCTTTAAATAGTTCAAGATCTTTGTCAAGAACTAGTTTAAAATTTTCATTTCCAAATTTTAATTAGACTTAGTGTATTCATTTTTCAATACCATGTTCACATTTCAATTTTATACCTCTTTCCAAGAGCTAAGTCTATTTTTCATGGTAGTTTTAGACCACAACCAAGTTTGTCAAGTTTCCCCTTTTAGGCCAAGTTTCACATGTTTGCAATGCTAGACAAATATTTTCATGATAAAATTAACATTTATTCAACCATGAATCTCTATATACATATCAAAATCATATATAATACAAAGTATGAAAATATTGTCACAAATGACCCTTTTGTTCAAGATCCTTATGGAGATGGCGTAGTGTATGATATGGGTCCATATCCCACATATAATATGCACTATAGAGTAGGGAAAAGACCAATTAGTAAATTATCTTGAGAATACAACTTATTATCTAGGTAAATACCAATATAAAACTACTCAATACCATTCCAACATACCACCTAACATGGAACAAGTCCAACAACTGTAACCTTACTATGTGACTACACCAACTCATACCAATTATGATCCTTACTTATTTGATCACCATTTATTAGAGAATAGAGATGAAATCATTGTTTTATTATTGGAGATGGTTTTGGTAATTTTTCCTATCAAGGACAAATTCCAACCCTTATAATTTGAAACTTTCCAAGATCCTGTCAATAGCCTTTGCAAGGTGGTCAAATAGGTGTGTTTTAGTTTTAAGAAGGTCAAATTTTGGTAATATAATGTTTAATATGGATGTAAAATGTCACAAAATAATTTATAATACGTTTGAATACATTCATATTTATGAATTTTACCTTATTCTAAATTTTCAAACTTTAAAAAGGTTATTTCATGCATTTTTAAGCCTAAAAAGGCCCTTTGAGAGCTCTCACATGCCAATTTAACATATTAAAAGATATAAAAAGATTAATTATTTGTTTTAACATGTAAAATAATCATATTTTTCCTATACATTCATTCAAATTTGTGGTGGAGACTTGAGTTTACAATACAAGGCAAAGAAAAGCCCATTTTCATGCAATTTTCATTGAATAGTATGGATCCATATGGAATTACATATAGATGAAGAATTAAATATTAGGATAAGGATATTATAGATTTAAATTAATAATTTTAGTTCAATTAGAGGACATACAAGCTCAAAAATATTCATCTCTAGATAATTGGCAAGTTTGCACATAAAGACCTACCTTTAGGTTTGATGATGGTACAGATTGGGGAGAAAATGTACAAGTCTAAATTTTTAGGAAAAAAATTAGAATAATAGGGATTATTTATGGATTAATTTGTTATATAATTCGTCTCTTCTCCCTCATTAATCATCCATTTGAATTTATGTTATTTTTTACATTTTTTTCATCCATGAAGGCAACCAGTTTTTCTTCAAGTCCTCCTCATGAGGGCATCATTTCATGAAAATTATAGTTTTTGGATCTTATAAATAACCTAATATACATTAAAATGACATTATATATGTAATTTTCACATTTATAAGGTCTAAACAAAGGATATTTGACAAGAGGAATTCAATTCTACAGTCTCCATGATTAAAGAGGAATTATATGGTCATGGAGAAGAAGGAAACATCAAGTTTTATTGAATTTTTGTTTGCAAGGACTCCTTCATGTTTTTTGTGTTTTCAAAGAAAAATAATTATAGTTTCTCCAATTTTCATATCAAAATATGATTCATATGCTCTCAATAATTACCAAGAAAGCCCACTTTAGCATTGTCTAAGGTTTTCTAGCATATTTTAAGGTTTTAATAGAAACCTATGTTTCATTTTTAGCCTCTTTCCCTCTTCAAATAGCCTCCAAATTAATGTATGTGGTTAAGGATAGGTTTATTATTGAATATGACCCTAAATTTTCCATTTTCATGCACATAATTCTCTTTCTCACCTCCATCTCATTCACCTTCAACCTCAATATCATCACACAACCATTATCCCTATGTTCTTATCCCTTTCCATCATCCATCATGTTTCCTTTAAGAATAACCACCCTCACCAATATTACATCCTCCTCCATCCCATGAAAAATATTCTCAATAAGGTTATAAAGGGTTGATATCATCATGAGTATAAAACAATTGGCCTATAAGGACTTTGAAATCATGCTAAATTGAAGAAGGATATACACCTACAGTCATCAAGAATCACAATCAATATCTTATCATGAAGTATAACTCAAATAAAATTGGTATGGAAGATCATAAAAGATACCTTCCTCATAAATTTTACAAGGGTTTAATGACAAATTCACAAAGTAAGGTTTTGAGGTCATTTCAAGGTCTAAATTCACACCCAGTCCGTACAAATGGAATAAATACAGTCATATACACAACCCTTATGATGATTAGACATGATAGCAATATATTCATGAATATTAGTAAATAATATAGGTTTTCTCAATCCTAATAGTCTTACATTAATTTTATAAATCCAAGAAGATAGTTATATTCTTTCATTGATATCTTAAGTACACCTATACGCTTGTCCTTAAGCAACCTACAGTATGGTAAGGTTTTCAACTTCAACAGGAGGCCTTTCAAGGAGATTCAAACCACATAAATAGAATGGAAACAAATAAACCTAGTACATATCTCAATCATGACACATTTTTAATTTTAAATATGGATTAAAATAAAAAAACCCTACCTACAACAACTCAAGGACACCTTCAGGCCTATTTTGGGTCAAAACTTGCAATTAGTCAAGGTCTAGGAAACCTTAAGACCTTTAAAGTGGAAATGAGGATAGTAAAATGAGGATATTTGAATTTAATAAGGTGTTTTAGGATAAACACAAGATCAATGTTTTTAATGGCCTGAGAGGAGGAGAAAATGACCTACAACTAGCTCATTTTGATGACCTACAACTAAGTAGGAAAACAATGTTTAAAGGTTTTTCAAGATTTTTCTCCTAAAGGAAGGTTTTGAGGTGATTTTGAGATCATATTTAATGGAGGTCAGATTCACTTTTATGATCTTATTGTGTATTGATCAAGCTTCCAAAAGCATCTTTAAACTCTACACAGTCCATACATATACCTGCAAACAAGTACAATCAAGGTTGGGGTTGTTAGAGTGGTTTGTTTTTAAGTGGAGAATTAGAGTTATAAAGTGTTTTAATTTTAAATAAATCATTTAAGAGATAAAATTTTATTATCTCATTAGGATAATCAATTTAATTTTCTAAAGATAGTGCTACAGTCAGTTACAACCACCTCAAAATGTAATTTACAACTAAGGAAACTCAGTCTCAGGCCCATCTCCATGTAAGGGTTTCAAACTTCATGGTATTAAATATTCATAGGATAAATGCATTATAATAAGGATTAGGATAAATTTATGGTTCCAAATCATAATGGTGATATTCAATAACCCTAGATACCACACCTTAGTCATGGATAGCACAAAACTATCTACAAGATCATGAAGGTTGATGACAAAGTGTTTCTAGGGAAGTTTAATTTTTAGTCTCATGATGGTATATATGATTCATGAATCATGGTGTTATAAGATCATTAATAATATTTATATAGTCACCAAATCATGGTGACATAGTCAAAATCACTTCATAATTTCCATCTACAACATTGTCATACACAGGCTTCTCTTCAAGTTGGCATTGATAGTGTAAGGGTATGGTCTACAAGGATTTAATTTTAAAGAAAGTGTTTTAAGATAAAATTTGGGTTGAACATCACCATTAATCATAGAGATAAATATCAATAACATGCTATAGTCAGGCCATACTCATCATCCACCTATAGCTAGACAAAGGCTTTTCAAGCATATTATCAGTCAATAGTAAGACAAGGAATTTTTCTATGATCCTTATTTTACATTAGCTTTATATCATGATGGTGGTATCATGGAGGGTTTTAATAGGATTTTTCAAAATAAACACATTTAAATGACATAATATTCTTTCTTAAAAACTCACCCACACCCCTCTAAAAAAATCAGGTCTATTTTTAAAGGTTAGTAAGAAAATTTTTAGGGCATAGTCCATGGTGAAATGTTATGGGTAAATTTATGTTTCATGATGGTGGTGGGGTATGAGATGAATCCATGTTTTTAATAATTCCTAATGAAATATCTATAGTGCTTAGTCAACCACTAAAAATTTCACTTACAACCATGTAAGCTCTCTTAAGAAAATCATATCTTTAGGAGTATGAGGGCAAGGTTCTTCCTTTGATGAATCTTATGGTAATTTTGTTTAGATGAACAATATAATGATGTAAACTCATAAATCATCATCTCAAAGCCAAAACATTCATCTAAAATTAGAGAAACTCATAAAAATATCCACCTACAGTCCTAAGTGTTGTCACTTAGATTTTCACCCTTTGAGGAGATGCCTAAGCTCTCCTCATCCAAGTGGCATAATGGAAACACTTCTAGGCTTATGGGTAGCTTAAAGATGAGGTGAATCTATAGATAGGGATAATTACCTTGATGTATCACTTTGGATCAAAACTACAAATAAAATTTAGGATTGAAAAGGGAGAGAGATAAATGAAAGAAAACTATTCTAAGGGAGGTGATACAACAAATAACATGATGAATTCTAACTAGTTTCATGTTACACATGAAATCAAGGGATAAATTGAACATACACTTCTCTAATCTACATCTTCTCACATCAATGTTACATTATGAGGTTATGGATTAATGTAAAAATCTAGGAGGAATAGATAAGAGGACTTGAATGGTACTAATGAAAATAATAACTCACTAAATCCTTGAAATTTCCTATAACACTTCAAATGCCTTGCAAGAATAAGCTTTTCAATTGCAAATAGGGTGAAAGAATGAGACAATATGCTAAGGAACCCATATTTTTCACTAACAAAGATTCATAATCCAAGTAAAAAAAACTTATGAATAGTTATGAAGAGGTATAAATAAGTCTCCTTATTGATCAAATGGTATTAAAATGAGTAGGGACTCACCATACTCAGGTGGAGCATAAGTTACAATGGCCAAAATGGCTAGCTCTTATAGAACCTAAGAGAGAGAGAACAAGAGAAAAGTCCAAAGGTCATAAGGAAAGTTTTAAAGATAATAGATTTAGTTAATTATTCATTATAATAGGATATGTTATGAACCATGAAATGTTAGGAAGCCCAAGTGTCCATCCAAGTCATCAAACTCTTGCAAAGTGGCATAAAACTCCTTATTCTAGTTCAAAAAATTGCCTTCATGATTTGGACCTATTTGAACATCCCAAAATTGATTAGGGATGGGTATTATTATTAGAATTAAATGGAAGGGTTTTATTCATGCTTCTCCATTCATTGGTTTTAGGCTTGGTCATCTAAAGTCACCTAAAAGTGAGCCATCATCATTTGTATTCCAAAAAACTCTTGTTTCATGTACCCTACACACTTGTCCTCAAATTTGGATTTATTTTCTCATTAAAATTCATGGGAAGGAGTGGATGACAATTTTAAAGAGCCTCCATGGCCTTATAATCATTAGGCACACTTTAAAAACACCCCACTTGCCACCCTTCTCACTAGCTTGTCCAATATACCAGTTTTGACTGGTTAAGATGAGAGTTCATATTGAGGCACTTATGAGTTATTATGAGAAATTAAATCAACATGGAGAGTTATCAAAAGTCTTAATATTCCCCAAAAGTTTGTTTCATACCATGGAACCTCCTAAAAACCTGCACAATGAATAAAATAGTTATAAAAACCCTATTATACACCCCATCCATACAATTCCATATAGATACAGAGGGTGGGGAGTATCTTGAGGGAGTGTCCTACAATTTTAAATTATCATCTTGGTCCCCATTATATTATTTTTCCAACTCCATCTTCTTAAATTAGTCTTGATTGAGGGTTTCTAAGGGTTTTAGGCATGTTTGACCTCTTAAGGTTAGTTCATAAAGTTATAAGATTAAATTTGACAATAAATTACACAATACTTATCCTTAAGACCGTTTATAACATCTCCAAACTCCTTTTGCATCCATGTAATTCCTTATAAAGGATATGATCATTAAAACATGACCTATCGAGCTCTTTTCACCTTCTTATAGAGGCCTGATGTAGTTTTGAGCTCAAAATCAAGTTATTCATGATTAATATGAATATTGAGAGATTTAACACACCTAGGTTGGACATATAGTCATGATACAATAATAAATTAATCCTAATTTATGCTATAATTGTAAATGGTTATCCATTTGGCTTTAGGCTTAAGTATTCTCAATAGGCCTGCCTGCAACCTAAAGCCTAAAATAAATTTATTGATAAATTACCTAAATTAAAATAACCTTTTAAAATAGAATTTTATCCCAAATACATTATTTGGCTCATCATAAACCATTACTAAATATGGATGTGTCATTGGTCTATCAAATTGGCTCTGGGTCAGACCTTGCCTAATGGGCTTGACTACAACTTTGGGGTTTTTATCAACCTATCTAGTTTTCTCTCTCTATGATTGGTTTATAATATTTTAATATGTTTCCCTAATATTTCCATACCTTTTTTAAGTGTCTCATTATATTCTGGTTACTCCTTCTACCCATCTTCCAAAGATTGTAAATTTCATGCATGATGGGAGTGCCCTTTATTTGAGACAAAATAGAGGGAACTACCCTATTTACACAAAAAATATGAATATTTTATTGGAATATCCAGGTTTTAAGGATTTTATAAATAAAAAATCATCCCTCCACTATGTCATCTATCCCTTTAAAGGCCTTAAATTCCAAAATAGACCAGTCAGGTAAGGACTATGTGTCAGCCTTTTCCAAGTGGATTTATATGTGCATCATGAAAAAAAAATTTATCTATTTTATTTATATAATCAAGGAATATAAATAATATAACAAATCTTATTAATTTTTCCTATCATCTATTCCTTACTTCAACCTTCCATTTTTCTTCCCCATACAACTGTCTAGTCAAGACTGAGTGTCACTTGACTAACTGTGTTTTACTTGGAAGGGCACCTATAGGTGTACCTAGCTTGAATTTAGATTTATATAATTTCATAATACTTTCTTAAATTATTCCATGGTCACTTATAATTTTTTGGACCCATTATTCACTTCCATATTCACTATCTATGCCCTTACTAAAATTGCTCACTGTCTGCTCACAATCACTTCTAATGGATTGTGTGGGAATCATTAGGGTCTTGTAGGTTTCCTTAGCTTGAATTTAGATTTGGATCATAAATTATATATTTAATAACATTATTATATAATTTTATGTGTTTATACCTTTCCACTCATGTTTGGATTGTACTAATCAACAAGGAACCTCTCTCTAGCTCATTATCTTAGATAGTCATACATAGTTGACTATAGGTGCATATTGTAGGTGTTAGACCTTGAAATCATGTTTAGAAAACTTTTTAAAGTTTATAAGACCATATAAAATTGATATTTACTCATTATTTCACTTTTAGTAGTCCTTAAACCATCACATTTGGACCTAAATCTTGGTCATTATTTGCTTATCTTGTTATAGGTGAATGCTAAGGTTATTGTATGGATTTTAGGTGCATGGGAGTTGAAAATATACTATATAATCCATATACTAATGATATTTATGTTATTTAGTGCTATTTTCACTCACTAAATTCATTCAAACCATGAAATTATGCTTTTTTATCACCCTAAATTACTAAGGTCACATTGTAGTTCAAAGCCTATAGAATTTACTGCCTGGAAACAATGTTTTTATAGGCAAATTTAGACCTCTCAATCACCATCTTCCTTTGGTCATTCTTTCCCCAAATATTACATGGAAATTTTAATATGTATGTAATACTAACCTATATAATTATAATGAATAAAAATATCATGTAACCATATCATATTTTTATCACAAAATGCCTTTGGACCACTATTTTGTTGTTTTAGGGAAAAGATCCCTGAGCCAGTGAATGAATTCTAGGAAGTGATAAATATTTCCATTTTCCCTCTTTGCCTTTCAATTATAACTAATATTATTTTATAAATTCATAATAAATATATGAAAGGTCTCACCTCATGCCAAAACACTCCTAAATGACACTAAAGCTCTCTTCCAAATCACCTGTAGATGTTGATTTTCAGTATATATAAACAATGGGTAGTATGTGGACAATATGCATTGATTTAAAACTCTCATGAATAGTACATCCATCCTAAAAAATTAAAATGTATTCATTAAACCTCAAATAACTTTAAACAACTATAAATTCTTTCATCATGTCATGATGTCATCAATGAAGGCTGTAGGTGCATGGTGAACTGTATATAGGCAAGGAGCATGGGATAGTCCATATATTGAAGGAAATGCCTAAAATAGTTAATCAATCTCTTATAATTTTTTTTGAAATTAAAATTTATGATGATTAAAATTCAATAAAATATCCTATATTTCCCTTTCAACATTGAGAAACCTCCATGAAAGAACCTGTTGATGTATTTTCTTGTCACATGATTGTATGAAACCTAAAAACTATATTTTCAATGAAATTTTTCCTTAGATAATGAAATTTAAATATGAGGAGAAAAATAATAAATTAAATAAATTTAAAAATATATATCATAACCCTATAATCATGATCAAAACATGAAGATTTTGCAAATAGAGGAAAAGTTACATGTAACATAGAATGGTGCTTCTCTTAAAACTTTGAGCTATTTGAATCATCTAAACACCTTAAAACATGAAAAAAAATGGTGAAAACTATATAAGTAATATAACATCCCATGGATTCATCATCACCAACTAATTCATATGTACTTGCTCAAAATGGAGCAAAACCCATAGGGTGCATGGAATAATAGGTAGAAAAGTACAGTCAATTTTATGAGGATGGTCCATGAAGCACAGGCCACCATTATAAAAAAATATTTATATTTAAATTAAGTTATTTTAGTTAAATAAAACCTCCTTTAAGCGTTTGACTTGAAACCTCTTTAGTTGTCTGCACTGAGCAAAAACCTACAAGTCACTTCTATGTGTCTAGGAAAGAAAGAAAGGAGCAGAATGGTTTTGTGACAAAAATGGAACTTTTAGAGAAATTAAAATTTAGAACTAATATTGGGAAATCTAAATAAATATAACATGATCTTCTCCCATGTAATACACTTCTCCATGGTTTGTACAAGTGCCAAACTCACCTTTTTTCTCAAGAAAACTACCTTATTTCTGAGGAACATGCCACTTTTTAGTTGATTTCAGTTACTCAAGACCTATTAGGACATATGGGATGTGAAATCATATTTTATAGCATTTAAAACTTCCCAATAAATCCATACAACCTATTAAATGCCTCTTCTTTTACCTCAAAATGACTAAAGGGACTAAAATGATAAGGACCAAGGCTAGTATAACATTAAATGGCATTAATTAACCTATAAAAAATATTTTGACATATTTATTAGACCCATAAAACACCTAAAAGTCAATTTTTTACCTAGAGGTGCCCCAATTTAACCTAAAAGTCAATTTTGGTCAAGAAATTTGTGACTCATAGGGGTAGTATGCTTGCTATGCTAACTAGACTAGTAACCTTATCAGTCCATTGGGATTAGAGAGTCATTTGTAGTCTGATACATAAAAAGAGGTATTTTACCATAGTCTTTGATCAAGACAAGACCACTTGATTACCTCAACCATAAAAAATAAATGACACACACAAGAAAAGCAAACACATAAACAAGAAACACTCACATGTGCTCAAGGCATTTAGGGAAAATAGGAAACAAATATTATGAAAAAATATAAACTAAACATACCTCATTTCCATGATCAAAAGGAAAACTTCTTGAATCATCTTCATGGTGAGATGAAACACAGTGCCAAACATGTTTTTCCTTGGATTGAATGCTTTGTGGATCAAACATATTCATTGGCACTTCACTTGACTTGATCTCAAGTAGATCATCCTTAAATAGGTCTCCAATGTAGATATATTCCTCTTGAATTTGTTCATATACCTCATAGTTCTTCCCACTCTTCATATCATGGTCAACTTGTATCTCTTTAGTCGGCATGGCTTCAAGAGGAGTAGTTTAATGTTCTTTAGAAGATTGAGGCCAATAGGAGCTTGTTCCATCCTTCAAGAGATGATGTGTTTATCCCAAATTATTGAGAGGATTATATCCCATATTTATGACTTCAAACATGTCATCATGAAATGTATATGCTTCTTGAAAGGATATATTTGAAAGGTTTCTTTTCTTTTACATACTTACTTGAGTGCCAAAGTTACCTTATCCATTTTTGACCATATCATAGATTCCTTGAAAATGAGTATAGCCTGATCCAATGACTACAAATAAATCATCCCAAGGCTGATTATGAAATTTTTATTTCTCATCTATGACATTTTTCATAATGTTATCTTGCTCATCATCACTTATAATCAGCTCTAAAGAAGTAGTATACCCCTTGAGAGATTCAAACTCATTATAAATGTTTTGAAACTTATATCACAAGTATTCATCCTCTTTTTGATAAACATCATGAAGGGGAAAAACAAGATAATTTCCTTCATCCTCTTCCTTATAATCCAAAAGGACTTCATCCAATATTTCATCTTCAACACAAGAAAAGCATTCTTCACTATCAACCAAACAAGAAGACTCAACACAAGGGCTCACCTCTTCTTCAACACTTAGGACCTCTTGAGGTCTATCAAATTTTGTCTCAGCTATCATAATTTTATCTTTATTCTCAAGGGATGAAATATCTTCCATCTCCTTCTCCTTTTTGGTGATGCCAAGACTATGCATTTTGAAGTCATGTGACTTAGTCTAATGAGGCTGCCAAGAAGTTAGACTTTATTCAAGTAAGATTTCTAATTTTTTATCAACCAAATACTCTTCCTTAGGTTCCCATAACATAGGTATATCAATGAAACTGGTGATGGGGTGAGGACAAGATGAACTAGTTTGTGGAGGTGGCATATAGAATTCAAAATCAGATTGAGAGTAAAGTGTAAGGATTATTTTGGAAGATCTTGAGGAAGGGGAGATAGATCTTGGGATAAAATAACTTGATTATCTTACTTCCACTTGAAAATCACTTCATTCACATCTTATTTAGCTTGATAATTCTATTGAGGGAGGCTATATGGGGTGTGTTTAGCCATAGGATCTTCTTTTGGGTCTAAACCTTCCATCACACATTGACTCAACACTCTCATATTTGAATCTAACTCTTCAATTTGTTTGGTTAGGTTCTCTTGGAAAATTCTTTCTTGAAGTTCATAAGAATAATCATGAGTATAAGGAAAATAATAGGTCTAACATAAAACTCAAGAAGTTTCTTGAGGAAGGGTGGGAGGAACTTTCAAATGATCAACATCATTCACAACTTCACACTCCTTATCAACCAAACTTTTATCCTCTTTCTTTCCCCATTATTCCACTATCTTACTCCAACGTAGGATTTTAGTATTATAATTCTTTTCTTGAGATGGGGATGAAAATTTAGGAGTGGATAAAGTTTTCAAGGAACTTGAAATCTCCTTAGGCATGGATTCTCCACCTTCTCTCCAACTTGGAATCTCATATCTAGAGGTCACTCCTTGAGTTGGGGATGCAATGGGAGAGGGAAATGAGGGATTGAAATTCAATTCCTTTACTACCAACATGGACTATTTCATATGAATATTAGCCAACTAAATTTTCCTATAGATATTAGCTTTAAAAACAAGGTTTCTCCTTTTAACTCTCTCTTCCAATTGATTGGGAAAAGGATAAATTTGATATCCTTGATTGGACTCATGAGTAAGGATCAAATATGGTTGATATGAAACTTGGGGATGTGTATATTAAGTCTGATAGGTTTGGTGAGGTTGCCTTTCATGAACTCCTAGCCTATCCTCTAAATAATAAACTAAGCCACTCACATTAAGCATCTCACTTGTGAGCCTTTGCTAATAGGCTCTCTCAATAGGTACCCCACTCTCTTTTGACCAACTCTAAAACATATCTCACCTTATTAGTAAGATGAATATGAACCTCTTGACCACATCCCCTTAGAGTATCAAGATCCAACATGTACCTCTCATGCCCAAAAGTGTTTGTTTGAAGGTGAAAATGGATGGACTTGAAAAGTGACTAGGTTGATTAGGAGGAACAAGACATTAAGAAGACTAGATATAAGACTAATACACTTCATTCATGATAAGGATGGTAAAATTCATGACAAGGATAGTACACTTTATGGCAAGGCTGATTAAAAACTTGTTCATATTGATAGGGAATGGCACAAGCTTGAAAAGTATCACCAACTTCTGTAAAATAGTGCTCAACACCAAAATTAGGCATATAACTTCATTCAAATCAATAACATAAAGTAAAATGTTACCAAAAAACTTTAAAGGATAACCTAGACTACTTGACTAGATGATACATCTTCGAAGTCACCATTTATGCTTGGATAGATACCTCTAAAGGCTGATTGTTCAAAGATAACACCAACAATCTCTAAACTTTGTAGACCAAGAGTCCTGGTAGGCATGCCAAAAACTATTATCAATTATATTTTCACCCTTTTAGGATATTCCTAATCTCTCCTCATCCAAGTTTCACAATGTAAACACCTCTAGGCTTGTGGGTAGCCTAAGGATGAGGTGAATATCTACATAGGGCTAGCTCCCTTAATGTACCACTTTGGATTGTAACTACACCTAAAATTTAGGGGTGAAAAGGGAGAAAGATAACTAAAATAAAACTATTCTAAGGGAGGTGATAAACCAAATAACATAATGAATTCCAACCAGCTTCATGTTACACATGAAATCAAGGGATAAATTAAACATACACTTCTCTAATTTCCATCTTTTCACATCAATGTTACATTATGAGGTTATGGATGAATGTAAAAAGCTAAGAGGACTAGACAAGAGGCCCTAAATGGAACTAATGAAAATATTAACTCACTCAATCTTTGACATTTTCTATAACACTTCACATGCCCTACAATAAGAATCTTTCCAACTACAAATAGGGTGAAAGAATGAGACAACATGATAAAGAATCCATAGTCTTCACTAAGCAAGATTCATCATCCAAGTGAAAAAAACTTATGAAAAATCATGGAGAGGTAAAAATTATTATTATTATTATTATTGATAAAATGGTATGAAAATTATTAGGGATTTTCCATACTCAGGTGGAACATAAGTTACAATGGCCAAAATGGCTAATTCTTATAAAACCTGAGAGAGAGAGAGAGAGAGAGAGAGAGAGAGAGAGAGAGAGAGAGAGAGAGAGAGAGAGAGAGAGAGAGAGAGAGAGAGGAGAGAGAGAGAGAGAGAGAGAGAGAGAGAGAGAGAGAGAGAGAGAGAGAGAGAGAGAGAGAGGCCAAATGTCACAAGGAAACTTATAAAGATGATAATTATTCAATTATATATGAGAAGAGGATATTAGATGAATCATGTGATATCAATAATCCCAAGTGTCCATCCAAGTCATTAAACTCTTGGAAAGTGGCTTAAAACTCCTCATTCTAGCTCATAAAAACTACATGATTTGAACCTGTTTAAACATCCCAAAACTAATTAGGGATAAGTATGATGATTGGAATGAATTACAATGGTTTTAATCATTCCTCTCCATGAATTAGTTGTAGGCCTAGTCATATAGAATCACCTAGAAGTGATCCATCATCATTTGTAGTCCAAAAAACTCATCTTTCATGCACCCTACACACTTGTCCTCAAATTTGGCTTCGGTTTCTCATGAAAATTTGTGAGAGGGGCTAGATGAAAATTTTAAAGACCATATATGTCCTTTTAATCATCAAGCACACTTTAAAAAAACCCCACTTAAATTTTTCTACCTTTCTCACTAGCTTGTCCATTATGCTAGTTTTGATTGGCTAAGATGAGATATCTTATTGAGAAACTTAGGAGTTTTTATAAGGCATTAAATGAATATATGGAGTTATCACAAGTCTAAATATTTCCCCCAAAGTTGGTTTCATCTCTTGTAACCTACATAATGCACAAAATAGTTTAAAAAACCCATGTTTTGCACCCAATCTATACAAGTACATATAGATCAAGAGGGTGTGGAGTAGATTGAGGTATTATCCTATAATTTTCAGTTATGATCTTGGTAAAATGGTCCATTATATTATCTTTCCAACTCCATCTTCTCAAACTGGTCTTAACTAAGGGTTTTCAAGGGTTTTAGGCATGTTTAACCTTTCAAGGTTTGTTCATAAAGTTATGCAATTTAAACTACCAAAAAATTCCACAAGAATGATCCTTATCACCCTTGATAACACCTCAAAACTCATATTTCATCCATTCAATTCTTCATTAAAGATATGAGCATTAAAACTTGACCTATCAAGCTCTTTTCACCTTGTTGCATAGGCCTGATGTATTTTTGAGCTCAAAATGGAGTTATTCATACTTCCTATGAATATTTAGAGCTTTAAAAAACATGGTATGTCAATATAATCATTATATAATATGCCAAGAAGACTAATTTATGATCTAAGTGTATATGGTTATCCATTTGACTTTAGGCTTAAGTATGCTCAATAAGCCTACCTACAACCTAAATCCTAAAATGAGTTTATTGATAAATTACCTACATTAAAATATATTATAAACATATAATTTTATCCCACATACATGATTTTTCCCATTAGAAACCATTATTAAATTTTGAGATGTCATTGGTTTATCAAATGGGCTCTAGGTCAAACCTGTCCAATGGGCTTGACTGCAACCTTGGGGTTTTTAGCACCCTATCTAGTTTCCTATATCTATGACTATTTTATAATATTTTATTATGTGTCCCTCATATTTCCATAAATTTTTTAATGGTATCCTTAACTTATTTTTAGTCCTTCTACCTAGCTTCCAAATATTATATGTTTCATGCATGAGGGGAATGACTTCTATCTGAGATGAAATAGAGTGTACTTCCCTATTTAAAAAAAAATATGAATATTTTATGGGAATATATAGGTTTTAATTAGGTTATAAAAAAAAAATCATCCCTGAAATAGTTCATTTGACCCTCTAAAGCCCTCAAATTCCAAAACAAACTAGTCATGCAAGGACTATGTGTGAGCCTTTTCCAAGTGGACTGTATGTGCATCATTAAAACCATTTTATATATTTTATTTATATATTATAGGATTATAAATACTATAATTGTCCTTATAAATGTTTATTATCATCTATTATTTACTTTAACATTCCATTTTACTTCCCTATACAACTGTCTAGTCAGGACTAAGTGTCACTTGACTGACTATGTTTTGCTTGGAAGGGCACATATAGGTGTTCCTATCTTGAATTTATATTTAGATAATTACATAAGACATTAATTAATTATTACATGGTCACTTATAATTTTTTTGATCCATTATTATCTTAGATATTCACTTCCAATGCCCTTACCAAAATTGCTCATTGTCTACTCACAGTCACTTTCACCTGACTGTGTGGGAGTCTTTAGGGTCCTGTAGGTTTCCTTAGCTTGAATTTAGATTTGTATCATTAATAATATATTTTAAAAACTTATTATATAATTTTATTTGTTTATACCTTTCCACTCATGTTTGGAGAGTACCAATTAACAAGGAATCTCTCTCTCTAGCTCATTGTCTTAGATAGTCAAACATAGTTGACTATGGGTACATATTGTAGGTTTTAGGCCTTAAAATCATGTTTATAACACTTTTTTTAAGTTTCAAAGACAATATAACATTAATATTGACTCATTATTTCACTTTTATTAGTCTTTAGACCATCAAATTTTGACCTAAATCTTGCTCATTATTTGTTTGTCCTACTATAAGTGAATGCTAAGGTTATATGGACTATAGGTGCATGGGAGTTGAAAACACAGTATATCATCCCTCTCATAATGTTATTTATTTTACTTAGTTTGAATTTCACTCTATAATTCCATTCAAACCATGTAAGTATGATTTTTAATCACCTTGAAGTACTAAGGTCACTTTGTAGTTCAAAGCCTATAGAATTTACTGCCTAGAATTAGTGTTTTTATAGGCAACTTTAGGCCTTTCAATCACCATCTTCCTCTGGTCATTATTTCCAAAAATATTACATGGAAATTTTATTATGTATATAATACCAAAAAATATAATTATAATTCATCAACTCTCATGGAAACATATCATATGTTTATCACAAAATGCCTTTGGACCACTATTTTGTTGTTTTAGGGAAAATATCCCTAAGTCAGTTAATGAATTCTAAGAAGTGATCAATATTTAAATTCACCATATATAACTTTAAATTATGCCTAATATTATTTTATAAATGAATTATAACTCTAGGGAAGGTATAACATAATTCCACAATACTCCAAAATGATAATAAATCTCTCTACCAAGTCACCTATAGATGTTGATTTTTAGTATATACATGCAATGGGCAAAATGTGGACAATATACATTGTTTTAGGCCTCTCATGAATATTAAATTCATCCCAAAAACTTTAAATGTATCTTTAACCTAAAATAGCTTTAAAAAACTATAAATTCTTTCATTATGTCATGACATAATCAATGAAGGTTGTAGGTGCATGGTGAACTATATACAAGCAGGGAGCATGGGACAATCTATGTATTAAAGGAAATTCCTAAAATAGTTAATAAATTTACCATAAAATGTGTTAAAATTAAACTTTAAGATGATTAAAACTCAACACAAGCTCTTATATTTACCTTTCAATGTTCAGAAACCTCCATGAAAGAACTTGTAAGTGTATTTTCTTATCATATGACTATATGACACTCAAAAACTACATTTTCATGGATATTTTTCCTTAGAGAATGAAACTAAAAGAGGATGGGAAAAATAAGACATTAAATACATTTAAAAATATCTTCACAACCCTAGAATCATGATCAAAGCAAGAAGATTCTATAAATAGAGTAAAATATACCTGCAACACATAATGGTGCTTCTCTTGCAACTTTAAGCTATTTGACTCATCCAAACACCTTAAAACATGAAATAAAGAATATGTAACATTATATAAGGAATATTAAATCATATAAATTCAACATCAGTAATTGGTTCATATGTACTTACCCAAAATGGAGCAAAATGTATAGGATGCATGAAATAATAGGTAGAAAAGTAAAATCAACTTCATGAGGATGGTTCGTGAAGCACAAGCCACCATTATTCAAAATATTTATATGTAAATGAATATATATGAGTCTAATAAAACCTCCCAAAATCACTTGAATTGAAACATCTTTATCTATCCATACTGAGCAAATACTTGTAGGTCACTTCTATGTGTTTAAGAAAGCAATAAAGGAGTAAAATAGTTTTGGGCCAAAAAAGGCACCTATAGAGCACTTAAAATTTATAACTAAGATTAGTGAAGATAAAGAGACATATCATGATGTTATACCATGTGGAACACTTCCCCATGGGTCGTATAAGTGCCAAACTCACCTTTTTTTCTCAAAACATTACACTTTTTTCTAATAAACCAGCCACTTTTTAGTTGATTTCAGTTACTTAAGACCTCTTAGGACACATGAGACATGACATAATATTTTATAACCTTCACACATCCCAATAAATCCATACAACTCATTAAATGCCCCTTTTTTGACCTCAAAATGACTAAAGGGACTAAAATGACTAAGGACCAAGGTTATTATAGCATTAAATGAAATTAATTAACCTATAAAACACCTTGTGACATTTGTATTAGACCCATAAAACACCTAAAAGTCATTTTTTTACCTAGGGGTGCCCTAATTTGACCTAAAAGTCAAATTTGGTCAACACTAAGTACACAAGCCTTCCTCCAAGTGGAAAGTAGGTTGAGATCATAGTGTTTCTTGGAGGATTTTCATGATGATATGAATGTTTCATGAAACATGGAATGACATGAATTTAAAATAGCATGAGGAAGCATTTCAAATAGGACTTAACCAAGGTCAAACCAAGATCTTCACCTATAGCCATGTTAGAGCATATGTGGGGGAGTTTCAAATGTTTAGGATGGTATATAAATCACCAAGAAAGATAATGTGCCTACAAAATACCTTTATTTTTTGAAATGTATGCCTACAATAGTGAAAAATATAGTCATTCTGACTATTTTTTGTGAAGATAAGGTCATAGAGAAGTAACATGAATATGAAATCTGATCATAGAGTTTGAAAAAAATAAAAATGGGGGTGTAATTACATACCAAATCATTTTCACCAAGCTCTGGTACCAGCCAAGATGGTAAATCATGAAAACAAAGCTAGTCACATGCTCAGTCAACACATAAAGGATAATTTTGAGAGATTTTTGAGGTTTTTGGCATCTACATGTGGAATAAAGACTTGAAATTTAGTACACATGGTAATTATGACTTGGATAATCTTTAATATCATTCTTAGGACCATTTCATAAGTGTAAATTCCCATTTTTTGTACATAGTCCCCTACTAGTCTTAAAATAGTCATAATGGGCTAGGGAAGGTTCTAGTGAGTTTTAAGTTATAACAGAGGTTTATAAGATTATTGGGATGTTTTAAAAGCATGTGAGTATGTTAATACATATCAATAATACCCTTAAATAGTTTTAAAACTCAAAATTATATGTAAACCATGCCTTTGAGGGCTAAATCAAGCAATCATGCCTATTGCTCTGAAAGGCATTTTTTGACCTATCAATAAAGTTGTCACCTAAAAAACTATTTGATGACATGTTAAATTTCCCATGATAATTATTTAAAGTATGAATAATCAATTGGGGAGTCATAGTCATTTATGATGATAAATTTGAATTTTGTAGTTCTAGACACCCATTTAAGCCACCTAATAAAATGCTCATATCTTTCACCATGGGAAGAGTTTATACAAATAATCTTAGAATGATTTTATTACCCAAATTTAATTATAATTCATGAAAAAATAATTTTGTTTAAGGTTATTTTCTTTATGAAAAATTGTTAAGAGCATAAGCATGTCTAGAATGCTTGTAAACCCTATAGGCAAATGCATTTCACATGGTATCTTCTCATACCTTTTTCATGAGAACCAAATAGTTTTAGGTATTTTGAGGGGGTATATATAATACACATTCATTTAAATAAGTTTGGATCTAGAGTATACTTCATGAATCATTGTTAAGAAGATTTAGCTCTAAAACCCTCACAAACCCTCATAGTGACTAGTTTTGATAATATTTTATTTTATTACCATAAAAACCTCATGGATAAACTTTAAAACTATTAAAAAATAATGAACACTTAGATATTATCTAATAAATTCCAATTTTTTATACATAATTCTATGGATTAGGGCGAAAATCAAGTTTTTTGGATTAAAAAACATGAAACATGAGGTGTAAGATAGTTTACATGAAATAAAATACATGAATTTTTAAGCATGAGATTTTTTATTAATAATAAATTAACTATTTTTTAAAAATATACCTTGAATTTCCCTTACCAACTCATCCATAATAGCTACTCTGCAAGAAAATGAGGTAGAATTAACCTAGTTAGCCATGGTGACTGAGTTGCAAAAGTTTCTTCATCAAGAATAGATATCTCATGGTGGGAGAAGTTATTACAAACATAAGTTTCATTTTTTTGAAAATAGTTTTCATGTAGGTTCAAATAGTCTCCAAGTGCAAAAATTAGGCTACTAGGCTTATTTGATCAAATAAGCAAAGAGGATTGGCATTTAAAAGGATAATAAATGAGTTCATGAAGAATTTACATGCCACTTATATATTTTTTAATTGAATATATATTGCACTTTCAAGTCCACAAGTTCCAATTCATGAAAGTAAAGGGTTCACATGGAGTTAACTAGTCATGAACCGCCAATCACTCCAGTTGACTAGTTGACTAGTTTCATGCATCTTTTAAGGTTTTCATGCAAAGGAGGAATTATATGCAAATTAAAATCACTTCAAGTGGAGCTAATCACCAAAAAATTTCATTCACGTAATCAGTTTTAGAAGTCAAATAAGGGCTCACCATCTTCATTTCAATGCCAAAGGGAGTTTCATGCAAGGATTTTCAAGATAAAGAGATATATTAAAGACTTTTGATAAATATAGTAATTGAAATATGACTTGAGTTAATGTGGATTTAACCTCTTATTATCACTTATATTCCACATTGGCTAGAGCTACCTCTAATATTTTCTATATATTCAGGCTTTCAATCCATTTTTCAAGATCCCTCTCTTGGGCATGACTAAACTCTACCAAGATTGAGTTTTGGAACCTTATAAGATAATAAAATGACTATTTTTATATTTCCATATTCTAGTATAGTGTGTTTATGTTAGTTGATTTGAAAATTTGGTAGTATCTTCTCCCTTATCAAATCTTGATTGCACCTAGCTACTATTATGCTAACTTATGCAGGTCATGTTATATGTTTAATGTCATTTGAATAATTTAATAATGGATATAATTGATTGGTTAGTGCCTTTAATCAAGCCTATTACATCATTTACCTCATGCTTTTATCATCTAATGATACCTCTATATGAAATATTGATGCATGGGAGTCATTTGGAGTTGTAGATTCAGTTATTTGCTTATCTTATCAGTGTTTTAGGAGTTTAAATAGAGTAGATGAACCAGAAATATAGGTGTATCACCAATAGTATAATATGATTTCCATTTTAGTTTCCTTCTAACCCTTTTTATCTCAAAAAATTAGTATTTTATTTATCAATGCAAAATGATACATAAGAGGAGCTAGCCTCATCAAAACTAGAGGTCTAATATGAGAGTAGGTGTTCCACACCTCAAATCATTCCAATGCTAGTCCAAGTGTGAAGGAAGGACTCATAGAGTGATTTGTCAGCCTTCAAGTAGGGTGTTATATGGGTTACTAATAGTTTTGTCATTCTTGATGGGACACAAATTTAACCATTAGAGTACAAATTTATAGCACATTCATCTTTAAATCTAGTTTAAAGTACTCCTATGGTCTTTATTTCAAGGTAAAAGGCATATTTTTGTTCATAGTTTTAGTTATGTTCATGATTTTCTAGGCCATGGTAGCTTATAGAGAAGAATTCCATCATTCTTCTCCTTATCAATAGTTCTAGTATGATCCTCATGACTCGTATCATCCCTACCATGATTCATACCAACCACATTCAAAGCCTTATTAGTAGTATAAAATCTCATTCTAGTCTTATAACAACTGTCATGAATCTTTTTATATTCCCAATCAGCCCAATCAAATCCCAAAATAATCCATCTCAAGATTCAAACAAGCTTTTATTGGCTATGATAAACATATGGTAAGCATAGACACTAAGAAAATCTATGGATAGGAGATATCCAAGCATGAAATTTAGAACATGAGAGATAATTTACAGTAGAATAAAGAGTTATGTGTGTATTTTATAAGGTAAGGGCATTCAATGTTTAGTGATGATATCCTAGACATATGTGGTCTAATTATAAACATTGAAGAGAGGTTGGTAGTCTATGAGAAACACTAGGGTCATCAAAATCAATAACATCTTCCTTTTGAGCTGCCCTTTTCTCTTTATGATCAACAAGAAAATGTATATCATAACCCTTGGGATTCCTAACATACCTTGCCTAGTTTTTCTACCTGAAAGTCTATCCAAGAGAGGCCTTAAAAGGTTGAAGAAGTATGTTTTAAGGAGTCTAATTTTCAGGTTGCACAACAAATCATACATGAGCCTTCATCTTTAGTTTTGAAGGGAGACATCTCTAATCATTTGTTCCATGATTTTGAGGCTAATTTAACCAAGAATATTGAGCTTTAAAATCAACATCTTTAGTATTCAATTGTAGCTATAAAGGTAAAAAAATATCCAATTCCTCCTATCACACCTATGGCTAAAATAATTACAAAAGTAGAAATTTCTAAACCCAAGTTCATGACTTAGAATCAGGTACATCAGTCTATAGAGAAAGAAGAAAGTTAAAGCATAACTTAATATACTTAAGTCAAGACAAAGTAGGAAGTTCATCAACCTCCATTCTTTCCTCCTCAAAATCCTAAGTCTTTTATTTCATGGAAATCCATTTAATAAACATTGTAACAGAGAGAGGAGGTGAAGGTGATCCAAGAGGAGCAACTGCATGAGCAAAATTAAGTATTTATGGTAACATCTCTAGACCTTCTCATATTCTTGAGTACTTTCAAGGATCTACTATGCCACTCTTGGAGTAACCTCTCCTTTATTAGGTAAGTGAAGAATATGAATCCAAAGAGGAAGCTGAGATAAAGGCTAATGTATGAGTACAACAAAAACCACAATAAGAAGAGGTTGATGATATCATAGAGAAAGAAGTTTTAGGTATGAAATAAGAGGTTATTTCTCAAGATCTTTTTGATCCTATAGTAGTTTTCCCACATCAAGAACTTACAAAAGCTAATAAGGATGAAATACAAACTAAACTTTATCTATAAAAAATACATGAAGATCACTCACATAGATTCGTTGTTGAGATAGAGAACATTCCTAAAGAAGATGATCATTGGCAGCAGTTGTACCATGATTTCTTGAGTGAAATTGAAGAGCTTAAGATGGTATATTTGGATGATGAAATAAGATAGTAAGTTTAAAATTTATCTGAGGATTCCACAAATGTTTTGGATCTTCAAGAAGGTAATGTTATTTTGGAGATGCCAAAGCAAGATGAGTTGGAGCTTGAGTGGATAGATGAGATGCCATTCTTTACTGAAGATGAAGATGAAACAAGTGTAAGATCAAGAACCTTCATATGAATCCATAAAAATGTTGGAAATGTGTGATCAATATGTTTCAAATGGTAAGGATGTAAATCAATTTAATTTCCTTTCAATTTATCATGATGAAATGTCCTTTTGGGATGACTTAGAGGGTTTTTGTTCAAATATTGATATTCCATCTCTAACTCATATTGAGATTGAGGAATGTTCTATAAATAATATTGTTGTATTTATTTATCAAGAAGAGATTAATAACATATTGCATCCATGTCTAAGTAACTATTAAGAAGTTGACTATGTTAACAATCCACTACCTCAAATGGAGCATAATGAAGACACCAAACTAAGCATATCATTTGATTCACCAATACAATCATTGAATGAAAATGTAATAAATAAAGATCAGCCTATGAGGGAGGCTAAATTAGCTTCTTGATGAAAGAAAGAATAATATGGTAAGATTATGATTGGGTCTTGGATCCATATATTCAATCCATGTACTTTAGAATGAAGGTCGAAGGCCCAACTGCATCATCAAGAATACATGAACATACAAGTGCTCATATCTATAAGAAGATGCCATCAAAAGGAAGAAATAATTATTTAAGGTTATATAGTGAACCAAATAGCTTTCCATTTGACCCTAGATGGAATATTGTCACTTTAGGTTATTTTTTATAGGTTTGCTTTATTTCAATAAGTGAATAACACATGCAAAAATTTACTTCCCTTTTGTTTTGTTTTCCTATTTTTGTAGGTTAGTTATCCTTGCTTCTTATATTAGTTGTTATTTCCATTAAGTCTTATTTTTTTTAGTAAAAAGAGGTGTTTAAAATCCAAAAAGATTCTATTTATTAGTCAAGAGATTCATCAAGTCAAGTTGTGTTTTAAATTATCATTGTTATATAAAATCTAGTAGGTTCTTGTTGGCTAATTTTGGCCTACATATGGAAATTTGCCTAGATGGATCAATTTCTAGAGGTATTGGTATGGAGTGAGCAATTGAGTAGAGTTATGGATGGAATGAGTGGAATTAAAATAAGATAATAATATCTCATATTTCTTTCAAGTATTTTGAAACACTTAAATCAAGCTTAAAGTACAATTTGTTGATCCTTGGGAAACATGCTTGGAAATAGATCTAGGATTACCAAGTTAAAAGACCAAAAAGTTCTCATGGTGTTTCAAGTATTTAAGGGCATGAAATAGGTTGTAAATAGACTTATAATTTAATTGGATCCTTACAAATAGATAATAGTTTCTTACACAAGTCCATAAGAACTAGATTGTCACAAGCATGTCATGTAAAAACAATTAGGTCAATCTAATTACACATTTAATAAATGCACCTAGGGAGCCTCTTAAGATAAAATATTACATGGACATAAATTTATTTTTCCCTTAAACATTATATAAAAATTTCATGTCTTGATGAGTTGTCTATCTCAAGATCTAAAGCTTCAAAGTTAAAAATACAGAATGAAATATGTGCGGGGACATCAAGTTAAAGCTATGATAATTAACCATTGGGATTTTAAAATACTTAAACATGCATGAAGTCATAAAATTTTATCCTCATAAAATATCCATTTGAATTTAAATGATCCAAGATCAATAGTTAGCATTCAATCGTATTGAATATCTAATAGTGAGTCGTAACCTAATAGTGTTAGTGGGTCCTAAAGATCTAATAGGGTGCATTCGATCATACACCCAAGATCAATGGTGAGAATCAAGTCAAAAGTTCAACATAAGCATGAATTTAAAAATTTTATATATATTATATACTTGAGTAGATATCTAATGATGCATGGTGACTAATAGAGATAGTAGGCCCACGCAGATCTAATGGAGTGCATTAGACCATAAAAAGCAAATCTAATGGTGAGTGATGGGTCAAATGGTCAGTGAATATAAAATACAAATACATGAGTGATAAGTGTCTCAACAACATTACAATAGCATAATATCTATGTCTTGAATTTATTTGTATATATCAATATCAATGGTGAGCCTATAAGATGAGAAAGCAAATCCAATTATGCATAAGCAAGTTAATCAATGGTCGTCAAAATCTAAGGGACTGTAATAGAGGTTAAATTTGACTCAAGTTAAACAAAATCAAATGATTTAATAATATATGTCAGTATATCTCATTCTAATGCCATAAGTAGACATTGTCATGTAGTTAGGGTTTGTTAAGGTGTGGAGCTAAAAGCTTCACCAAAGGAGCGCATTGCAAAAGTTGCAGGTTTACACAGTCACCGGCGTTGGTCAGGAGCGACTGACGTCGGTCAAGAGTAGTTCAGGAGATGCCAGCATTGGTAGGAATTGGCCGATGTTGGTCAGGTGCAAGTAGGCAAGAACTGATGTCGGTTACCTGTGCATCTAGAAAGCTATTTCTGTGGATAGAACAGATTATTTGCATGTTAGGATTAAGTCATAGTCTTAAGTCTGCATCTCTATTATTAGTAAGACTATTTTAGAGCCCTTGTTTAAGAGGCATAACTATTGGTTGTAATTACATGCTCATGTTTCCTAATTTTATATATAGGATTAGATCTTCATAGCTTATTGGGCAAGAACAGTACAAGATATTGTAAGATAGACAATTCAAGGTGTGAATTGTGATTGTACTTGAGAGAGAGAGAGCTCTTGAGGGAAAGAGATCTAGAGAGAGATCTATACATATGAGAGAGGTGTGGAAGAAAAGAAGTTTTTTCAATTGTATTCCTTCTGTAAAGAGTTTAATACAAGTTTTCAGGGTGGTTTCTTGTATCTCTTCTTCTTGCTATATTTTTGATTCTAGTTACTTATCTTTTTGGTTTAATTCCACATTAATTGCTTTCATATTATAATCAACATTGTTGGTTGATCCCCAAAAAGTGGTATCAGAGCTCAGGTTGACTAACAGGTGGTTCAGATCTGTGTAGTGTGTATTGATTACAGGGTACTCACAGGGGTTTCTGCAGGGATTTCTGTTTGAGTGGGAGAAGCAATGGTAGAAGAAAGTAAACTAAGAATGGAGAAGTTTAATGGCAAGAATTATCAACATTGGAGAATGTAGATAGAGGATTATCTGTATCAAAAAGATCTATACTTATCGTTAGGTGGGATTTCAAAGAAGCCCAAAGACATGGATGGTGAATAATGGGAAGTTCTTGATAGAAAGGCTCTGGGGTCTATAAGACTGAGTCTCGCATCTACTATGATATCTAATTTATCACAAGCAAAGACAATGGTAGAGTTGATGACTACTTTAGCAAATTTGTATGAAAAACCCTCAGCTTCAAATAAGGTATATCTTATGAAGCAGTTATTTAATTTGCATATGCAAGAAGGTGGATCTGTATCTAATCATTTAAATGATTTCCATGGAATTGTTAATCAATTAAGTTCAGTCAAAATAGTGTTTGATGATGAAATTAAATCTCTTTTAATATTATGTTCTTTGCCTGAAAGCTGGCATAGCTTGGTAATGGCAGTTAGTAATACTGCATCTGCCTCAAATATTTTAAAAGTAGAGGATGTTGTTAGTGTAATCTTGAATGAAGAAATTCACAGGAAAAGCACAGAGGAAACATCAGGGAATGCTTTAAGTTTTGAGAGCAGGGGAAGGCAAAAAGAGAAGAGCAAGAGGAGATCAAGGTCTAAGTCAAAGGTGAGAGGTAGATCCAAATCTAGAAATGGCAAGAAGTCACAATGCTGGAATTGTGGAAAGATTGGGCACATAAGCAGAGATTGCTAGTCAAAGTCTAAGGAGGACAATCAGCACAAAGGAAAGGAAGAAGCAAAGGTTGCAGGTATTGCACAAGATGCTTTAATATTATCTTTGCATAATAATATAGAATCTTGGGTGTTATATTCTGGTGCATCTTTTCATGCTACCCCTAATAGAGAATATTTTAGTGACTATGTCCATGGAGATTTTGGAATAGTGTACTTAGGGGATGATGAGCCTTGTAAAATTATTGGCAAAGGAAAAGTGCAGCTAAAAATGTAGAATGGAAACACATGGGTGTTGAGAGATGTGATGCATGTTCCCAGCTTGAAGAGAAATTTGATTTCTATAGGAAAGTTAGGGGATGAGGGTTGTACAGTACTCTCACAGCTAAATCTTGGAAGGTGACCAAGGGTGCACTTGTAATGGCTAGAGGTAAGAGAGTAGGTAATCTCTATTTATGTAATTGTGTTACTGATATTTCTCCTTCTGTATTATCTACTTCAGATGTGGATGCAAAATTGTGGCACTCAAGGATTGGCCACATGAGTGAGAAGGGGATGTCTATTCTTAAGTCAAGAGGTAAGCTTTCAGATTTGAAAAGCATAGATCTAGAATTTTGTGAGCATTGTGTGTTTGGAAAATAGAAGAGGGTAAGTTTTCTTAAGACTGGGTCAACAAAGAAGAAGCATAAGTTGCAGCTTGTTCACACAGACGTGTGGGGACCAGCTCAAGTTCCTTATATTGGAGGATCACAGTACTATGTTTTGTTCATAGATGATGCTACAAGAAAGGTATGGGTCTATTGTATTAAGAAGAAATCTGATGTATTTGAGACTTTTAAGATTTGGAAAGCTATGGTTGAGAATGAAATAGGTAGAAGATTGAAGTGCCTAAGATCTGACAATGGTGGTGAGTTCTGCAGCTATAAGTTCAACTGGTATTGCTATATGCATGGGATCCACAGGCAAAGGATGGTTCCAAGAACACCTCAGTAGAATGGAGTTGCTGAAAGGATGAACAGAACAATCATGGAGCGTGCAAGGTGTATGAGATTACATGCTGGTTTGTGCTTAGAGTTTTGGGCAGAAGCTATGGATACTGTAGTGTACCTTATTAACAAAGGACCCTCTACAGCTCTGGATGGTCAGATTCCAAAAGAGGCATGGACAGGTAAAAAGGTAGATCTCTCATATCTCAAAGTTTTTGGTTGTGAAGCCTTTGTGCACATTGATAAGGAAAATAGAAAGAAGCTGGATGTTAAGTCTATGAGGTGCACATTTATTGGCTATGGCTCTGATGATTTCAGATTCAAGTTTTGGAATCTAGGAACTAACAAGATAATTAGGAGCTGTGATGTTGTTTTCAATGAAAAAGTGATGTATAGTGATTAGCTCAAGAAGCTGAATCAATTTGGGCAGAGCAATGGAGAATTGGACGAGGTGACGGTTCAAAATGAGCTCGTGAGAAAAATTTATCACAGACAGGAAAACAGAAAGACCGACATCGGTCAGGCAGGAACCAACGTCGGCAATATAAGAACCGATGTCGGTCACACAGTGACCAACGTCAGCCAGATAGGAATTGACATCGGTCAGGGAGACTGATGTCAGCCAGTAATAGGTTTGGAAGTGACCGAGGTTGGTCACTGTCAGAGAATTTGGGTGGACAGCGTGTTGTGAATGAGTCTCAGATGCCCATCAAGAGGTCAAAAAGGGTAAGTAAACCTCCAATTTGATATTCCCCTTCATTATTCTATTTATTGCTAACTGATTGTGGGGAATGAGAGAGTTTTGATGAAGCAATACAGGTGGAATCCAAGAGTCAGTGGGAGCTAGGCATGAATGAGGAGATTGATTCCATGAGAGAGAACCAAACATGGGATTTGGTTGAGTTGCCAGTAGGTAAGAAGACACTAAAGAATAGATGGATCTACAGGTTAAAGGAAGGTGAGAATGGACAGATGAGATATAAGGCCAGGTTGGTAGTGAAAGGATTTGCATAAAATCCAGGTATTGATTTTGGTGAGATTTTTTCTCCTATTGTTAAATTGACTTCTATACGGGTTGTATTGTCTTTAGTTTCTATTGAGGATTTGCATCTTGAGCAGCTTGATGTTAAGACATCATTTCTTCATGTAAATTTGGATGAGGAAATATATATGGATCAGCCGGAAGGATTTGAGGTCAAAGGTAAGGAGAAGCTAGTGTGCAAATTGAAGAAAAGCTTGTATCACCTCAAGCAAGCTCCTAGACAGTGGTATTTGAGATTTGATAGGTTTATGACTGAGCATGGCTATAGTAGGTGTCAATCTGACCATTGTGTGTATTTTAAGAGATTGGATAATGGTAGATATATTATCTTATTGTTGTATGTAGATGATATGCTAGTTGCAGGATCACACATGCAAGATATCTCTGAGCTTAAGGTGAAATTAGCTCACACATTTGCCATGAAGGATTTGGGAGCAGCAAAGAAAATCCTTGGCATGAGCATTAAGAGAGACAGGAAAAATCATAGGTTGATTTTGTCTCAAGAGGATTATGTGAACAAAGTGTTGAAATGGTTTAATATGCAGGATGCAAAACCGGTAAGCACACCTTTGGCTAGACATTTTAAGTTGAGTAAAGAACAATGTCCTAATTTATATGATGAGGTAGAGTACATGAGTAGAGTTCCATATTCTTCCATGGTAGGGAGTTTAATGTATGCAATGGTGTGTACTAGACCAGATATTACCCAAGAAGTGGGAGTTGTAAGTATATGGCCAATCCAGGAAAGGAGTACTGGAAAGCAGTTCAGTGGATCCTTAGATATCTGAGAGGAACCAGCAGTAGGCATTTGTGCTATGGAGGTTTAGATACTTCTCTACATGGTTATGTAGATTCAGATATGGTAGGTGATTTGGATGGTAGAAGGAGCACCACAGGATATGTTTTCACTATAGGTGGAACGGTGGTTAGCTAGATATCAAAGTTGCAAAAGGTTGTTGCCTTGTCAACTACAGAAGTAGAGTATATTGCAGTCACGGAGGCTAGCAAAGAGATGATATGGATGACACGGTTCATGAAAGAGCTTGGAAAGGAGCAAGAGAGTTGTAGACTTACAGTGATAGTCAGAGTGCAATTCATTGGGCTAAGAATTCAGCTTTTCATTCAAGAACAAAGCATATACAGCTTAGGTACCACTTCATAAGACAGGTATTGGAGGATGGTGAGTTGAAGTTGGAGAAGATCCATACAGATAAGAATCCTGTGGATATGTTAACCAAGCTAGTTACAAAGGAGAATTTGAATCTTCATTCAACTTCTGTTGGTCTTCATGATTGAGTTGAAGATGGAGGAGCTAGAAGATGTTGTTGTACAGGTACTGGTGTAGCTGTTTATCTCCAAGTGGGAGATTGTTAAGGTGTGGAGCTAAAAGCTTCACCAAAGGAGTGCATTGCATAAGTTACAGGTCTACACAGTCACTGGCGTCGGTCAGGAGTGACCGACATTAGTTAGGAGTAGTTTAGGAGATGCCGACGTCGGTAGGAATCGACCGATGTCGGTCAGGTGCAAGCAGGTAGGAACCGATGTCGGTTACCTGTGCGTCCAGAAAGCTATTTCCGTGGATAAAACAAATTGTTTTCATGTTAGGATTAAGTCATAGTCTTAAGTCCACATATCTATTATTAGTAAGACTATTTTAGAGCCCTTGTTTAAGAGGCATAACTATTGGTTGTAATTGCATGCTCATTTTTCCTAAATTTTATATATAGGATTAGATCTTCATAGCTTATTGGACAAGAACAGTACAAGATATTGTAAGATAGACAATTCAAGGTGTGAATTGTGATTGTACTTGAGAGAGAGATCTCTTGAGGGAAAGAGATCTAGAGAGAGATCTATACATCTAAGAGAGGTGTGGAAGAAAAGAAGTTTCTTCAATTATATTCCTTTTGTAAAGAGTTTAATACAAGTTTTCAGGGTGGTTTCTTGTATCTCTTCTTCTTGCTGTATTTTTGATTCTAGTTACTTATCTTTCTGGTTTAATTTTGCATTAATTGCTTTCATATTGTAATCAACATTGTTGGTTGATCCCCAATAGGGTTATCAATTTTGAATTTCCACTGCCATTAAAGATCAGTCTCAACCTCTAGTTCAGAGATTTAGAACACACAGAACCCATCTTTTGGGGTTGCAACATTTTTTCACAACTATGATCATTTCTCTTTAAATACGATCTACACATATAATTAGTTCTTATCTTCCTTAAGGTTCAGAGTTAGAATGGGTCTTTTTAGACCTAATATATATCAATAAGGAAGCTATATGACCTATAGGTTTTTCATTAATAAGATAACTATATGAAAACCAATAAATTGGACTAGTTTTCAATCTATAATATATATCTATGCTCAAATTTTGAAGTAGGGGAAGATATGTGATTATAAAGGATTGTCTTATTTTTTGACATGGTCATATTTTTGACAAAAAGGTACTTATATTTACTCAAAGCAGAAATGGCATGGCTTTGTCCAAATTCAAGGTATGAGGACTTTGTCCTTACAACAAATATAAGTGGGAGGTTGTGTAGAAGTTCAAGAAGTAGTTTATGGGATTTCATAAATATAGGTGGAGCATTAAATTCTTTTACAAATATTTTAAAGTATTTTATTCATAAACATAAATCTTGGCTCAACACCTCCAATAATTTCTTGTCTTCTAGTATGTCTTCTAAATCCAATAGGGGGCTTGAAGTTATTTATAGCTAATGAATGGCTAGTTGGGAGGAAAAATTAATCCTAATAGATCAAAAGTGGTTGAGACCCCATCCAAGTGATTGAACCTCATTTAATTACCTTGGTTTAAATTCTCCTCTCTTTCCCCTGTGTCCTATATCTCCCATTATTTCTCATTTTTAAGATCTCTCTTAGTTTTTAGATGAAGAAGCTCTCTCTCTAGCTTTTAATTGAATTTCTCTCTAAATTTTGTAGGAGAAAAATAATCTCATTCAATAAGGCTAGACCATATAAAAACTTACATTAAAGACCTCTTGAAGATAATAAATACTTACTTTTCCTATCTCTTACTTTTAAATTGTGTTTATTAAGCTTGTGCATGATGGCATTGTGAAGGAAAATCTTGCATGCCCATTGTCTTTCTTTCTTGACCATTTTAGGGTGTTTTGTACTTGATTGTAGGTCTGAATTTATGTTATTTATACCATTGACATAAGCTTGGTTTGAGTCTTCAAATTCCTCCTAGCTTTATTCATTGCTTCTCGAACCTAGTGTATGAAATAATTATGCAATTAGCTTAATTTTAAAATTATGTGAGCTAGTATTATCTTATGCTTATTTAGTGTATATTTTATTCTTTTTTGAGTTCTCAATTTTTATGCATCACCTTGTTAGATTTCTTAAGAGCCCTTTCCCCCTTTATAACCCTTTTCTTAATGTAAACATTAGTATAGGTGATCCATCAAGAGGAAGTTAGCCTTCTCCAGAGGTCCAACAACATCATAGGTGAACCATAGCCTGGGGTTGTTCCAATAGTGTATCTCAATTGGAGGGAGCCTAAATAAATCCCCCTAAGAATGAAAATTGAAGCTATAATAGATTTTGACATGCTTGATGGGACACAATTCAAAGAAGATTCATCAAAGTTTGATGTTGGTTTGATCAATTTGTAGTAGTTATAGCTTCCAATCAACAATATCTAGTGACTCCAAAAGAAGATTAAACAATATTTTAGTAGAGAAAGGACTACATCTCATTCCAAAGGTGACTACAAGGTTATCTTCAAGAGGCATTCCTTTTTAATAAATTGAATTGCCTTTAAACTTAGTAAAATAGTTAAGGTTTGATCATACACACCCATATAAAAGGCCACTTTATTCCTAAATCAGTTATAAGGCCTAACCCTTCAATAATATCTTTTTAAAACCCTTTCATTGCCATGGAACCCCTTAAAGCTTTCCCTTTTTTGGATTTTAACAGCTAAAGTCCTTTAGACCTCCATCAATATGATCCTATTCTAATAGAATATTTTAAAAGTGTCCCTTATTTTACTAGAGACCAAGCTATAAGCCCTTTTGAACACCTCATGGATATAGATAAGTTTTTCAACATTCATTATATCAATGAGAAAAATGTAACAAATAAGTTATTTGGCATCTCCTTCAGAGGTAAAGCCTTAGACTAGTATAAAATCCTTGCTGCTAATTCCATTTCCATATGGGATTAGTTAAGAGATGCATTGTGTAAGATATTTGAAGATAAAAGTGACCATTTTTCACCTGCAAAGCAATTAACCATAATAAAAATATTCCCTCATAAGGTCATGCAAGACTTCAATACAAGGGTTCAAAAAAATTGGGATAAAATCCCAGTATCTATTAGACCTACCCCTAAATTTTCCTTTCTTTACTAATTGAAGGCCCTAAATAGTAAAATTTTAGTAATGATCTAGTCCATGGGAGGAAACATATTGCAAAATGTATATGAGGTGGAAATTAGTGTAGAAAATTATTTAGTCTAGGATGGCAAGCTTACAACTAGACCACCAATGCCTTTGTTCTTTAAGATCATACCAACCCCTATTTCTATTCCTACCCTTGATGTCATTCCTCCTGTGCCTAAAATTATTTATAAACCCTCACCGAATCATGAAAAAGCTTCCACTAGTCAATCTAGTGATTCTCAAGAGTATAAAAACTTTCAAGAGCTTAAGAGCATTTTCCAATCCTTGGGAAATTAACTAGTGAATGTTAAGAGGAAGAAAGCTTTCAATAGGCTTTATCAAGCCTCATAGCAACCTCATCATTAATCTTATCAATAAAATAGGTCATCCTATAAAGTAAATTTCCAAGGCCAAGGCCAAAGTCAAAACCAAGGATAAGGGCATCCTAACTATAATAAGAAAAACAACTATAATCCAAATATTGCAAGCACTTCCAACACTTTGGTCCCTATTAAAAATAATATTACCCAAGAAGTTGAGGGTATCATGCCTTAGAATCAATATTTTAGGTAATCCATTATCCTAAAAACTAACTTAAACCAAGATTTCAATGATCAATGGTAGTAGGCTACCAATTATGGGTACAATCAAGATTGTATGGCTCAAAACATACAGGTGCCCATGATGACAAAACCAAAAAAACATCAACAAGGTCAAAACCCTAATCAAGGACCCATCTAGTTGGGTGATACATGGTGAATTATGGGCAAGAATAATTTTATTCACTCAACCATCAAGCTAGTTCTAGCCAGGCATACATTTCAGTGTCAGTAAATATAAGGTTCAAAAGAAAGAACATGAATGGTAATCAAGAAGTATTCAAAGAGCCTCCTACCATTACTCCAATATCAAAGCCAAGTGGACCTATTATTATTACAAAGTTTCTAATAGCTCCAAGGAATCAAAATCAAGGGAATGTCCTTATCCCTCAAAACTAATAGGATCAAGGTGTATTTGTGACTCCCAAAGCACAATCAAAGGTTATTGGTTTACCCATCAACATTATGGAATAGATGAAAAAGTCCAATGTGAGTGTACAATTATGGGATATACTCTCCATGTCTGGTTAGTTAGACATCTTTTATAAGGATTATCAAGGATCAAATTTCCTTAGAAGGAACCAAAAAAAGAAAATGTGGTTTTCACCAATGCAACCAAAGGACCCAGTGAAGGGCATCTAGGTAAGGTGGTCAAACCTCCTCCCTTATACATTTTAGTAATCATTGGTAACTCTTTAGTGCATAATTGATTTTTACATAGTGGAGATAGCACCTCATTAATGCCAAATTTTGGAGATGATCAATGTGTTCTAAAATATGAACCCCAATCTAAAGGAATTCTATAACTTGAAGGGTCTTCCACTAAGCCATCTAGTATCATCAAGAATCTAAAATTGACCTTTCATTCTTGTCTTCGTGTCTCAATGGTTCAATATGTATTGATTATTGATGTTTCTCCTTGTTTTTCACTATGCTTATCTAGAGAATTCATAGAAAATATTGGATGTTATCTTGCAACATATTGGTTATAAATGGCATTCAGAACAATATATGGGACCAAAGTATCTATTAAGACTGAGCCCAATGAAAAATTCCATATATACCCTTATGGGCCAGACAACATAAACCTCAATTGTACCATTCTTGATGAAGATGAAATTACAATTGGTCAAGAATTAAACACTCACCCTAAGAGATACTAGACATGTTCTTAGACGAACTATGAAATGAAAATCAGTTGCTTGATCCCTTGGAAGGAGTTGAAGAAAGGGACATGAGTTTTTACTACTTACATGAAGAGAATCAATCCATGTTATCCCTCATTAGACCTCAAGAAGATCCTAGTGGCTTATGGAAATTGTTCTTTTATGGTTCAAGGAGTAAACATGGAGTGTGTGTAGGTACAATGCTAGTATCCCCCTCCAATTACAAGTATTTATCTTCTTACAGGTTTCAATTTAGTTGATTTTGTAATGAAATAGAATATGGTATTATCCATGGCCTTTAATGGGCTAACAAGAGAGGAATCAAATAATTACAGGTTTATGGGGATAGTGATCTAATAGTACACTAGGTTAGAATCCATAATATCACCAAGAATTCCTTGATGAAGTCTTACAAACATAAATTGTGGGACATAATTGAGATTTTTGAGGATTTTAACATCCAATCAATACAAAGAAACCAAAATCAACATGTTGATAGGTTGATAGCTATGGGATTTCAATTTGACATCCCCAATGAGTTAAAAAGAAATAAGGTGAAGCCACATGTCAAAGTGGTGGTGAGACCAATATTGCTAAACGATGAACCTCATTGGCAAGTCTTTGAAAATGACAAGCAAATTGCATGTTTTTTATAGTAGGAAGTAGAGTTATCCTCCATAAAATAGGAAAAGTTTCAACATCAGTATGAGGATAAAATTGTTTAGTTGAGATCTAACAAGCTTCCTAAATGGATTGTTACCCTTAAAGGTCTTTTCCATGAGGGAGATCAAATGAGAAAATACAAGGTCATAATGTCAACAAGTGAACATAACTATGAAAGAGTCCTTATCTTCAAAGATAAGATCCTCAAGCTTGAAAAGGTAAGCACTAAAGATAAGAGGCATGATTTCATATAACTTTGTAAAGAATATGCATACATCTTTACTTGGGAATATAGTGACTTGAGAGGCTTTGATCCCAAGCTATCCCAACACACTTTAGAACTAGAGGCTAATGCATTGCTTGTCAGGCAATATTAGAGGCCTATAAACCCCAAGTTTAAAGAGCTTATGAGGAAATAATTGACCAAATTAATTGAATCCAAGATCATCTTTCCCATTAAGCACACCTCATGATAATCCAATTTGGTGCTTGTTAGGAAGAAGAGTGGGGAAATATGATTGTGTGTTGACTTTATGGATATTAATAGGATCTATTTGAAGGATCACTACCCTTTACCATCCATGGAGTAACTCTTTTAGATAGTTTCTAGTTTAGAATGCTTCTCCCTTTTGGATGGATATTCAAGATACAACAAGGTGTTGGTAAGAGAAGAAGATCAATATAAGATCACCTTCACCATAAAGTGGGTTACATATGCTTACCAAAAATATGTCTTTTAGGTTGTCAAATTCTGGGGCCACTTTCCAAAGCACCATGGACATGGTTTTCCAAGGGTTGTTAAATCATATGGTATTGGTCTACTTTGATGACATCATAGTTTTCTCCAAGAAAGCCAATGAACACTTAGATCATCTAAGGTTAATCTTTGAAAGATGTAAAGAGTATGAGATCTCTTTAAATCACAAAAAATGTGTGTTCGATGTTCATGAAGGAAATTTTTTGGGTCACATTGTTTCAAAGGAAGGATTATCCATTGACCCTAATAGAATAAGTGTTATCTTATCCTTATCTTTACCCAAGCACAATAAAGTAATCAAAAGCTTCTTTGGGAAGATAAAATTTGTGAGAAGGTTTATAACTAGTTTTGAAAACTTGGTAAAACCCCTTTCTGAAGAAGAGCCAAGTGTTTACTTGATCAAATGAAGATAGAGTATATTTTGAGGCCATAAAAGAATCTATTACACAAGTACCCTCGCTCATGAATCCTGATTTCTCAAAGGATTTCATATTGTACACCTTTTCCAATATTGATAACATATCAGCTATGCTTATGCAGAAGAATGGTCAAGGACTTGAGCAACCAATTGCCTTTTTTATTCAAGGACTAGAGGGATATGAGGTAAATTACACTTTTATTACAAAGTAAGTTATTGTAGCTTTAAAGAGCATAAAAAAGTTTGGACCAATGCTTTCCAATAGCAAGGATTATCTTATGGTGTCTCATCCTAGAGTTAGGGACTTCTTCCTCAACAAATATTTGAATGAGAAAAGGGTAGGTTAGATTACCAAGGTCATGAAGTATGATGTGGAGATCAAAGTAACCAATTTGGTAAGAGGCAGAGGCTTGTGTTAGAATATGGTAGATGATATTAAAGAAGATAAAGAAATTGTTTTGATGACACAAGATAACTCACAAATAGATGCACTTCCACCCCACAATAGTTGTCTCCAAGATATGACACATTTTTTGATGACATGAGAATGTCTTCAAGGTTTAGAAAAAGTAAAAAGGAGGTATTTCAAGCTTTATTCCATACCTTATACATTATTTAATGGGGTTTTGTTTATAAAATATCTTAATGGAGTATTGCTTAGGTGCATAGATGATAATCAAGTAACAAATATTTTAGAGTAGTTTCATGATGGATTTATAGGAGGCCATTTTGCTCCAAGAACAATAGCAACAAAGGTAATGAGAGCTAGTCATTACTAGCCTAACATTTTCAAAGATTCTTATTAATGGGATAGGAAATGTTAGAAGTATGATCTATTTACAAGCAAATAAAGATTAATAGCTCTTCCACTCAACCTAATCTAGGTGGAGCAACTCTTCATGCAAAGGGGGTTGAACTTCATAGGAATAATAAATTCACCTTCAAGTATGTTGGGTGAATATTTTGTCACTAGCTAGCTGATGGGAAAAATAGGTTGTTTCAACAATAGAATAAGGAGATTGATCAGCCAAATGTGTAGGTTTACCACATTAAAAGGGGAAAAATCTCTCCTCTCATCAAGGGGAGTTTCCCTATAAATATAAGGTTCTATATAATATATATATATATATATATATATATATATATATATATATATATATATATATATATATATATATATATATATATATAAGCTGGAAATAACACTCAGGGGTAGGAAAACACCATACATCTCTCTTTATTTACAAATCTTGTTCATAGACAAAGGAGAAATCCTGGGGAAATGAAAGGAGGCACTTCTCTTCTTTTAGAAGTGGTCTACAGCAAACAATAGGAATTATTTCTGGTAGTGATAAGTAAAAGGGTGCAGTAACACAACAGGATGAAGTGTAGCACAAAGTCTCCACCTCAACTTCCAAAGAGTGAAATATATGAAGGACAATGGGGGCACAAAGTGATCCCAAGGTCCTTTACATAGAAACATAAAAACAAACACGCTAAAGACAATTGTGGCAACACAAAGTCTCTCCACAATCAGCTTTAGAACACCTTCCTGATTACTTCCACTAGTTCTGCTTGTTAAATTAAATGGACAAGAATGCTTTTAGTAAATAAACATAAGAACATTGTCCTAAATAACACAAGCTATTCCAGCATAAAGTCTGAAAGGTCACTTTTTTCTCATTCAAATAAAGAAATATGATTAACAATCTGAACTCAAAGTCTCAAGAAATGCCTTTCAATTTGGGCATATTTTTGCTTCTATAACAGAGAGATATCCCTTGCATAAAATAAGAGATTACAATATATATCACTCTTAGAAAGACTTGGGAACTTTGTTTCATGGAATGGCCCATACTGCATTCAATGCCTTGCATGCATTTTCAATTTTGTCAAGGGGCCATGTTGGAATAGGGTATCGGCCTTAACTATGGCATGTTAATTATTCTAAAATGTTTCCTCCAAAGTATGGGCCACTTGGTCCTCTTCTTGATATTTATGTAGCTATCAACTTCACCTTTACTCGATGGAGAAAAATAAGCAGCGTCTTTGAGTGCTCATGCTCTTTGATGTCCACCTGGTGGACTATTTCACCTACTAGAAATAACTCCTACGTAGATATTTTTAGTCTTTTTGCATTTTTCCCTCTTTCCTTGTTTCATTTTGTCTCTTTCTCATGATCTGAGCTCTTGAGATATCTTCTCGCTAGTCACTGAGTTTGTTCTTTATGTTTCGTGCCATATTTCAGAATAAATGGGCATTTTATTACCTTGAATTTGAAATCTATGGGGACATCATTGGTCACTTGGTCACTTGAACCACATTAAACCTTGAACCTTTGAACCATGATATATCATTGGTTCAATGGTTCAATGGTTCGGGCGGTCCTATTGGCTCCTTGGTTTAATCAGCTCTTTGGTTCAATCGGTTGAACCATCTCTTTGAACTTGTCTCTGGAATCTTCCACTTCCTTCATTCAAAATTTCTTTTTGAATTTTGAAATTCCTTGAACCTTTAAACCTTTGAAATTCGAACCATTTTGGTTCAAGGTTCAATGGTTCATTCCCTTTCTTTGAATCTTTTGTTCTTTCAAACATTCTAGATCCTTTTCTTTTATGTTGAACTCAGTGAAATTTTAAACTTTGAACTCTTTTGGTTCAAGGTTTAATAGTTAAATGGTTCATTATTTTCTCTTCAAATCCTTTATTATTCTAATTCTCTCAAACTTTATTGGACTCGTTGAACCTTTGAAATTGGAACTCTTTTGGTTCAAGGTTCAATGGTTCAATCTTTCTTCTTTGAAGTCTTCTTTCGTTTAAGTCTTTTGATCTTATTAAAATCGTTGAACCTTTGAACTCATTGAACCATTTTTGTTCAAGGTTTAAAAATTTAATAGTTCAACCTTCACTCTTTGAGGATTTATTTTCTTTAAGTCTGCCAAACTTATTGAACATTAGAACTTGCCAAAGTCTTCGAACTCGTTGAACTCTTCGAAGCGGTTGAACTTCTTTGAACTCGTTGAGTGCTTAACTCTTTTTTAACCTTTGAAATTTAAACCTTTAAACCTTGCTAAAGTGGGGTTCAATGGTTCATTCCATTTGTTTCAATCCTACTGATGGACCTTTTGGTTGAACCTTGACGTTGAACCAACCTTGAAATTGCTTAAGTGTTTGGAACTTGTTCCTTTGTGAAAGCCCATCGGTTGAAACTGTGGAACCTATTAAAATTGCAAGTTCCTTGCCTAAAAATGCTTGAATAATTGAATAAATTGAGCACTCAAAACATTTTTTGAGAAGGGAAGAGATAATTTTGGCTTGCAAGACCAAAATAGTTGATATGTTGTCCCCAAAAATGAGTGACATATTTTGGGAACAATAGTTGGCTCCAGTTGGGGAACTCCCATCGATTGTAAAAATAATCAAAGGGAGTAAAATCCAGAATATCCAGTGCCTTTAAGTGTGCCATTGGGATATAGAGTCATGCTACCCAAAAATAAAGGCGCCAAAAAGAAATAAAAATGAATAACACAAAATAGAACTAAAGACTATACAAATATACAAATGTACAACCAAATTTATCTGATACTTCAAGAATTGAAGTGATTCAGATGCTGCCCACTATGAGGCAATGGAAATGGCATGCCATTTTGATACTTCAAAAAGAAACTATTTTCACCATTTAGTTGATGAATATAAAATGGGCCTCTCCATAGGGAATCAAATTTCCCATGCATTCCCTTTGGTTCTCTTCTCTTGTCCCAAAAGAGAACTTGATCTCCAATCTAGAAATCATGGGTTTTTGCTTTTTGGTCAAAGAACTTCTTCACTAGACTCTGATGTGTAGTGATTTAGTCCACCACCATAGTTCACTGCTCATCAAGTTTAGTTAGGCACATGATCCTCTTATTGATGGAGCTTTCATATGTCTGATCTTCGACTGCCTTTGCCAATTTTAGTGCTAGCAATTCTAGGGTGATTGGTATCTCTGCATTGAGACCATACAAAAGTTGGAATAATGATATACCTATCACCCTCTTGGGTGTAATTCTATCTACCCATAAAGCATCAACCAATGCTTTATGCCATGTTCATTAGTTGTCATCCACCAACTTCCTGATGATGGTCACCAGGTTCTTGTTGCTCGATTCTGCATGGCCATTCCCTTGTGGAAAATAATAAGAGGAGTGGGAGAGGCTAATCCCATAATAAAAATAGAACTAAGTAATCTCATGGAAAGAGAAACAAGCAGCATTATCTATCACAATCTTGGTTGGGACCCCAAACCTGGAAATGATGTTTTCCTTGAGGAAATTGCATATTATTTTTGAAGTAGCATGCTTGGCTAGAATAGTTTCCACCCATTTGGTGAAGTAATATATGGTTGTAAGGACATAATCATGTCTAGTGCTTGAAGATGGGTTTACAACACCAATGAAATTGATCCCCCATTGCTAAAATGGCTCTTTTATTACCACTGGCTTAAGAGGCAAAGAAACTAACTTGGGTCTTCCAACGAATTATTGGCACAGTTCACATCTTCATACCCAATTGTATGCATCTTGAAATAGAGTAGGCCAGTAATACCTAGCTTGAAGAATCTTGTGGGTAGTTATAGGTGTAGAAAAATGTCCTCCACAGGCCAAATTATGGAAGGACTCCAAAAGTTTATTTTATTTCTCTTTATCCATGCAACAAAGGAACACTCCATCGAGGTTCTTCTTATATAAGCCATTGTCCCATAGGATAAAATTGGTAATTTTTAACTTAATAGTCCTCTTTTTTTATGAGACAGGTGAGAAGGACACTCACCATAAGTAAGGAAATGAACAATACTCAAATGCCACTTATTCATGGTGGAGACAAAGAAGAGTATTGGTGTGTCTTCAATTTATGCTTCTTCATGCACTGTTTCTTCTATTTTGTTATCAATAGTCAATTGGCAGAGACCCCTTCCCTACATAAGCTTCATTAGTTTCATAACAAGATCAAACTCCTAGATTTTATCAACTCAATTGCCCCTTTTAGTTATAAACTCCTGTTGAGTTAATATGAATTTGACTGTGGTATCAGGAACTAGGGCAATAATGTGTGAATTTAGGATGTAAAAATGGAAGTGCTTTACTACCTTTACCACTGCATAAGCATGCTTTTATAGACTTGAATATTTTAGTTCATGAGCTTTGAGAGGACATCTCATGAAGGATATGGGAGATTCCACACCTTCTTTGTTCTATTGAACTAGAATTGTTGAAAGTTTGTGCTTGAAAGCATAACTATACATTGTGAAATCTTTCGTATAATCTAGACAAACCAGACTTGAGGCATGGGCAATAGCTATCTTGATGTCTCAAAATGCTAATTTTCCTTCTTCAGTCTAGTTGAAAGTGGCCTTTCCCTTCATCATGTTCACAATGTGGTGAGTCTTCTCAATGAACTCAAGAATGAACCTTCATAAAAAATTCACCTTTTCGAAGAAAGAGTGAATTGCAGTCTTACGTGTGGGAAAAGTAAGCTCCTAGATGGATTTGACTCTTTCTGAGTTAATCTTTATACCTTCTCAAGATATAATTTGTCTGAGAAGTTTCCCTTCTATTACCCCAAAAATATACTTCTTGGGATTTAGAGAAATGCCATTCTAGTGACATCATTCCAAAACTTGTTGCAAATGGTGCACATGATCAAGAAGATGATTGGAAAAGACTATTAAATCATCAAGGTATACCACAATGAACTTACCTATTTCATCTTTGAAATCAAGGTCCATTGCTCTCTAAAAAGTGGTGCCAGCATTCATCAAGCTGAATGGCATTCTTTGATATGCAAAGGTGTCGCAAGGTGTGGTGAAGGCAATCTTATGTTGGTCTACTTGGCCAACTTCCACTTGATTGTACCCCGAGAATCCGTTCAGCATTGATAACATCTTTGAACCAGTCACCATCTAAAGGACTTGATCCATGATGGGTAGAGGGTAATTATCCTTTAGGGAGGATAGATTCAAATTCCTAAAATCCACGTAGAGGTGAATTTTGCCATTCTTTTTTCTCATAGGAACTATGTTTGCAATCCATGTGGAATGATGGATTGGGAAAATTATTCTAGCATTTATCATTTTTTGTATTTTAGATAGAATAGTACCTAATATCTTTAGATTATACTACCAAGATTTCTACTTGTAAGGCACCAAATCACTCTTGAGAGGAATTTCATGGTGAATTTCTTCAGGCTTGAGTGACTTCAGATCATCATAGGAGTATGCCAAAACATCCATGTAATGGTGAAGTATGATGGTAAATTTGAGCTTCTCCTCAGGAGTGCAACACTTACAAATGTTAACCATCTTGGGATTTTCCTTAGTACCCAAATTTATCTAATCAAACTCTTGGGAGGAGCTTCAATCCATTTGTTACTATTTGATGAACCTGTTGTGCTTGTCAAATAGTTTCTCAAGGGAAACCAATACTTTGGGAATTTTATTTCCTTTTAACTATAGGAATTCTTCACCTATGTTTGAACTTGTTTTAGGGGCTGATTCAAGTTTTTGAGGCTCACTACCTTTGAAGTAAAGCTATTCAAAGCTATCTTTTTGTTCCAAAAAGGCAATGACTTGGTTGTCACCATTGAACACTTGCCAATGATTAGCATTGTCAGGCACACTTGGTCAAAAGACCAATTTGATAGTGTACATGTCTCCCTTAAAATCTAGGTGAGGAACTAAAAGAGTTGTAGAAATGGCTAATGCATCAACTCGGTCACTGAATTACCTAGGTATTGCAGAGATACTAAAAGCATCAAAGCTTTCAATTTGATCCCAAACTAGATTGCGGTAATGGCACAATATCTCATTTTTGGTTTGGTATAGGTCCCTAACTTGGCAAACCACTAGCTTAGCATCTCCTTTGGCATGAAGGAGTTTGACACCCCTATCTTGAGTGGCATTTAATCTGAGTAACAATGATTCATATTTAGCAGTATTGTTGGTATTGTTAAACTATAATTTATAAGAAAAGGGAAAAATATCTCCTTAAGGAGATATCAACACAATCCCAGCTCCTAAACTAATAGAAGAACAACTTCTATCAAATTATAGAATCCACACATTATCACAAACTAACCTTTCCTTAGATTTTTCTTTGTTTGGAGGGAAGGATTCCTCTAGGCTTACACTGTGCTTTATTAAGTCTTCTACTATTTTGTCTGAATTAATTTTTAGATTGTAATATTTAGAAGTTTCATCAGTTAAGATAGGAACATCCTCCATAGTTAGGAAGTAATTACCCATGCTTGAAGACTCAAATAGAATTTAAGCTTCAAGCCCTAATGTTTGAGTGACAACATATTTTTCCTCCTTCTTAGGGAGCAATCTCTACATGACACCTTTGACTAGGATCCTCACTTCAAATGGTCCATACTTAACTTACCACCAACATCCTTGCATAAATTTCACCTAAGAAGAATGTTGTATGAGGCTGGAACATCGACCACCAGGACTGTTATCTTAATTCTCTTGTCTGGGAAAGCTACAAATGTAAATTGGGAATCCTTGATTTGTCCCAGCAATGACACTTGTTTGTTATCCATGCAGAAACATCTCCCAAGGGTCTTAGTTAGTGTGAGACCAAGAGATTCTACTACTTTGGCAGGCATGACATTGTCAGATGCACTTGAATCTATGATGTAATTGTTCAGCTGGTGTCCATTTATTTATAGGGAGACATAAAATGGTTTTGTCTTCTTGAGAGTAGTAGGAGGAGTAATGACAAGGTTATTTATGGTGGATGTGGGAGTCACATTTGGAATAGCTAGTCCTATAGGGATGGTTTTATTCTTTACACACTGAACCAACTTATCCAACTACTTAGGGTTGGATTGTGGGAATTCAAATTTAGACATTTGAATTTTGGTTTTCTTGACATGGTTGATTATATCAAATGTTTGAAATGAATTAGGAACAGGGGAAGGTAGTTCATCCTTTTGGTTTTTAAGAGGGGGGATACTGATCTATAAAATTGAATTTGAAGGTGAAGGCATACTTGAGGTACTTAATTTTTTAGTGATCATTGGGTCCTTTGATTGAAAAGGTAGAGTGGTTCCCCGATTAGCAATTGAAACTACTGGTTGAGCTCACTCTTCTATTTTTTTCTTATTAGCTTGCTAGGATGACTAGTTCTGGGACCAGGCGAATACAGCGTATGATCCATCAAATGCTTTGCCTTTACTTCTAGGTTCATCCTAGTAATTTAGGAAGCTGATGTTGGAGTCTCCAACTAATTCTTCTTTTCCCTCTATGAAGAGATTAGCATCAACTTCTTGGTTCAATTTAGGCTAGAGAGAGAAACAAGACTCTATTTCAAGATATCTAACTACTGAATTGGTTAGAGGTGCTTCAATGGCAAGTTTTATTTATGGGGGAAGAAGATGATTTAGCTGCCCTTGATTCCTGATAGCATTGCCTTGGTATGACTGATTCAGAAAAGTCCTCCTTGGTATATCTTGGTATGAAAGAGGAGCAGACATTCTTTGTGCCATTTTCTTTCTGAGAGCTAGCAACTCATTTTCCAGCATCTACACCATAGGATCAGTGGTGCTTGTAGATGAATTCTTAGAAGATGAAGAATATTTGCTTCTGTTAGGATCTCTTCTTACCTTCCCTGCCAAGATGAGATCATCTTCCACTTTAGTGGCCAAATCTTAAGCTACAGCAAGGTCTATGTGGCCAGCATGTGTCAGTAGAAAACTCACTTTAGGAAGTTGAGAGTTGATGAAGAAGCATTTGAGATTCTCAACTATTGGCTGAGCAATTATAGGAATCTTGTTCCTCAGCTTGTCAAACTTAGCTATGAAATCCCTCATAGGCTCATGAGGCTCTTTCTTCATCTATGTGAGTTGGTCTAATAGGGCATGTGCATCTTCTATAGGCTTGAATCTAGCTTCAAATTTGGCTTTGAGGATGTTCTAGTTTGTCACGGTCTGGGCCTGTAGATGATAAAACCAATCTACAGTAGTGCCTTGCAATGTTTCCAAAAATAGCCTGATTTCTAGGTCCTCATACTCCACACCTATCACACTACAGGCTATGTTAAAGGCTATAATATTTTCATCAAGATGAACTCTCCCATTACCAAATAATTTGGGGAAAATCTTCCTTGAACTGTGAGGTAGCTCATGTAGAGGTGGAGTTAGATTGATTGGGCCAAAAGAGTTACCCCAAGGGCCTTGAAATACCATGATTTAACTAATGAAGGGAGGGATAACAAATGTCTGATGGGTATGTATTGACAAATCTCTGCTATCAATAGAAATGGACACTCTACTTGGTAATGGAGACCTGACTTTTGTAGGAGGAAAACTCCTGGTTCACTGAAGGTGAGATGGAGAAGGAAACTTACTTTACTATACCAAATTGAATATACGGTTAATAATACCTTTAGATCTTTGGCTTATTGTATACCATGGATCTGCTAGAGTGTAAAATTGAAATGGATAAGGATAGGGACTGCTTCAATTTGAAGCTTAAGGCTTCAAACTACACAAAACATTCCCCAACAGAGTCACCAAAAACTGTTGGGTGAATATTTTGTCACCAGCTAACTGATGGGCACAATAGGTTGTTTCAACCACAACATAAGGATATTGATCAGCCAAATGTGTAGGTTTACCACATCAAAAGGGGACAAATCTCTCCTCCCATCAACAGGAGGTTCCCTATAACTATAAGGTGTTATATACTATATATATAAGCTAAAAATAACACTCAAGGGTAGGACAACACCATCTATCTCTCTTTTTTTATAGATGTTATTCATATATAAAGGAAAAATCCTAGTGAAATGATAGAAGGCACTTCTCTTCTTTCAGAAGTGGTCTACAACAAATAACAAGAATTCTTTCTAGTAGTGATAAGTAACAGGGCACAATAACACAACAGGATGAAGTGTAGCACAAAGTCTCCACCTCAACTGCCAAAGAGTGAAATATACAAAGGATAATGGGGGCACAAAGTCATCCAAATATCCTTTACATAGAAACAAAAAAACAAACATGCTAAAGAAATTGTGGCAACACAAAGTCTCTCCACAGTCAGCTTCAGGACACCTTCTTGATTACTTCCACTATTTCTGCTTATTAAATTAAATGGACAAGAATGCTTCTAGGAATCAGACATAAGAACAATTTTCTAAATAACACAAGGTATTCCAACACAAAGTCTAAAAGGTCACTTATTTACTCATTCAAATAAAAAAATATGATTAACAATCGGAGCTCAAAGTCTCAAGAAATGCCTTCCAATTTGGGCAGAGTTTTGCTTCTATAACAAAGAGATCTCCCTTGCATAAAATAAGAGATTATAATATATAACACTCTAAGAAAGACTTGAACACTTTGTTTCATGGAATGGCCCATACTACATTCAATTCCTTGAATGCATTTTTAGTTCTATCAAGGGGCCATGTTGGAATAGGGAATTAGCCTTAACTATGGTGTGTTAATTCTTCTCAAATGTTTCCTTCAAAGTATGGGCCACCTTTTCTTGATATTTTTGTAGCTATCCAATTCACCTTTACTCGATGGAGAAAAATAGGCCATGTCTTTGAGTGCTCACACTTTCTGATGTCTACCTAGTGGACTATTTCACCTACTAGAAATAACTCCTGCATATATATTTCTAGTCTTTTTAAATCATTCCCTCTTTCCTTGTTGTATTTTATCTCTTCCTCATGATCCGAGCTCTTGAGCTTTCTTCTCATTGGTCACTGAGTTTGTTCTTCAAGTTCTACACCATTTTTGAAAATAAATGGGCATTTTATTACCTTGAATTTGATGTTCATAGGGATGTCATTGGTCACTTGGTCTCTTGAACCATGTTGAACCTCAAACCTTTGAACCATGAGAGTGCATTGGTTTGGGTAGTCTTATTGGCTCCTTGGTTTAATCAGCTCTTTTGTTCAATCGATTGAACCATGTCTTCAAATTTGTCTTTGGAATCTTCTACTCCCTTCCTTCATTTAAAGTTTCCTTTTGAATTTTGAAATTCATTGAACCTTTGAACTTTGAACCATTTTGGTTCAAGGTTCAAGGTTCAACGGTTCATTCCCTTTCTTTGAATCTTTTGGTCTTTTGAACTTTCTAGATCCTTTTCTTTTCTATTGAACTCATTGAACCTTTAAACTTTGAACTCTTTTGGTTCAAGTTTTAATGGTTCAATGGTTCATTCTTTTCTCTTAGAATCCTTTGTTCTTTTAAGTCTCTCAAAATATATTGGACTTGTTGAACCTTTAAACTTTGAACTCTTTTGGTTCAAGGTTCAAAGATTCAATCTTTCTTCTTCAAAGTCTTCTTTCGTTTAAGTCTTTTGATCTTATTGAACTCATTGAACCATTTTGGTTCAAGGTTCAATGGTTCAATAGTTCAACCTTCACTCTTCAAAGCCTTCTTTTCTTTAAGTCTGCTAAAATTATTAAACATTAGAACTTGTCGAAGTCTTCAAATTTGTTTAACTCTTTGAAGCAGTTGAACTTCTTTAAACTCGTTGAATGCTTAAATCTTTTTGAACCTTTCAAATTTGAGCCTTTGAACCTTTCTGAAGTAGGGTTCAATGGTTCATTCTATTTGTTTGAAGCCTACTGATGGACCTTTTGGTTGAACCTTGACATTTAACCGACCTTGAAATTGCCTAAGTGTTTGGAACTTGTTCCTTTGTGAAATCCCGCCAGTTGAAACTGTGGAACCTATTGAACCTGCGAGTTCCTTGACTAAAAATGCTTGAATAATTGAAGAAATTAAGTGCTCAGAATATTTTTTAAGAAGGGAAGAGATAATTTTGGCCTATAGGACCAAAATAGGTGATATGTTGTCCCTAAAAATGAGTGATGGATTTTGGTAACAACAAAGTACAAGGCATAAATGGGTGCTCACTGTAACTGACTACTTCACTAGATGGGTGGAAGTAATTTATTTGATAGAAGACAATGAAATAACAATATTATATTTCAATGACAACATAGTAACCAGGTTTGGTGTCCCAAATACTATACTTTTAGATAATGCCTTATCATTTATTGGTATGAAGACAAGTGAATGGGCACTTAAGATGGGCATCTACCTTAGTACATCCTCCAATTACTACCCCTAAGGCAATGTACTGATAGATTACACAAATAAAAAATGGATAAGGATTATCAAGAAGACCATGGAAGAGAATCAAAGAGTGTGGCATACAAAGCTAAAGATAGCCTTATGAACTAACAGAGTGACTCCCAAAGCTACCATTGGCAATTCTCCATATGTACTTATATATGGAATGGAAGCCAAATTATCCATTTCTCTTGAACTACCTTCATTGGAGTCAACCCATTAGCTGGAGTTGATGTAGAGTAAGGCTATGAGGATAAAGATGATAGAGCTCATGGAGTTTGAAAAAACTAGGGACCTTGTAATGAAGACATTAGAGTCACACCAAGCTGAGGTCAAAAAATATTTTGACAAGAGAGATACAACAAGGGACTTCAAGGAAGGGAATTCGTCCCCAAGTGGGACTAAAATAAGTCCAATCCAAGATACCACACCAAGTTTGATATCTTGTGGAGTGGTCCTTATTTGATCCATGGATGCAAACAACATAATGCTTTTTAGCTTACCCAATTGGATGGAGAGGTATTACCCATCCCAGTCAATGGCATTCATTTAAAGCCTTATTATTAAAAGAGTTTTCATCTATTGTATTATATTATAACATATTAAAATAATTTTTCATGCTTTCTTCTATGTGATTTGAGCACATTTATTTCAGTTGTGTGTTTCCATTTCAATGAGTGTATGTGGCACAGTTACTTGTTTTTTCTCTTTTATTACTTTTTTCATCAAAAGGAAAGTTTTAAAAAGGGTTAACCATCTATCAATCTCACAATATTTTTATTTGGGAAGAAATATTGATACTCAATTCCCAATGGATCAGTTCAAGGCTACTAGTCTCTTGTATAGTAGGCATGCAACCCTAGGATGTCACTATAAATGTTGGCTAATTTTGGCCTACATATGTAAATTTGCCTAGATGGATTAGTCTATAGAGGTCTTGGTATGGAGTGATCAGCTGATAAGATTTTTATATGGAATGAGTGAACCTAAAATAAGAGAATAAGATCTCATATTGCTTTCAAAGCTTTTAAAACACTTTAAGCAAGCTTAAAGTGTAATTTGTTTATCCTTAGGAAACCAGCTTGGAAATAGATCTTGGATTGTTGTGTGAAATGACTAGTAGGTTCTCATAGTGTTTAAAATATTTAGGGGGATGAATTAGGTTTCACATATCCTTAGAAATTAATTATATCCTTATAAAGAGATAATAATTTCTTTCACAAGTCCAAAAGAACCAGACTATCACAAGCATGTCATGTAGAAACAAATAGGTCAATCTACTTGTATATTTAATAAATGCACTTGGAGAGCCTCTCAGGCCACAAGATTGAATATAAATGAAGCTATTTATGCCTTGAAAATTCTTTGAAAATTTCATATATTGATGAGTTATCTATCTCAAGATCTAAAGCTTCAAAGTTAGACTTGCAGAATGAAACATGTGTGAGGACGTCAAGTTAAAGCTACAACAATTAATCATTCGGATTTAAAAATCCTTAAATATGCACATAGAAATAAAATTTAATCCTCATAAAATGGATATTTGAATTCAAATAATCCAATATTAATGGTCAACATTAAATTATACCAAAGATCCAATGGTGAGCGGTAACTTGACAGTGTCAATGGGTCCCAAAAATCTAACGAGGCGTATTTGATCATGTACCCAAAATCAAAAATGAGTATAAAATCAAAAGGTTATCATAAGTATGAAGTGAACAAGTTTCAAGATCTCAAGTACCTGAGTAGAGATCTGATATTGTATGGTGATTAATAGAATTAGTGGGCCCAAGTAGATCCAATGAAGTATAATGGATCATACAAATCAGATCTAATAGTGAGAGATGGGTCAAATGGTCAGTGGATCTTGAAGATAAATATATGAGCGACAAGTGTTTCAATCATGTTATATTGGTAAAATATCTATGGATCACATTCATTTGTATAGAGAAAGATAAATGGTGTGCGTGTAAGATGAGAAAGCATATCTAATGGTGTGTAAGCAATTTGATCGACAATCAATATTAAAAATTGAAAGCTAAGGACCACAATAGAGTTTGAATTTGACTAAGGTCAAACAAAAGAAAATTATTCAAAAATATACGTTTCCATTAGATCTCATTCAAATTCTATAAGAAGACATAGTCATATAGTCAAGGTTATCAATGTTGAAGTTCCGTCACCATTAAATATCACTCTCAACCTCTTGTTCAAAGATTTAGAACGTACATAACCTAATCACTCTCAACCTCTTGTTCAAAGATTTAGAATGTACATAACCTAACTTTTAAGGTTGTATCATTATTTTATGACTATGATCATTTTTATTTATAGATTTGTGCATATAATGAGTTCTTGGCTTCTTTAAGGTTTAGAGGTAGAATGTGTTTGTTTAGACCTAACAAATATCAAGAAGGAATATATGTGACCTGTAGTCTTTTCATTAATAATATAAATATATGAAAAATAATAAATTGGATTGGTTTTCAATCTATAATATAGACCTATGCTCTTATTTTATAGTAGGCACAGATATGTGATTACAAAAAAGTGTCGTATTTGTCAACATGGTCATATTTTTGACAAACAGGTACGTATAGTTATTCAAATAAGACATGGAATTGCTCTATTTGAGTTCAAGGTATGAGGACTTTATCCTTATAGTAAAGACAAGTGGGAGGTGGTGTAGAAGTTCAAGAAGCAATTTTTGGGATTGGAGAAGTGCAGGTGGATAAATCAAGTCTTTTATATAGCCTTTAAAGTTTTTTATTCATAATAATAAATCATGGATCAACATCTCTAACAAGTTATTGTCTTCTAGTATGAATTATAAATACAATAGGGGGTTTGAAGTTATTTGGAGCTAATAAATGGCTAGTTAGGAAGTAGAATTAATGTTGATAGATCAAAAGTGGTTGGGACCCCATCTAAGTGATTAGACCTCATTTAATGATCTTAGTTGATGTGATCCTCTCTTTCCCCTTTCTCCTATATCTCCCATTATTTCCCATTTGTAAGCTCTCTCTCTCAGTTTTTAGAAGAAGAAGCTCTCTCTGTAACTTTTGATAGAATTTCTCTCTCGATTCTATAGGAGCAAGTGACTCTCATCTAATAAGGCTAGACCCTATCAAAACTTTTATGAAATACCTATTAAAGATAATAAAGGATTTATTTGCATATCTGTTACTTTTGAACTATTTTTAGTAAGCTTGTGCATAATGGCATTGTGAATGAGAATCTTCCATACCCATTGTCCTTCTTTCTTGCCCATTTTTGGGTGTATTTTGGTTGATTGGAATTTTGCATTTGTGTTCTTTCTACCATTAATGTAAGATTACTATGAGTCTTATAATTCCTATTGGCTTCATTCATTTATTCTTGAACCTAATGTATGAAATACTTATCCAATTAGCTATAGATTTTGAGATTGTGTGAGCTAGTATTATCTTATGCTTCTTCAATGTATATTTCATGTTGGTGTGAGTTCTCACTTAATTTGGTGCATCACATTTTTAGCTTTCTTAGGATACCTTTCACCCTTTGTAACCATTTTCTCAGTGAAAATATTAGTATAGGTGATCTATCAAGAAGAAGCTGGACTTCTCTAGAGGTCCAATCTCACCATAAGTGACCCATAGCCTAGGGTTGTTCTAATAGTGTATCTCAATTATAGGGAGCCTAAAGAACTTCCCCCAAGGGTAAAAATTGAAGATAAAATAGTTATATTGACCATAAATTTGGTCAACCCATGTGAGTCACCAAAAATATTGGTAATTTTGCATATCAAGTCAAAATTCTAACCCTTGTAATTCTAAACTTTCTAAGATCCTATCAATAACCTCTACAAGGTGGTCAAATAGGTGTGTTTTAGTTTTAAAAGGTCAATTTTTTTTTCACATAATTAATAATATGGATGTAAAAAGTCACAAAATAATTAATAAGATGTTTTAATACATTCATATTTATATGAATTTTACCTTAGTCTAAATTTTCAAACTTTAAAAAGGTGATTTCAAGCATTTTTAACCCTAAAAAGCCCTTTTAGAGCTCCCACATTCCAATTTCACCTATTAAAATCTATAAAAAGATTAATTATTTATATTAAAACATAAAACACTCAATTTTTTCGCCTCCATTCATTCAAATTGGTGGTGGATACTTGAGTTTACAATAAAAGGCAAAGAAAATCCCATTTTCATGTAATTTTCATTGAATAGTATGGATCCATACAAAATTATGTACAAATAAAGAATTAAATATGAGGATAAGGATATTAAAAACGTCCAAGAAGAATTTATGGGAAATTTGAGGCCATACAGGCCCAAAATTGGTCATCTTCAAATAATTGGCAAGTTTACACATAGATACCTACCTTTAGGTTTGATGATGGTACAGATTGGGGAGAGAAGGTACATGTCTAATTTTTTGGTCAAAGAAAGTAGACTCTTAGATATGATTGATGGATCAATTTTTTATATAATCGGTCTCTTATCCCTCATGAATAATCCATTTAAATTTAGGATAATTTATATAGTTTTCCATCCATGAAAGCAATTGGTTTTCTTCAAGTTTCCTCACCAGGGCATCATTTTAAGAAAATTCTAGTTTGTGGAGATTCTTAGGAACCTAATATAACTTCCCATGAAATTTTAAAGTATTTTTCACATGTATGAGTGTAGAAAATAGGATATTTTACAAGAGGAATTCAATTATATTGTCTACATGCTTAAAGAGGAATTGTATGGTCATGGAGAAAGATGACAACATCAAGTTTTCTTAAATATGTGTTTACAGGGTCTCCTTCATGTTTTTTATGTTATCCAATAAGAATTATTATAGGTTCTCCAATTTTCATAGAAAAATTCCATTCATATGCTCTCAATCATTACCAAGAAATCATAATTTAACATTATTTAAGGTTTTCTATCACATTTCAAGGTTTTAGCAGAAACCTATGTTTCATTTTCAGCCTCATACCCTCCTCCAATAGACTCTAAATTGATTTATGTGGTTAAGGATAGGTATATTATTGAATATGAACCTTAAAGTTTCCCTTGTCATGCCCACAATTATCTTTCTCAGCTCCATCTCATTCACCATCAACATTAATGCCATCCCACAACCATTATCACTATGTTTTATCCCTTTCCACCCTCCATCATGTTTCCCTTGAGAATCACCACCCCTCACCACTCTTCCATCCTCCTCCATCCCATGAAAATAACTATAAAAAATTCTTGAGATCATCATGAGTATAAAGGACTTAGATTGTAAGGACTTTGAAATCATGCTAAATTGAAGAAGGATATACACCTGCAACCATAAAAAATCATAATAAAGAACTTCTCATGAAGTATAAATCAAATTTATTTTATATGGAAGATCATATAGGATACCTTCCTCATCAATTTTACAAGGGTTGAATGACAAATTCACAAAGGTTTGAGGTCATTTCAAGGTCTAAATTTAGATCCAGTCTATATAAATGGAAAAAATATAGTCATATACATAGCCCTTATGATGAATATCAAGATATTCATGAAGATGAGTTAAAAATATAGGGTTTTTAAATCCTAATATGATTCCATTCATGTCATAAATCAAAGAAGATATTCATATGCTTGTATTGATGTTTTAAGGACACATACAGGCTTGTCCTTAAGTAGCCTATAATATGCTAAGGTTTTCAACCTCCACAGGAGGCCTATCAAGGATATGAAAACCACATAAATATCATTAATAACAATAACCCTGGTAAATATATTAATGTGGACACATGTTGAAGTTAAAATATGGATTAAGAGAAATAAACCCTACCTACAACAACTCAAGGACACCTACAAGCCTATTATAGGTCAAAACTTGTAATTGGGAAAGGTCTTGGAAACCTTAAGGCCATTAAAGTGTAAATGAGGCCAGTAATATGAGGATAGTTGACTTTACTAAGGTGGTTTAGGATCAACACAAGATAAAGTTTTTTAAGGGCCTGAGAGGAGGAGAAAATGACCTATAGCCAAGTAGGAAAATAATGTTTAAAGGTGTTTCAAGGGTTTGATCTTAAATGAGGGTTTTGAGGTGGGTTTGATATAATATGTCAGGTATTTAATATTCACTTTTCATATCTTCTCGTGTATTGATCAAGCTTTCAAAAGTATCTCTAAACTCTACACAGTCTATACATATACTTATAAACAAGTACAATCAAGGTTGGGGTTATTAGATTGGTTTGTTTTCAAGTGGAGAGGTAGATTTATAAATGGTTTTAATGTTCAATAAGTAATTCAAGAGATAAAAACTTATGAAATAATTATGATCATCAGGTGAGGTTTCTAAATAGAGTGCTATAGTTAGTTACAACTACCTCAAAATGTAACTTATAGCCAAGAAAACTCAGTCTCAGGCCCATCTCTATAGAAGGGTTTCAAACTTCATGGTATGAAATGTTCATAGGATAAATGAATTTTAATGAGGATTAGGATCAATTTATGGTTCCCAAACACATTGGTGACATTCAATCACCCTAGAGAGCACACCTATACTCATGGAGAACACAAAACTATCTACAAGTTTATGAAGGTTGATGACAAAGTGTTTCTAGGGAAGTTTAATGTTTAGTCTCATGATGGTATATATTATTAATGAATCATGGTGTCATAATATCATTATTAAGATGGATAGGGTCACCAAAACATGGTGACACATTCAAAATCACTTCATAATTTCCATCTACAACCTTATCATACATAGGCTTATCTTCAAATTGGCAATTATAGTGTGAGGGTATGATCTACAAGTATTTAATTTTTAGGAAAATTTTTTAAGATAAAAAGGTGATTTATCATCACCATGAATCATAAAAAAAAATCTCAAGAACATGCGACAGTCAGGCCATACTCATCAGCCACCTACAACTAGGTAAAGGCTTTTAAAGCATATTATCAGTCGATAGTAAGATAGGGATTTTTACCATTATCCTTGTTTTGAATTGGTTTTATATCATGATAAAGGTATCATAGAGGGTATTAATAGTATTTATCAAGATACAAAACTTCAAATGGCACAAGCTTATTTCTTGAAACACTCACAACCCTATAAGAAACTCAGACCTATTTTCAAGGTTAATAACCAAGAGTTTGGTGCACAATCTATGTGTAATGTTATGGGAAAATGGAAGTTTCATGATGGTGGTGGGGTATGATATGAATCCATGATTTAAAAAATTCATAAATACATATCTATAGTTCTCAGTCAACCACTTCAAAGTTCACTTACAACCATGTAAGAGCTCTTAAGATAGTCATATCTTATGGAGTATGAGGGCAAGGTTATTAATTTGATAAATCTTATCATCATGTGGTTTATATTAATATTTTAATGATTTAAACTCATAAAACATGGTCTTAAATCCAAAACACGCAGCTGCAGTCAGATAAACTCATAAAAATCTCCACCTATAGTCCTAAGTACACAAGCTTTCCTCCAAGTGGAAAGTAGGTTAAGAACATAGTGTTTCATAGAGGAGTTTCATGATGATATGAATGTTTCATGAAACATGGAATTAAATTATGTAAAAAATCATGAGTAATAATTTAAAATAGGACTTCACCAAGCCATGTTAGCACATGCTTGTATGGAAAATATTAGTTAAGGGGCCTATAGACCTTGTTTAAAGAGACAATATGTTGTTATGAGCATGTGGATGAATTTAAAATGTTTAAGAGGGTATATAAATCACAAATAAGGATAATTTACCTACAAAATAACTCCATTGCTTGAAATGTATGCCTACAACACTAAAAAATATAGTCATTTTGATTGTTTTTTGTGAAGATAAGGTCATAGATAACTAATATGAATATGAAATTTGATCATAGAGTTTGAAACCAATGAAAATGGGGATGTAATGAAATTCCAAATCATATTCACCAAGATATGGTACCATCCAAGATGGTAAAGCATTGAAACATAGCTAGTCACATGCTTAGTCAATGCATAAGAGACATTTTTTAGGATTTTAGATTCTATATGTGGAATCATGACTTGATATTTGGTATACACAGTCATTATGAATTGGGTAATATTAAATAGCATTATAAATACCATTTAAAAAGTTTAAATGATCACTATTTTGACATAGTCCCCTACTAGTCTCAAAATAGTCATAATGGAGCTAGGGAAGGTTCTAGTGAATCTGAAGGTATAGAAGAGGTTTATAAGATAATTAGGATGTTTTAGAAACATATGAGGATGTTAATAAATATTAATAAGACCTTTAAATAGTTTTTAAACTCCAAAATATATGCAAATCATGCCCTTGAGAACTAAATCAAGTAAGCATGCCTATTGCTTCAAAAGGCATTTTTTGACCTATCAAGCAAGATGTCACCTACATAATGATTTTATGAAATTTTATATGTAACATGATGATTATTTTAATAATGGATAATAAATTGAATATTTATATTCATAATGAGGAGAAATTCAAATTCTAAAGTTTTAGACACCCATTCAAGCCACCTGATCAAATGCTTGTATCTTTCACCACGTGAAGAGTTTGGCCAAGAAATATTAGCATGATTTGAGAACCATAATTAAATTATAATTAATTAAAAATATATGTTGTTTGAGGGGTTGTGATTTATGAACAATCAACAATAAGAGCGTAAGTATGTTCAAAATGCTTGCAAACCCTACATGAAAATTTCCTTCACGTGGTATATTCTCATAACTTTTGCATGGGAACCCAATATTTTTAGGGATTTTGAGGGGGTATGTATAATATGAATTAATGTAAATAATTTTTTATTTGTAGGACATTACTTCATGAATCATTGTTAAGAATATTTAACTCCTAAACCCTCTCAAACCCTCATAGTGACTAGTTTTGAGAAAAGTTGATTTTATTGCCATCACAAGTAATGGATAAAAATAAAAGATATTTAAACATAAATTAAACTCATATATGATCCAACTATTTATAATTATTTATATTTAACTATATGGATTAGAGAATAAATCAAATTTTTTGGAGAAAAACATGAAAAATGAGCTAAAAGGCAATTTAAATGAAATAAAATCCATGGATGTTGAAACCTGAGACTTGTTATTCATCCTCAAATCATAATATGGTTAAAAATATTCCTGGAATCTCCCTTATCATCTCATCCAAAATAGCCACTCTATAGGAAAATGGGGCAGAATTGACCTAGCCAACCATGGTGACTGAGTTTCAAGAGTTTTTTAATTAGGAACACATATCTCATGGTGGGAGGAATTATTTCAGTTCTAATTTTTTTTTTTTAGGTTTCATGGTTTTAATGCAGGTTCCAATAGTCTCCAAGTGCAATAAGTAGGTTGCTAGGCCTATTTAGCCTAGTAGGCCTATTTGACTAAACAAACAAAGAGGATTGGCATTAAAAGGGATAATAAATGAGTTTATGAAGAATTTGCATGCCACTTATATGATATTAAAGTGAATATATCATGAAATTTTAAGTCCACAAGTGCCAATGCATGCAAGGAAAGGGTACACATAGAGTTAACTAGTCACGAACTACCAATCACTCTAATTGACTAGTTGACCAATTTCATGCATATTTTAAGGTTTTCATGAAAATTATGACTTATATTCAACTTAAAATTAATTAAATTTGAGATAATAACTAGATATTGGCATACCATTCATGCAAGGATTTTGACAAGTCAAAGAAAGGCTCACCATCTTCATTTCAATGCCAAAGGGAGCTTCATGTAAGGATTTTCAAGATAAAGAGAGATATTAAAGACTTTTGATAAATATTTTAATTTAAATATGAATTTATTTCATGTTTATTTGACCTCCCCTTATCACTTATATTCCATATTGACTAGAGCTACTTCTTCTATTTTATATATATTCATGCTTTCAAGCCATTTTTTAGGATCCCTCTCTTGGGCATGACTAAACTATGCCAAGATTGAGTTTTGTAACCTTTTGAGATAACAAAATGACTATTTTAAGATTAAAATATCATTTTATAGTGTTTATATATTATTTAATTTGAACACATGTCATTATCTTCTCCCTATCAGGTCCTTATCTCACCTAGCTACTAGTATGCTAACTTATGCATGCCATGTTCTATATTTGATGTCATTTGAATAGGTTAATAGTGGATATAATTGACTGGTTAATACCTAGAATTAAGAATATTACATCATTTACCTTATGCTTTGATCATACTATGAAACCTCTATATGAAATACTAATGCATAGGAGTCATTTAGAGTTGTAAATTCAATTATTTGCTTGTCTTATCGATGTTTTAGGAGCTCAAATAGAGTGGATGGACCAAAAATATAGGTTTATCACCAAAATTAGAATAGGATTTCCATTTTAGTTTCCTCTTAACCCTTTTCATCCCAAAAAAATTAGTAGTTTAGTAAGTAGTGTAAAGTGATACATTAGAGGAGCTAGCCTCATCAAAACTAGAGGTTTGATCTGAGATCCTTGACACACTTTCCACATGAAAATTTACCTAGCTTAGTTAGAGATCCTAGTAGTGTTCCTCCTATTATACCATTCAATTAGGCATCATCTAGTCTTAACCAAGCCCTCATACATATGATAATAAGAATAAAATAAGATAGGCTTGTATAATGTTAGTTCAAGTAAACAAAAACTCAAATAAAAACACACTAACACATACACTCCAAGCCTAGATCTTAGGGAGAGCTTAGTAACAAAAGATAAATGAAATCACAATTAAAACATAAAAGACACAAATCCTTTACATTCCTTGGGAGCTCTAATTCCTTTGTTGAGTAGATTTCTTGGCTCGTACATCAATAAGGCTTTAGAAAATGAAGCTTGTTATCTCCTTCTCTCCTTGGAAACATTAGATTTGATGTGGCTTGTGATTGCTTTGGCTCAATATTTTGGAATTATTACACTACTTATAAAAAAATAGCTTATGTCTCTCTCCAATTTTGTATTATAACATTGGCTTGTAAGATCTTATAAATGAAGAGGAATGGCATTATATTTATAGCTTAAGGATTTAGCTTTCACCCAAGGTGAGTTAAAGTTGAGTTAATTCTTGGAATGGGTTCAAACCTAACCTAGGTGAGTCTAATATAACCATAGTAGAGTTAATAGTTGTCAAGTAATTATTATTTGCAATTAATAGGCATGGATCTATAAAATAGATATTTAGGATAATTTCAAGAGCTTGACAAATCATAAAGGCTAGGATATTTTTAATTTTTTAATTTATTTTTTTAGATTTCATTAATTTCAAATAGATAATTCAACTAGGCATTTAATTTGGTCTAGCTTGTTAATTAATTCTAATTATCCTTTTAGCTATTTCAATATTTGATATTTGTTCATGTGCCCCACTTAATAGGTTCATAGGCTAAATTGATGATTTTTATGTTGAAAGGTGATTAGGGATGAATCAATGAGAGCTTATTATTGCATATGATAAGATACCCTAACTAAGGAAGCCTCAATATGATTCTAATCTTTGATGAATGATGCATAATCAAATATGGGACATTCAATGATTCTTAAGATTAATTTGTAATTTTTTTTAGGAATCAATCTGAAGTCCAGTCATAAGATAGTTGTGGCCAATTTTAGGTGTCTATAGTTTGCCCCTCTTTGGGAAGGTATTGCAAGCTATAGTCATAGTAACATCTTCTCAAATAATGAAAAGGTCATGTATGCCTATGAATTCAATGGAAATGGATAAATTGTAGGTTCCCCCTCAAGAGAGTGATTAGTAAAAATGGTCAGCATTTGGTACCTTGAAATAAGGAAATGATGAGTCCAAAAAGATAAAATGGGGTGGAAAAAACTGATTTACCCATAAGCAATTATAATCATTGGCATATAGATCTACCCTAGTTGGGAAGATAAATAAGATGAGTTTACCATAGGTGGTTATAATCATTAGCATATGTGGGATAAAAAAAGGTAATGTTTTTCCCAAAGGTGGTTATAATCATTGAAAAAGACTTAGGGTAACAAAAGAATGTTTTGCCCAAAGATGGTTATAATCATTATGATAATAAGATATATTATCACCACATTATTGTGTAAAATTCTTCAGATTATTTTTTTTGTAAGACATGATAATACACATCATCAAAGAAAACCATTGTAACTTGGCCAAAATATGCATAAGGATTGACATGTGATCCAGTAGATAATTGAAAATAATGCACCAATGATAAAAACCATGATGACAATGTTGATGTATGAATATGGATGGATTCAATAATGATGCACAAATAATCACCCAATGAATGCATCAAGACTAAATCAAGGAACAAAAAGAAAGCAAACAAATAACAAAACACCAAGAAAATAAATAAAAAAATCAAAATAAAGAAAATAAAATGAAACACAAATAAATAATGGTGAAATACAATGTTAGCACAAATAAATAACAAATAAGATGATGCACATTGCCCCAAGACTATAGGAGATAATTAAATAAACAAATAAAATGGGGGAATAGAAGACAAATAATGGGGTGGATGAGTTGTCTCTAGATGCTCTAGGCAAGTGGATGCTGCTTATATAGTTCTATGGACATAATGTATAACAAAAAAATCAGGTCAAATGTAGTTATCTCATGATATGGGATAGAGGAAAATGAGTAGAAAAAAAATAGGATGATTATGTGATAGAGGAAATGGAACAAAATTAGAAGAGCTTGGGATGTTAGGAGAATAAGGATGGGGAAACTAAATGACAAGTGGTTGCTTGTGAAGTAGCTAGGGATCCCAGAATCCTTAAGGTAAAGAAGTGGTCGATGTATAGGATTTTCTAGATATTTTTAAAAGTTTTTGGATTTTTCTAAGCATCTTAACTCCATCGAGAATGATAGGAGACTAAACAGTCTAATCTCTCAAAATGGTGAGAGAGTTAAAATTTAGAATTAATTGTAAAATGGTGAGAGCATGGCAAAGGGGTGATTGAGCTGACCTCAACTGTTATGATCCTAATTGGTATATTTCACCAACACCTCAAGGTTTTGGTGTAATGGTTTGTTAAATTTTCTATTAGAGCCTCCATCGAGGTTTAAGTCATGGAATGGGTGGCTAAACCAGCATGGAAATTTTCATCTAAGGATTGTACATGTGGGGGATCCTAGTGTACAGGTGCAAATCCAACCCAGACTTTGGGCTTTGGAAGTGTGGTGGGATGTTATGATCCTGATTGGTAGATTTCACTAATGCCTAAGATTTTGGTGTAATACTTTGTTACATCAATATTAATTGAGCACTTCATACATAGTCTTAGGATGGGACCTCAAGTCACTATAATTCTATGTTTTAGTAGAGGAATCTGATTAGATAGCAGCAAATTCATAAACTAAGCAAAGAAGGAAAATGGCACAATATGACATAGGCATGGTAAGGTGGTACTTCAAGGCATGATAAATAGGTGGTTATAATTAGGACACAATGACATAGGTCAATGATACTAATTTTCCCATAGGTAGTTATAATTATTAATATGATAGTGAGACACTGATTTGCCCAAAGACAATTATAATGAAGAAAACTTGGTATAAAAATAAATATGAAATGAAGGATGTAACTACTAAACCACTATCATACTAATCCAAAATATGACCTTTGTCAAGAATGCTGAATTAACTATTAAAACTTGATCTAAATTATCATACTGAAAGTGGTCATGGAACTAATAAAATGGAATCAAGGTCAAAGGGTTGGGTAGGGAGTGTTAGGGGTAAAATCACTAAGAGGGGGGTGGGTGAATTAGTGAGCCTAAATATTTTAATTTAAATTAAAGTCCTTTAAAATATTAACCAATCAACATATATCAACTTGATCAAGAAGCATTAATAAGATAACTCATACATTTAATGCATACACAAGATCAAACACATAACACATAGTTCATGTGGGAAACTCTCATGGGGATTAAAACCCACTCTTAATAAACAACACAAATGAAATACTATCCTATAAGAAATTAAAAACAAGAGGCTGATCAAATCCTTTATACCAACAAACCTTGCTCATATATTGTTGACCAAAGGTATTTAGTGAAACACCTATTTCATAAGGAGTAACTACCCCTAAGGAAGACCAAGTCCTTTAGACCCTCCTTTGAAAACATCTACCTTATAAATTATTTCTTCAACACCTAATTATGGATCTCTATTTATATGACCCCTACATAAACTCTCTCTCCATCTCAAACATGCCTCTCATATAGGCATGCCACAATCTCTCTCCTTCTTCACTCAAACTATCCTCATATGCACACTTAGACCTCTTCGTATATCCTCAAATTGAAAGAGAATCATCCTAAAATTACTAACATGACCTATAAATCATACATATATTCAAAAAACTATTCTTCTCATTAACTCACACACTACCTATCCTTCAGTTCACAACACTCACATCTACCTCGCATAAATCTCTCTAAAATATCACATCTAAGTCTAGAAACCAACACATTTGGTTTCACTATATATAGATCATCCATGAATTAAAAAAACCAAAATATTTCCTTATCATCCATAATATATGTCTTCAACCTTAAGGCATCTCACATGGGTCACAATTAATCACAATCCACTTGTAAATATGCCTAAGTCACTTTTAGGTCCTATGGAAACCCATTAATCTTTTTGACACTTCTCCAAGAAAAATAATAACATAGGAACACTTTTCAAAAGTAGGGAACCATTCTAAATGATTTATAGGTCCCCCCTAAATGTCCATATCAATCACACTACCATTTTTCTTAAGCACAAAATTCTTAAACAATATTATATACACACAGTCACCATGAACAAATACACAGTCAACTTCTAAACCTTTATTCATATTGTATATGATTTTTCAATCATTCATAATGCACATAGAGCATCCTTATGGAATCTAAAAAACTCCCCAATATCTAATTCACCATGAAACATCAAAACATAATCTTTATAGTCTTAAACATCTTTCTCGGGTCACTTGTAGAATATGCATGAAAAAATAGTCAACTTTGGATCTCAATATCTTTGATATACACACTTTTAGATCTTCAAATTAGGTTCATTAGATGTGACATGGAGTCTTATTTATCTCTTATTTTTATATCATGATAAAATTCATCCTGGATCAAAATTTATGGTCCATCAAATAAACACTAGTATTTCCTTTGTAAATTCAATTATTCAAATATAAATGGTCACAATTAAAATTCAAACACTATGTTTGAATCTCATGTCCTCTCAGCTTTAGATCAATTATTCACTATTGATCTTATCTAAAATTTAATTCATAGTCTACCAAGGACAGTAGTTAAACATATGAAAATGATCTCATCTCATATAGTTTATAAATTTTGACTCAATGAACTCCATCAATATTTGTGGATCAATCAAGTATTTAAAAAGCAATACTCGCTATTTGATCAATTTGTATGAACACTCACTCTCCATTGGATCCTTATCCTTTACATCCTATTAGTTTTTAAACATTGATCACATCTAACCATCTCACTACTTCCTAAGATCTTGGAGTAGACACACTCTATCAATCTCCTTTGAGACTTGCTCAAACTTTACCTCTTTCATATTTGAGTAATTATGGGGACCACTATAATATGCTTGGAAGGCCAACTTTGGACCTTAATAAGTTTCACCACACTTCAAATCATGATCTCAAATTTAGACCAAATGATCTCCTCACATAGTAGAATCCATCCATATACTAATAAGCTCCCAAAACCTTCAAATGAGTGAGATATATCACCATTAAAATGCCTTCTCAAAATCTTCTATCACAAATCCAACTATGCTTAGAACTTATCTGGGAGACCAATTTGAAACATGCATAAATTTTGCCATGGTATATCTCATGACCTAAAAATTGGTGTAAATAAACTTGGTAAAAAATTAAATAAACCCATATGATCATCTTCTCTTGAAATGTCCACACATGTGAGATATAACTTCATCAATATGCTTACTCAACTCTTCTTGCCTAATTTTAAATTTGGCTATGGGAAAACACTATCAAAATGCTTGGGAGCCCAAATTTACATTTGTATATATTTTATTTCACTTATGTGCATGACATAATATTTAATCCATAGAAACTAGGTATAAATTTGATCATAATCATATGACCAACTCCCCCTAATTTATCCACATGTGATAATTGTAATGTCATCAAATTACCTACTCAGATTTTCTACTACTAGACCCAAACTATCTAGATGTAAACTATAGACTACCAAATGAATTTCACTCATACACACAATCTCTCCAATCATCTTTAAAAATTTATAATACCCCTTTCACATTATCAAATCACTATACTCATCTTTGAACAAATGTAATCAAGCCAAAACTAAATATCAACCAAGCGTCCTTTAAGCACACTATGGTAAGCACATTGCATGCTTTGTCATTGTTACTTAGGTTATCAAATCACTTCATCTACTCACTAGGACACCTCCATGACATTACCATGACATCAATTATAAATCTCTAATAATATCCCCCTTTTTCATTGATGTCAACAAGCATCATTCAACTCACCTTCTCTCTCTTCAAACACTCCCACAATAAGAACTTTCTCCCCTTTTGACACAATTACAAAGTGGGAACCAACTGATATTGAAGACCAAAAAATACTACCAATAGGAAAGTACCATATTATAAATAAAATAAAAAATCCCCCTTATCTTGAGCCAACCTCTTATTGCCTTGACAACTTCATCTTGCTCTATGCCAACACTCTTGTTCAACCAAACATTGCAATAAATGAAGAAAGAAACACATAAAACCACATAAATATGATGGAAAACATCAAGAAACATCTGAGAGGGAATCCCCCTAAGATTTTTGAGTAATTTCACCACTTGATCATCTTTATATCTCCAACCACCATGCAAGCTTACTTTCCTTCTCTCTCAACACACTTCCATGACCATCAACTCAATATCTGTACTATAAATTCTTTGCAAACCTCTAAAGAAAACTAATGAACTTGTTACTCTTCCTTAACTAAAGACCCTATATTGATTCATAGAGAAAAAAATGGCACACAATCTTTGTCATAGATACTCAAAAGTATCTTTTAACAATGGTTTGGTCATAATATCTACAAGCTAATCATTTGTAGGAACATACTCCAACTTAAAAATTTGATTATTCAAGTGTTCTCTCAAGAAATGATATCAAATAATAAAGTGCTTAGTATTTGAGTGTATAACAAGATTATTTGAGATAATAATTGTACTAGTATTGTCATAATAGATAGAACAAGGTCCATTTTGTCTTACCTTATAATCTTCCAAAGTTTGTTTCATCCACATTAATTCCATACAACAAGATGCAACTATTATATATTTAGCTTCTACATTTGACAAAGACATAGAGGCTTTCTTCTTGATTATCCAAGACACTAAGCATTCCCCCATGAAAAAGACTTAACCACTGCTACTTCTCCTATCATCTATGCAACCTACCCAATCTAGATCAATATAAGATTTCAAAGAGAATTTTTTACTCTTGGGATACCATAAAACATACTCTATGGTGCCTTTGAGATATCTCAAGTTCCTTTTTATTGATTTTAAGTGAGATTCTCTAGGGTCATCTTGAAACCTTCCTAAAAGACCCATTACTTGCATAATATTAGGCCTAGAAGTGGTAGAGTACAAAATACTTTGAATCATGGATCTATATAAAGTTTGATCAACTTTTGATGAGTTATCCAATTTACTTAACTTGCACTCTATGATCATTGGAGTACCCAATAGGTTACAATCCATCATGTCAAACTTCCTCAGCATATCCTTGATGTATTTAGCTTGTGAAATGAATATCCCTACATCAATTTGATTAACATTTAATCCTAAGAAGAAATACATTTCTCCCAAAATTGACATTTCAAACTCAATCTTCATATTACTACAAAATCTCTACTCATTTTATCATTGTCAGATCCAAAAACTATGTCATCAACATATACAACAAAAATTAATTGATGATTGGCTTCTATCTTAATGTACAAATTACTATCATCCACCCATCTTTTAAAACCTTGACACAAAATATACTTATCCAACCTATCATACCAAGCTCTAGGAGCATGTTTAAGACCATACAAATCCTTCTTCAATTTACACACAAAATATTGATTACTTGACATGAAGTATCCTTTAGGTAGCTCAATGTAGACTTATTCTTAAAAATTTTCATTCAAGATTGCAGATTTCACATCCATTTGATATACCTTAAAACCCTTGAATCTTTCATATTCCAAGAAGAGTCTAATTGCTTCAATTCTTTCCATAAGAGCAAAAGTTTCATCAAAATCTATTCCTTCAACCTAATCATATCCTTTACACACCAATATAGCCTTGTTCCTTATGACTTATCCTTTATTATTCATCTTATTTTTGAAAACCCACTTGGTACCTATCACATTTTAATCTTTTGGTCTAGGAACTAAGTCCCATATTTCATTCTTTTCTATTTGATCAATTTATCCATTCTTTGCATCATTCCAAATTTCATCTTTGATAGCTTCCATGAATGTTTTGGGTTCAATCATGGACAAAAGAGTTGAGTCTTGTTGATTTTGATTGATCAACATTCTCATTCTAATATGCAACCTTACACCAATATTTCCAATAATTTGAGAGATTGGATGATATTTATGAATTCTTCTAGATGGAGCTTTAGAATCTTGTCTTTCTTCCTCTTCTTCATCTTCATCATCCATTTGAAAAGATAACTCATCATTATTTGCAATAATATTTTGAAATGAATTACTTACTGAGGTGGATCCATATACTCTTCAAAAAAGAAATTTCCAAATTGTGGATTGATCGATGTCATGGCATAAAGCTCATCGAGATATTTCTAAAATAATTTGAATGTGTCAATTTCAAGCCCATATGCATAAGATATTACATGTCAAAGATTAAATAGGGCAAGTAAAAAAAAATGGTTTGGATTAAACATCTAGTTGGGCATCGACAAATAATGAGTGGTTGATAAGTGGCAATTAGAGAATGATCCATGTGATGGGTCCTCAAGCTACCACATGGATTGCCACCATTTAATTATTTTACCATTTATCCCTATGGTCTAATTTTAATAGTCATTTAATTGAATATATTAATTAATTAATTAATTAATTAATTAATTATCAAGACCATTAAAGACATCAAATAAATTATATAACCTATCACTTCCATGTGACACATCCATGAAGATTCCATATACTTTCCATGCCACATGACCAATGTTCCATGCACAGTTCTAAACCCAACATGCCATTTTATAACCACTCAACATCCACATGCCACCGAAATCACCACATAGCCCAAGATTAATGCCATAAACTTCATGGAATATGCCTCTAAATGAATTAACTACCATGAACTTCATGGTAATTTAATACCCAAATTACCACCCACTTACAAATGTGGTAAAATAAATATGCATAGCCACTGAATATGTTGACGAAGGATTCAAACCCTTATCCTCATGGGTAAAATGATAAGGCCCAAATGCTTGGGATATGGGTTTAAATGGATATATAAATCCAAGAATATGTATTTGAAATCATCAAACAAGCTTAGCAGCCATTGAAAAAGGCTATAGCAATGGAGCTTGTGTAACTTGCATAGGGAGTTAGAGGCAGAATTGTGGAAAAGTCAAAAAAGAGACTTATATTATTTTTTCCCAAGGAAGAACTTTTCAGTTGATTAGATTTAATTTTGGATATGTTTGTAAGTATTATTCAATCATTTTATTAATATATCAAATAATAAAGGACCTGGAGACATAGACTATTGTACCAAACTTTATTATCAATTGTGTGGTTAAATTTATTGATTTATTCTTATAAGAAAAAATTTACAATTTAATTTTCAAGTCAAATTTTAAATTATTTACATAAAATTATTATTCTATAGTAAAATTAAATACATAAGTGTATTATTGCTTATGTTTATGGATCATGTTGGTATCATAGTGGTTAGTGTTTTGAGCTAACTTATGTGTAGACATTGCTCTGATATGTCAAGTTTGGTCTCAGAGATGAATTTGTGAGTGAATTTGTGATTTTATTGTTTTATCTAAACTCAGCTATTGTAGAACAATGGATCCAATGCTAGCTCAAATTTAGTTGTTATTGAATACCATTATCACTATGATAATGCAATACTTACAATCCCAAAATTAATATCGACAAGCAACAAAACAATGGCAGGAGAAATAAATCAAAAAGATCCAATAGAGCATTGATGACCATGAGCAAAATTACAACAATAACATTGATATAAGAAGAGGATGCGAGGAGATTTAAAGACTTACAAACATTGTTCCTGATGGGGTAATATTTCCAAACAATGATGGATACTACACCCTAATTAGGCTTTTTTATGGTTTAAATGGTGGAACAAGGAAAGATGCAAGGCACTAGCCATGTTTAATAGTGGTAAATCAACTCCATAGTCTCTAATGTGATAGTTTTTTCCAATATAAGTGCCACATATTATGCTATGCTCTAAGGAAATTCAAAATCAAAACTTCACTACTATTACTGAAGGGAAGTTTGTGTAAATCTATTTTAACTAGAGTTTTGGAGCTAGTTATATTACTAACGATCTCACACAGCTTATGCAACTAAGGACTCTTCCATTACTTCACACTAAGACATTTGAAGGAAATGATGGCATAGGATATGGACATGTGACTCATTATGGAATCCTACATTTTGGCATTTGAGGGCTATTCCTTGATCAAGTAGATCTTGACATAGTTCCAAGAGAAGCTAAGGAGATCAATTTGGGTAATTATTATCTCACATCTCGCAATGATAGAAACACTAAATTAGGAGAAGGAATCCAACTAATGACCAATCATACCAACAAGGTTTAGTTTGGGACAAGCTAGACAACAAAGGTACATTCTAATTATAACAATGATTCCTCTAATTCATAAACTCCAACTAGTCATATTAATGAAAATGATGTTGTAAGTATAGAACCAAATAATGCTCAAATTATTAATGTATCTTCTAATGTACATTATGAAGATGAAAATAATGAAATCAACTCTTTTAGCTATACTGATAATGTTAGGGATATTGAATGTGATAACCCTAAACATTTATCAAGTTCATGTGTTAATACATTTGAAAAACACATAAAGATAATAGGATCTAAGCTATTAGATAAAATTTTATTCAAAGGAAAAGGCCTTGGAATTAATGGTGAAGGGATTATCCAACCTATCCAAGTGGCAAAGCAACCACTCCATACATGATTAGGATATGGAGGTGAATAATAAATGTCCTAAGAAACGGAGTTGAATGATTACTCAAGAAACAAGCTAGAATAACATGAAGATCTAGAAGAAGTAATCTCCAAAGATGTAATAGTTACATTAGATGAAGAATATTAAAATGACTCATTAATCTGAGCAACACTTCAAGTGATAATTCGGTCGACGATCCTACCCCAATTGGTAGTAGAACTTCTGCGAGCCATAACTTTTGCACCATAGCTCTAATTGACTCCCCATTTAAACCATTAGAAAGCTAAGAATGATGAGAACACAATGAAATGGAATGATCTATGCTCGATGGGTTTTGACCCCAAAAATACAATGGAAATTCCCTAAATTTCAATTTTAATAGTGCTCTGTAAAAATAATAAGTTTCTAAAAATAGTAATTTCTCAAATTATGTATTATTTTAAATCATGGAAGTTAAAAAACTTCATATCCCTCGATGTTGGTGACCTTACACATCCTCATCCTACCTTAAAAGTATGTATAAATGTAGATGTAACTTGAGAAAGAAATCAGACATCTCTTCCCAGAGATAAGCATATGTTTGTATTTGCAATCTTATGAGTAATAAAGCATCTCTTCTCAGAGAAATCATTGTTACTATGTTATTTTTGTCTTCTTGAAATATCTTTCAACCAAAACTTCTAAGTTTTGGATCACTCATCAAGGTATGCAAAAAATAAATACTTGAATGTATTTTTTGATTATGTACAAGAGAATCCTGAAAAGATGCTTAAGAAAATTATCAAAATGAGGTTGTCTAAAGAAGAAAAGAAAAGTTAGAAACAACCTAAGACAAAGGTTGTAAATTCAACTTCAGTCAAGTGACAGATAATTTCTTGTTAGTTAGACCCTAAGACAACATCAACAAGGGAGACTATAGTCAACGAAAAGCTGGAAATTCAATGTTTATCACCCTAGAAAGGTAAGCAACACTTCTTCAAAAGAGTAATTGTTAATCATTCTAAGATAGATTCTATCTTTGATAAAACTTATCAAAATAATCTAATCTTAAAAGAGTTGTAGAAACCCTAAGTTTGGAAACTATGCCACATTTCCAACCCTATTCTCTGGATAAGATAGATGATGGTAATAATGTACATGTAAGTAAAACATGTAAAATAGGGTTTTCAGTTACCACCAAATTTTTGGATGAAGTTAAATTAGATGTGGTTCCACTTCAATTTAGTGGCATTATCCTAGGTAAACCATAATTCTCTTTGAGAAAGGTAACTTTTTCCAAGAAGGAAAATTAGCATAACATTGTAAAAGATGGGATAAAATATGTCATGAAAACACATTGAAAATAACCATTATAGGTAAATAGTGCCTTCAGTGTTATTTTAATCATATATGTTGTAAACAAGAACACTACAGGGCAACATGAAAATGCCATCATGAAAAGAATTAGGGACAATTCAAAAGATAGGTTATATTTTTTTTAATATGTATGTTTTAGAATGTGTAAATAGGTATGCATATTTGTAAGACCCAAGTATGGGAAATGTTTGTAATCATTACAATGTTTGTAAATACCCAAGAGGGGAAACACTTGTAAAATTATGTTGTTAGGCAAAACCCTAAGAGAGAAATTATAAAATGGTTATTGTAATAACACTAGGTGACATGTAACATTTTCATAGTTCAAGATCTAAAAACCTGATGAAATATATTCAATGATCATAAAAGGTAGATCTATGAAAAGATCCTCATATGGAGTATCAGGTCCAATAATAGCTTTTTGAGGATAAAAATCCTTCTTAGTGGGGAATATTGATCTAGATGGATCCATATATGCTCCATAAAATAAGTTTTTAAATAACATATTGATTGATGTCATGATATAGAGCTCATTGAGATATTTTTGACACAATCTGAATGAGTCAATTTTGATCCCATATGTGCAAGATATCACATGTCAAAGATCAAATAGGGAAAGTAAAAAAATTATTTTAGATGAAACATCTAGTTAGGCATCGATAAGTGGTGAGTGGTTGAAAAGTGGCAAGTGGAGAATGGTCCATGTAGTGGGTCCTCAAGCCACCACATGGCTTTCCACCATTTAATTATTTTATCATTTATCCTTATGTTCCAATTTTAATAGTCCTTTAATTGAATATATTAATTTATTTATTATCAAGACCATTGAAGACATTTAACAAACCATACAATGTATCACTTCCATGTGACACATCCACAAATCTTATATATACTTTCCATGCCACATGACCAATGTTCCATGCACAGTTCTAAACCCAACATGCCATGTTCTAACCACTCAACATTCACATGCCACAAAAATCACCATATAGCCCAATATTAATGTGATCCACTTCATGGAATATGCCTCTAAAGGCATTATCTACAATGAAATTCATGGTAATTTAATACCCAAGTTGCCACCCACTTACTAATGTGGGAAAATAGATATACATAGCCACCTAATATGTTGAGGAATAATTTAAACCCTTATCCTCATGGGTGAAATGATAAGTCCAAAATACTTGGGATATGGTTCAAATGGCTATTTAAATATGAGACTTTGTATTTAAAATCATCAAACAAGCTTAGCAACCATTGCTAAAGGCTATAGCAAAGGAGCTTGTGTAACTTACAGAGGGAGTTAGATGTAGAATTGGGAAAAAGTCCAAAATGAGACTTATGGTATTTTTTCCCAAGGAAAATCTTTGTAGTTGATGAGATTTAATTTTTGAGACATTTGTAAGAATTTTTCAAGCATTTTCTTAATGTATTGACCATTAAAGGACTCAAAGACATAGGCCATTGTGTCGAACTCTATTATCAATTATGTGGTTGAATTTCTTAATTTCTTCTTGTAAAATTATTGTTACAATTTAGTTTTTAAGTTAAGTTTTAAATTATTTCCATAAAATTATTATTGTAAATAAAAATTAAATACATAATAATATTATTTCTTAAGTTTATGGATTTCTTACCTATAATTTTGGCTTCTTGACTTTACTAATGTCATCGACCTTTACATTTGAAATTTCAATAATATTGTTAAGTATATTATTAAAGAACCTATAATAAGTACTAATAGATGAGTAACCTAAGAATATTCCCTCATCATACCTTGAATCAAATTTTCTAAGATTCTCTTCATCTCTTTTAATGAAGCACCAACTCCCAAACACTCTAAAATGTTTGACATAAGGTACTTTATTCTTCCATAACTCATGAGTCTTATCACCATTTTATCTTATTTGACACCTATTTAGGATGTAAATTGAAGTATTGATTACCTCTTCCCATTAACCATCTTGATAGTTTGGAATCTTGAAGCATATGGTTCTACTCATCTCTTGAACACTCTTATTCTTCCTTTCAATAACACCATTCTATTGTGGTGTTCTAGAAATATAATATTATCTCCTTATCCCTTTTTTTTCAAAAAAATCATCAAATTTATGAGACCAAAACTCACCTACTATGTCTTATCTTATACACTTGATCATTGACCCTTTATCATTTTCTACAAGTGCTTTGAATTCCATAAATTTTTCAAAAGCTTCTAATTTTTATTTAAGAATAAATATCCAAGTTATCCTAGTAAAATCATCAATGAGAAGTATGAAGTAGCTATTACCTTGAATACATTGGGTCCTCATAGATCCACATACATTAGTGTGGATCAACTCTAACAGCATTGTAGTAGAGAAATCCTTGGATTTGTATCTTCTTTTGGTTTGATTCCCATGAAGACATATCTTGTAAAGAGAATGAATAATCTTATAAATTTTGGGCATATGCCTTACCAATCCCTTTGAACTGATATTTACCATGTTATCAAAATTTATATGTCCAAGCCTTCTATGCTAAGCTATCTTTATTTTAATTGACTCATGAAGCACTCATCCTTCTTGGATTCATGGAATACATACATGTTGTTATCTATTTTATAAAAATTTGTAACTAATTTACTAGACTTTCTTACTTCACAAACATCAACATGAAAGGTTATAACATTTCCTTGCCCACACATTTGGCTTACACTTAAAAGATTATGTTTCAATCCTTCTAAATGTAATACATTCTCATTCCTAGAATAACCATTATTCAAACTCATAGTACCTTTGACAACTATGATAGAAAATTTGTTGTCACCAAATCTCACTGAACCAAGGTTGGTATTCTTGAGGGAGATAAACTTGGTCTTGTCTCATATCATATGATTTGAGCATCCACTATCTATGAACCATCTCTTGTTCCAGTCTTCTTTAGTATGCAAGGCTACTTGAACAAACATTGACTCTTCTTTTGGAGGACCACTTGAATTCTACTTCTTTTCTTCTTTAGTATTAGACATAGTTTTCTTGAACCATTTGATGGTTTCAATGACTTATATATCCTTTTTCCAAAAAGCTCTATTGTATTTTTTGGATATATGACCTTGTTGGTTACAATTTTAGCATATAAGATTCCATTTGATCTCTCGAGAGAAAGCACAATCCCTATAGCTATGACAAAATTGATTTCAAGAGAAGTAGTACCCATAGAAGCCATTGTTCAAATTTGACCTGCCTCTCTCTTGATCATTACCTATCCATGAATTTTCATTAGACCCTTTTAGTGGAACTAAAATCCCTTTTGTCTTTGGATAAGATCATATATGAGTAAGTCACATCTTTATTTTCAAAATTTTCCTCCTTTTGGTTGAGACTACCAACCATCATGCTCTATAGATTCTTAACTATTACTTCTAAATATTTCACTTGATCTTCACAACATACATGCTTGAATTTACATTTTATAAAGCACATACTAGTTTGTCTTGAATACAAGCCATAGCCTCTTTTTCAACCATTATACCTTTGATCACCTTTTAGTGGTTAAACTTTCAATAAGGACCTATTTTAATACCAATTATTAGTGGTATGATCATTGAGAGGTGGGGGATGAATCAGTGAGCCCAGATGTTTCAATTTCAATTTTAGTCCTTTAAATTATTAAGCAATCAACATATATCAACTAGATCAAGAAGCATTAATATGAGAAATCATATATTCAATGCATACACAAGATCAAACACATAACACATTGTTCCTATGGGAAACCCTCATGGGGAATAAAACCCACTCTTAAGCCTATAACAAAAATGTACTACTTTCTTATAATAAATTATAAATAAGATATTAATCAAATCCTTTAGATCAACAAACCTTGATCATATCCTCCTAACCAAAGGTATTTAGTGAAACACATATTTCATAAGGAGTAACTAACCCTAAAGAAGACCAAGTCCTTTACATCCTCTTTTGAACACCTCCACCTTAAAAATTATGTCTTCAACACCTGATGATGAATCTCTAATTATCTAACCCTTGAACAAGCTCTCTTTATCTCAAATAGGCCTCTCACATAGGCATGCCATAATCTCTCTCCTTCTTCACTCTAATTATCCTCATATGCACACTTGGACCTCTTTGCATATCCTCAAATTATAAAATAACTATCTTAACATTATAAAAATTACCTATAGGCCATACATACAGTCAATTAACTCTTATACTCATTAAACCAACCAATAGGCACAATACCTATCCTTTGCTTCACAACACTCACATCCACCTTGCACAAGTCTATCTAAAATCTCACATCTAAGTCTAGAAACCAAAACATTTGGATTCACTACATATAGAGCATTCATGAATTAACAAGACAAAAATATTTCCTTTTTTCCACAATATATGCCTTCACCCTTAAGGAATATCACATGAGTCACACTTAAGCACAATCTACTTGTAAATAGACCTAAGTCACTTTTAGGTCCTATGGAGACCCATTAAGCTCTTTGACACTTATATGAGTAAGATAAGAATATAAGAACACTTTTCAAAAGCATGGACCCATTCTACATGATCTATAAGTCCCCCTTAAATGTCCATATCCATCATAGTACCCTTTTTCTTAAGCACAAAATGCTTAAACAATATTCTATGCACATAGTCACCATGAATGAATACACAATCAACTTCTAAACCTTTTTTCATACTTTATACAATCAATCAATCCTTTATAATGCACATATATCATCCTTATTGAGTTTTCAACACTCCCCAATAGCCAATTCACTATGAAACATTGAAACAACATCTGCATAATCTCAAACATCCTTCTCATGCCACTTGTAGAATATACATGAAAACATTGTCAAATTTGGATCTCAATATATTTGTTTTTACACACTTAAATATCTTAAAATTAGTTTCATTATATGTGCCATGGATTTGTCTTCATCTTTTCCTTTCATAACATTAGAAAATTCATCTTGGATCAAAAGTTATGGACTAAAAACCAGATACTAGTCTTTTCTTCACAAATTCAAATATTCAAATGCAAATGGTTATAGTTAAACTTTGAACACTATGATTGCATCTCATGTCCTCTGAGTTTTAGACCAACTACACACCATTGATCTTATCCAAACTTTAATGCATAGTCTAACAAAGCCAATAATTAAACATATGATAGTTGACCTCATCTCATGTAATCTAAAAACTTAGACTCAATGCACTCCATCAATCTATATAGATTAATTAGGTATTTAACTAGCAACACTCACTATTTGATCAATCTATATGAATACCCACTTATCATTAGATCCTTATCCTTTACCTTTTCTCAGTCATTAAACATCAATCACATTTATCCATATCAGTACTTCTTGACACCTTGGAGAAGATGTACTTCATTGATCTCCTTTGAGACTTACTCAAACTCTACCTATTGCATATTTGACTAATTATGGGGACCACTATAATCTACCTAGAAGGCCAACTTAGGACATTAATAACTCTCATTGCATTTTGATGCATGATCTCAAATTTGTACTAGATGATCTCCTCACATAGGATAATCCATACATATACTAAGAATCTCCTATAACTTTCACATGAGTGAGATATATTGGCATTAAAATTCTTTCTAAAAATGTTCTATCACAAAGCCAACTATTCTTAGAACTTGTTTGGGAGACCAACTTTAAACATGCATAAATTTTCTTGTGCTACATCACATGACCTTAAATTTATCATAAATAAATTATGCACAAAAGTAAAAAAACTAATATGATTACATTATCCTAAAATTTCCACATGTGTGAGATATAACTTCATCAATATGCTGACTCAGCTCTTCTTTCCTCATTGTAAATTTGTCTTAGTATGGGAAACCACTATCAAAATGCCTAAGAACCCATCTTTACACTTTCATATCTTTGAATGTGCTTATGTGCATGACCTAGGATTTAGTACATGGTAACTAGGTACAAATGTGATCACAATCATATGACTAATTCCCCCTAACTCATCCACACATGACAATGATGATGTCATTAAACTACCTACTTAGATCTTTTACCACTATACCCAAACTATCTAGATGAAAACTATGGAATACCAAATGAATTCCACTCATGCACACAAGTTCTCCAATCATCCTTGACCACTGATAAGACCCCTTTCACATGATCAAATCACCATATTCATCCCTAAACAACTCTAATCAATCCAAAACTAAAGATAAACCAAGCCTCCTTTAAGCACACTAAGATAAGCACATTGAAAACTTTTTCAATGTCACTTAGGCTATCAAAGCACTTCATCCACTCACTAGGACACCTCAATGACATCACCATGACATCACTGATAAATCTCTAATAGGAAGGGTAAAAAACCTCGATTGATATAACAAGGAGGGTAGGGAGGGTATGATACAAATAATAATGTATGTATTATGCTACACATGAAATGTGCATCATATACAATTCATCAGGTCTCTCAAGCGAAATATTTGTTATTTAATGATCCACCATTATTAGATATAATGTCAGATGGGATACCAAAGTATCAAATGAGATGGTTAAAGATGAATTTGGAAATTTCCTTTCTAATCACATAAGGGGTATAGTTTCAACCCACTTAGTGAAATATTTAGTAGTGGTAAGGATGTGTTTATGGATAATAGATGAGGTGGAGTTTATCTTCCCAATGAGATTAAGGACCCATATTATAAATAGACATAGTGTAAGCATTAGTTTCAAAGTCTTGGCTAGGGAATTAATAAGATTGGCATGCCTATAACATTTCTCACTCTTTTTAACATACATAGTTGTATCTACATCCACCATTGGCCAATAATACCTGGTACATAGGAGATTTTTGGATATGATGGCATCACTTATGTGGGATTTACATACTCCTTCATGAACTTCCCATAACACTAATGTTTATTTTTCTAAATTTAAATAATGAAGCAAAATTCCATCAAAGCAACAGTAGTAAAGGGTTCATCCAAGTAAGGGATATCATGTGGCATGGTGGATAAAGTCTTTGGATTGTTTATGTGATAGGTCTAGTAGTATAATATGGTCATGAAAATAGGTATAATGGTGTAAATAATATATATAGATGGGACCAATGATATTATAAATAATTTTAATAGTTAAAGGTTCATAAGCTAGCACTATCAAATTTTCAACAAGGAATTGATATTCTTTTACCTTGTTTGGATGAAAAAACAAAGATCTAATGGTAGTCATGGCATCTGATATTCTATTAATATCTATTGAAATTTGTTCAAACTATACATTTGTAATCTATTGTTTGAGAGTGTCAAACATGGCCTTGTAGGGTACCATCTTGTCATCCTTAGTCTAAAAATGGTCTGTAACCTGATTGGTGATTAACTAAGAATCACCATAAACCTTTAGATGTTGAATATTCCATTATACTTCTTGACAAAGTCCTAAAATGAGTGATTTATATTCAACCATATTATACGTACAAATAAATTTGATATAAAATGATTTAGGGATAATATCCCCTATGGTGTAATAAATAAAAGCCTACCCCTGATCCATGTGATGTGAATGACCCATCAAAATATAGCTTCTAGTGCTACTCCTCAAGAGGTGTTTTAATGATGGTCATAATGGACTCATCTAATAATTGTAATGTTAGAGGTTTTATATCTATAAGGGGAGCTTTAATAAGCTAATTTTTAAGTACTTATCCCTTGATGCCCTTCTAGTCAACGTATTCTATCTCGAACTCACTTAGAAACATGATCCATTTGGCCATCTAACATTGTAAATCTATTTTGGATAGTGGATACTTGGATGGATATAATTTTGAAATGACCATGGTCTTATTATTTAACATGTAATGTCATAGGATTTGAGCTACAAAGACCACAACTAAATAATATTTTTCAACGGGAATATAATTCTGTTGATATGTGACTAGTGTACGGCTTAGATAGTACATGGAATGTTCCTTTCTATTGTCATCATGCTGATACAAAAGTGCCTCTAGGAATTTTTATATGTAGATAGATATAGTAAGAATGGATTTCTTGGCATAGGTGGCACAAAAATAGGTGGATTGGTAAGATAGTCCTTAAGGTATTGGAAATCTTTCTGGCATCCATCATCCCAATGAAATGTAACACCCTTTTTTAGTAAATGTGTAAATGGATGGAATTTTTAATTTAAATAAGAAATGAACCATCAAGTAGACTAGATCTTTCCCTACAAACTGTGGAGCTACTTCAAATTTCAAGGTGGTGGCATTTGTATAATGGCTTGTACATTGGCTGGATCAACTTCAATGCCTCTATGAGACATAATGAAGCCAAGCAATTTCCATAAATAAAATATAAAAACACACTTATTATGATTGATAATGACTTTGTATTCACACAACCTCTCAAATATTCTTCTTAATATTACTAGATGATCAACCATAGTCTTTGATTTTCCCAATATGTCATTGACATAGTGTTCAACATTGTCATGCATCATATCATGAAATATGATGGTTATGGATCTTTCATATTTGGCCCCTATATTTTTGAGACCAAATGGAATAACCTGATAAAAAAATGTCCCCCACACAATGGTGAACACTATTATATGTTGGTCTGTTAATGCAATCTAGATATGGTTATATCCTAAAAATCCATCCATCAATGAAAGTATTTCATACTTAACTATGGATTCAAAAATCATGTCAATGTTTGGAAGAGGAAATTCATCCTTGGGGTAGGCTTATTTATATCTCTAAAATTAGTGTAGATTCTGATTCCTTATGGTTTCTTACTAACTAACACAACATTCAAGATCCACTCTGAATAGTCGATCAGTTGAATACATATTGCTTCTAAGAGTTTTTTCAACTCTTTATTTACTAATATAGCAATGCAAAGATGCATCTTACACAATTTTTGCTTCACATGTTCAGCATTAGGTTGTACCATAAGGTGTTTTACAACCAAGGTGGGGTCTAAACCTAGCATGTCAGAATAAGCCCAAGTGAAGATATCAACAAACTCCCTCAAAAGGGTTGTAAATATGTCACATTCCTCCTTAGTGAGGAATGCACCTAATTTGATACATTTTGGGTCATCTGGAGTCTTGATGTTAACTTATGTAGTGTCTTCCATAAGAAGAGTTGACCATCTTCTAAAATGGTTGACAAAGATTGAAATTAGCCTACAATTACTAAGTCCTTTATTTGGACTATATCTTCAAGTTCTCCTAGTCAAGAGGAGTCTAAATATATCAATGATAAGTATGGCCAAGTGATAAAAACTATTAAAAAATATTGAATGATTTGGTGGAAGGCATCTTGTTTCATAGAACTAAACTCAGACCCATAGGCAAGTTCATTATTGGTGGTCTCATAAGCTTTATTTGAAGAAGGTTAAACACCCCCATCTAATGGCACCTAAAATAGGTTTTTCCTAGAAGACTTTATCTTTACTTTTTCCTTGGTCCAAAATCAACTCAAAGAGGTTTTTACTTTGGGACCTCAATGTTTTATTTAATTGTTTATGGCTAAGGGTATTAACCCATTCTTCAAAATAGGTTATAGGATCTAGTTTGATTGAAAACCCTTGTTTGTGGTCTCCCAATAGAACATTATCTCTTAGGCCTAGAAAATCATAAAAGGTCTCATCATTATCAAACTCATCTACATGCACTATAGATTCTTATTGGTCTAAGGCTATAAGGTGAGGGTGATATAATGGAAGTGGGTTATGGATAACTAGTCTAAGGGTACGCACGACATGAGTATCAAATAGATTGGTATTCGTCAAGTCTTTATAAGGGCTATGATCAGACTCTGTTTTACTATTGGCATCATCATCACTAGTTTTTATCATTGGAACATGGATAAGATACTTAATATCACCCCTAGGTAGTTTAAATCTAAGACCATAGGATCCTTTGTATTGAGTGGTAGAAATTGGCTCAAGTATGCCTTATTAATTTGGGCTAAGACCTCCTCCTTTATACATGTGATTCTCCATGATCCTAATAGGAATACGATACTTGGCATTTTTATAAAAGTCAGCCAATTTTTCATTGTATAACCATGATTCATCATTTGAAAGTGGGTCTTGTTCTTGGCTAGTGGCTAGTGTGAAAATGATGGGGGTTGGAATATGTAGTTTACCTTTTCCCTTTCACTATAGATTTTATATTATCAAACTCATCTACATGCACTATAGATTCTTATTGGTCTGAGGCTATAAGCAGAGGTTGATATAATGGAAGTGGGTTATGGATAACTAGTCTAAGGGTACACACGACATGAGTATCAAATAGATTGGTATTCATCAAGTCTTTCTAAGGGCTATGATTAGACTCTGCTTTACTATTGGCATCATCATCACTAGTTTTTATCATTATAACATGGATAAGATACTTAATATCACCCCTAGGTAGTTTAAATCTAAGACCATAGGTTCCTTTGTACTGAGTGGTAGAAATTGGCTCAAGTATGCCTTGTTAATTTGGGCTAAGACCTCCTCCTTCATACATGTGATTCTCCATGATCCTAATAGGAATAGTATACTTGGAATTTTTATAAAAGTCAACCAATTTTTCATTGTATAACCATGATTCATCATTTGAAAGTGGGTCTTGTTCTTGGCTAGTGGCTAGTGTGAAAATGATGGGGGTTGGAATATGTATTTACATTTTATGCAAGGTGGTTTGTCTTTAGGTTTTCCATAAGACTTGGGATTCTATGGAAGCTTGAAAATTTTAAATGTATCATGGGTCAAATATTATCATGGTCCATTAGTTGTGATAGTAAAATGATTAGGCATTTTAGGAGGTGGCATGTGGGAAGATGAATCAAGGGTGTCTGGCTCAATGTAATTGGTCTCTAGAAAATCAACAAGTATTTCTTTCCCCTTATCCTTATTGGGAATTAGATTCAAGCCAAAATGGTAGTTATATATTCTGTACTCTACCTCCAAATGCTTAAAATATTTTTGGGGATGTAAATCTCCATGGATAGTGACTTTCATACCTAAATGAGAGAACTTGATATACTAGTACACCATTGAAGGGATTAAAGAAATCTCATGTATCCAAGGTTTACCCAAGAGTAAAAATTATGACAAATCAAGGTCTAACACATGGCATAATGTATCATGGGTCAAAGGCCTAGTGATAATTACTAAGATGATGATGCCTTGTGATTCTTGTTCTTCATTGTCATAGGCCTTGATAGTGATATTTTCTAGATATAGATCATATATTGTGTATTTGAGATGCTTGATGAACTTTAGAGACAAAATATTGAGTCTCAATATATTTTCTATGATGACACACTTCACTTTTGTCGTATGATGATAACTTTGATGTATAATGGATTGTTATGAAGAGGGATAAGGGATGACATATCACTTTGGTCAAAGGATAATTATTATCTTGGGGATATATGTCCAACCAAATCTTGGAATTTGTCTAGGCTTATGTCATTTAGAACTCATAATTGGCCAAGGAACTTTGTCAAGATGTTCTTGTGGATAGTTGATGTACACAACAATTATAAAATGGAAATTTGTGTGGGAATATTCTATATTTATTCCATAATATCAAATGTTGTATCCTTTATAGTGGTATATGGCTTATCCCTATCTAGAATAATGGATTGAATGTGTAGAGTGGTAAATGGATGTGGGATTGGGAAGGTAATATTTGACCACTAAGTTGTGATTATACACTCAAAATTAGATACAAGACCATTTTTGCTAGCAAATGATGATGGAGGGGGACCAAATAGGATAAATATTGGTTGTCAATGCACTTGTATTTGGTCATAAGTCAATGATAAGTTATTAGTATAAGGTCCAAAAGTAGTAACCCCTACTTATTGGTATGCATGTATGTTGTCTTAGGTTAAAGAATTATCATTGGTATAGGTTGAATGGTTAGAATTGATTAGTAACGGTCTTTTTTAGTTAATGCTTGGTCTTGGATTGATGGATATGGTACAAATGTGGTCTCCCATAATATGGCCTACAACTTTGTTGTAGTCATGTGTGACTATGTGGTAAGTCTGGTGGTTGTTGTCATCATTCTGACCTTAGTTTCACCCATTTGGTTAATCTTGGTTCTTTTAATGTTGATACTATTAGTTCTATCTTGGTTTTTGATACTATTTTTCTTGTTATTATTTCCTTTGTTATTGTTTTTGTTAGTTATTATTTTTTTATGGAAAGGGGTTTTGATAAATACCCATGTTTTGATTAGATGTAGAAGCTCCATTATCCAATATTATCTCCCCATTTTACATCTTTTGAATAAGATGTTTGATTTATACACAATGATGTAGATTATGTCCATTAACCTAATGATATTCATAGAATTCATTTTATCTATACCAATATGGATAAGGAAATCCCTTAGGATAGTGCTTTGGTATTGGCAAACTAATAAGATTAGCGGTGACTAATTTGTGAAACATGGATTCAATAGGCTCTCTAAGATCAATAAAGATTCAATGAGTAGGCACTATTCTCCTTGGAAGAGGAGTTTGAAAAGGCAAAGGTTGTTGTATTTGTTATGTTGGTCTAGGTTATTGTGAAGGTTGCACTTATTGAATGGGTTATTGGTGAGGAGTAATTTACATGTGCGGTGTACAATAAACAATAAATGTTTGCACCATTTGGACATGTCGTGACTCAGTTACTTTATTTCTAAAAACATTATTGTTTTAGTTAAATTGATTGGATTTTTTGTAATTATTGGCCTAGGCTAGTGTTGATGCTTGCGATTAGACTTGGTTGTGGTTTTGATATTGGCCATTTCCTTTGTTTTGATTCTGGTTCTAATTTGACAAAGTAAGATTGATAATCCTTTTGTTAATAAGGTTATTTTCAATGAGCAAACCTTTGTCAATGATTACCTTGAATTTATGTACACATTACAAATCTCGATGGTAAGATATCTTATTGTATAAATTTTTGTTAAACATAATGGCTAGTTGTTTATTAGGTAAACTATGGGGAAAATGGCTAGCAAGGGATCTTCATCACTATAGATAACTTGAATAAAATTCACTGGCCTTCTATTTGGTTTGAATCAAATCAATCAAAGACATCTTGTGTTCAATATTATAGGAGAAATATTCCATAAACTTGTCTAAAAGGTCATCAAAATTAGAAACTACGTTCTTTAGCAATTTCAGGATCCACTCTCAAGCTTGTCCTACTAGACTCTAAGGAAACAATAGTTGGAGGTATATGTCACTATAAGCCACTAGATGATAAGAAAAAAATAATTCTATTATATGGGCCTTTGGGTGTCCTTTACACTTATACTTTTCAAACTTTGGTGGTTCATACTATAGAGGAAATGGTATTTAATAATACTCCATGTTGAATGGGTAGCAACACATGTCATCCAAATTAAACTTCTTGTTATGTTTCCTAGTTTGGATGGTGGTAATTACATCCTTCATTTGTTGTAATTCTTACACTAGGAAACTTGATAAAACATTGGCTTGAGGTGGTGGTTGGGTGGTCAAAAGTGGATTAATTTGACCAGGTTATAATGGAGACATGGTTTTCTATGGAAGGTTGGTTTGGTTAGGGGATTTACCAAGAATATGAATTCATGGATTGGGATGTGATTGTTGGAATTACATGTATTATAGTGTGATATTCTGGTTAGGATTTGGTATATTAGCCTATTTTTAAGTAAATTATGGTTGAGATGGAAAGATATGGATTTAGGTGAAGTATTATGCCTATAAAGGTTTAATAGGCACTTATTAATAACTATTCAAACCTAGATAAATGAATGGAACTTATTGTGAAACAAGACCCTATCATTGGATTTGTGGCATGTTTGGAGTGAAAGGTAATTATTGCCTGATTAGTACTTGTGGAACATTAGAGCCTCTTTATTGCATGAACCCTTAATGTAAAGTAGATGATTATTGAGGGTTCATCATTTTTCATTGACCAATAAATGTACACTATTTATTAAACATCATTTGTGACTATAATGGTATGTTGGTCTGTGACTGAAGAGGTACATTTTCCATAACCTAATGAGGTAGAACATTGGTTTTCCCCTATTGAGGTGGATGAATGTTTGATATTTATGGAATTGGTATATTAAAATTTTCCTATTTTTTTGGAATGTTAGTCTTCACATGTTATGGTGGAGTAACATTCATCATGTTTTGTTGAGGTAAGGAACTAGTTGGTGCTTGACTACTTAATCCTCATGGTTGCATGCTTGAAGAAGTAGCTAGTTAAAGATTAGAGACAAATTATTATGGTTGAGAGTTAGAAGTTTCTTCCCCCTACTATTTCAAACCACTCATGGTGTTAACTAAAGGCACATTTTGTTTTGGACTAGTTATTTATGTAGTTAGACCACTTTGCCCTAGATTAGATGACATTTGCATATTATCCATTACATTTGGCTCATTCATATACGTAAAAATAGTACACACTTATCCAATAGTTATGGAATTAAACATGTTTCAAACTAAAGTGATTTGTATAAATGGGTATATACCTTGAATTTATTTTCCTATCAATTCAATTAAGACTCATGTAGAAGGAACTAGCTCAATACGTGGAACATTTGGCATGGTCATGTTATTGAAATTATGCTCTAGGTTCAAATAGGTTCAGTATGCTATCTGCATCTATATAAAATGGTCCTCCATAAGGCCTTTTCATGTGACAAGCATACATGAACCTTGATATGGAAATGGCACAAGAGCTTGAGTATTACTAGAAGAGGCATGTTTAATGTTTTGATTATAAGGTATGTTGTAAGGCACTCTAACTAGACTTGGTAATTTTTTGTGGGGGAAGTCTATTAAAATCTTGGCCCCTACCTTCATGGCTTTGATTCAGAACTCATCCTTATTTGTAATCAAGTGACAATAAAAAAAATATGGATCGTAGGATGTTGACATAGTAACATATTATGCTTTATATTTAGCTTGGTCTACAACTGAAGGTATACTAACTAGGTACTATGTTGTCTATTCTTGGTCCTAATATTATTATAGAGGTTTGTTGACCAAATAGTAAGCTAAAGGATCTTGTATTTTTTCCCCTGATTGAGTTTTGTAAGATGGATAAGGGTCCATCTCACAAATTATATTGATACAATAGGGGCCTTGAACAAAGTCATTTTGTGTGACCACACTACCATATCCTATATTATGCATGGCTCCACTATGAGTATAGTGAGACATATTTGGGTCAATGATGAATGTTTCTCAAAAAATAGGCTTAGAGTTATATAAACTCTAAGAAACAATGTCCAAAGGATAAAAAGGTTCAAACTTGGTCAAAGGATGGAATTATATCTCCAAAAAGGTCTATGCTAAAACTTCATATAGAATAGTCTAATGTCAAATTTATAACATAAAATATCTCACACAAAAGGTCAAGTGGATGAAATAAAGACAAAATGCCAAGCACTAGGTTCAAAGTGTTCCAAACAAGTTTAATCTAAGAAAATAAAATTTGTTAGGTCTATTTCCCAAATGCAACATAAAAGCTAGGTTCAAAATAGGCATGTGCTAGGACTTTTGGCAAAACAAGCACAAAATCTATACTTTAAACAAAAGGGTATGATTTAATCTAACAAATCTAAAACAATTTGGCATAGACTAGGCATTTGACTTTAGATATGAACTTGGTCAATTTGCATAAAGCATGAAACAAAAGACATAAGGAAGATAGGCTATTTATCCCAAATATAGTCACAAACAATAGTTTTCAAATTGGGTAAATAATTAGCCTATGTTTCACAACCCAAAAGAGAAAGATCAATGTCTAAGCCCAAATTACACAAGTCATAAACAAAGATTAAAAAATATTTGGATTTGAACTTGTCAAGGTTAATTAAAAACTCAACTTAGGAAACTAGGATTGTTTAAATAAAAAATAGTCTAAACAAACATGAATGACATAACAATACTAGGTAAAGATCTAACAGACACATGTGGCTTTGGTTTCAAAAATGGAATTTTGGACACAAGGAAAATTAGTCTATGAAATATTTTGAGTAGTGTAATGATGTTATCATGATCTAAAGATATGACCAATTGTTTGTTTCAAGACTCCAAGGTACAAAAGATCAAAATGATTTGGGTAACATAATGTTACCCTTTCTAATCAAGTGACACACACAAAAATATTTATCAAAAGACTAAGGCAAAGGTATGATGCCAAATGGATGGAATAATTCCTCCTCAAAAAATGGAGTGATGTATAAACAAAAATTATTTTGATGTGGCATACTAAATAAAATAGATATTTTAGACTCAAAAACCATGCAATAAAGGACAAAATGACACAAACACCTAAGTGTAATGTCTTAGATCCTAAAAATAACAAGGTTGCATAATACTATCAAATTCCATCAATATACTCTTTCTTGGGAGTATTTTAAGTGTTAATACAAAAATAAAAAGTGCATGAAAAGTAGGGGTTTTTAGGCCCCCTCTTCTACCAAGATTTTTTATGATGACATGGAACTTCAAGTTACTCAATGTGCATCAACAATATGTTCATGGAAAGTGGGGTTATTCTATTCTATAAATTTTTGTATGTTTATAGATGGTCCCAAGTGTGGCTAAAACAAGTGATGCTAACATAATTTGGATCCATGTGAACTAGCTTGTTTTTGAAAGGTATTGTATTTTCCAAAACTACTAGATCCATCACTTGATTAGTGTAGTGCAATTTCTATGTTACCCCTATGGTTTAATGTAGTATATTATTAATGAAGCTTGTTTAATCACTCAAACAAGAATACTATTAATTCAAACTTAATTTTCATACACCATAATGGAATAGGGTTAAAATTATGATGGGAGATGAATTCCCAGGTCAACACTTCTTTAGATAACCTATGAGGAGGTAATGAACTCCTGCCCATAAGCCAAAATGCATAAAAAAAAGACAAGTGAAAAAAAATTAAGGTCATGTATGGATCACCCAAAACATATGGATTTGAGGAGGGCCTCAATGATGTTCTTTTCATGATTTTTATACTAAAAGAAACCAAGGCAAACAAAGGTCACTTTTGGTCACCTGAGTTCCCAAAGGGGCTGGGGGGAGAGAATACATGCATCAATCATTTTTTGAAAATAAATAACTTTGAAATAATAATAATATAACAAACACTCTTAAGAGTACATATATACATGTGATAATTTATTTTATTACGCCAAATTGAGATGTTTATAAAAAAATTTCCTCCTGGCATTAGTTAGAAAACTTGAAAAAAAATTCACAAACAAATAAGCATGAAAATAAGTTCCCTTTAGGAATCAAAAAATGTTCAAGACTTAACCAGTTTCAAACTTTTACCTTTTTCCAACTTAGGTCTTGTAATTTTTAGATAGTTTTTATCTACTTAGAAACCCAAATATGAATGAGGAAATAACATCTAATTTTTTTTCTCAAGTTTATTTATTTTTTATTTCTTAGAGATTGATGTCAATCCATGAAAGGATCGATGTTGATCTATAAAAATTAGCATCAGTTCATAGAATGCAAATAAATGTCATTCGATAGAGGCCAATGTTAGTACTATAAAAATAGATATATAGAATATATATTTCACACATTTTTTAAAATCCAAATGAACTTAAAATTATAAAATAACACTAAATCCTATAGGAAATTATTCAATCAAATGATATCCAGACCTTTACAAACAAAACAAAATTTAGAAAACTCATGAAAAAAAATTTAAACACATTTCTTCCATAATATACTCTACACATAGGGGTTGATGTTAGTTATGGGTGGATCGACATCAGTTTTGGTTGGGTTGATGTCAATTTTAGGTAGATCGACGTTGGTCTCTATGTAAATTATGTGTCACTAAAAAATATAGTACATGACAAATAAATATTAAATTTGAATTTTGAAGATTCTCAAGCATTCATTATAAAAACTAAAGTTTACATATTAGTCTCCTTGCTTGCATGGTATGCTTGAGGTCCCACTGGGCATACCATTTATGATCATAAGAATCTTAGAAGATAGGTTAGTATATTATTAGTTAAAATAAGCAAAAACTCAAATAAAAACACGTTAACACTTACACTCCAAGCCTAGATCTTAGGGCGAGCTTAGTAACAAAATAAAAATGAAATCACAACCAAAAAATAAAAGACCCAAATTCTTTACCTTCCTTGGGAGTCCAAAATCTTTGTTGAGTGACTTGCTCAGCTTGTGCATCAAGAAGTCTTTGGAAAATGAATCTTGTTGACTCTTTCTCCCCTAAGCACCATTGGATTTGATGTAGCTTGTAATTGCTTTAGCTCAATATTTTGGAATTATAATACTAATTACAATAAAATAGCTTATGTTTATCTCCAAATTGACATTATAACTTAGGTTTATGAGAGCTTAGAAATAAAGAGGCATAGCATTATATTTATAGCCTAAGGATTTAATTCTCACCCAAGGTGAGCTAGGGTTGAGTTAAGGCTTGGAATGGGTTCAAATCTAACATAGGTGAGTCTAATATAACCCTAGTAGAGTTAATAGTTGTCTAATAATTATGATTTGTAATTACTAGGCATGGATCTCCAAAATATATATTTTAGTATATTTTCAAAGAGCTTGACAAATCATAAAGACCATGATGAAAGGCTAATATATTTTGAATTTCATTTTGTAGTTTTTCCTTAATTTCAAATGGATAATTTAACTAGACATTTAATTTGGTTTAGCTTGTTCATTAATTTTTATTAGCCTTTTAACTCTTTCACAATTTGATATTTGTTCATGTACCCCACTTAATAGGTTCATAGGCTAAATTTATGGTTGTTATACTGCAAGGTGATTAGGGATGAATCAGTGAGAGGTTATTATTGTATAAGATAGGATACCCCACTAGGGATTCCTTAATGTTATTCTAAGATTTGATGAATTATGTGTAAGAAAATTTGGGATGTTCAGTGATTTCTATGTTTGATTTGCAATGTTGGTAGAAATCAGTTTGAAGTCTGGTCAGAAGCTAGTTGTGGCTAGTTTTAGGTATCTATAGTACTAATGCATAACCAAGGGGTTATTTTTCTTGAAAAAGGAAAGATTCAAGTTTCTAATTAAATAAAAAAAATTTAGAAGGCATACTAAACATATCTTAACTTGGTAAAGAATTTAAATTCCATAACCATTTATAATACATCACTCATAGAGTTAACTCCATCAAATTGGGTGAAAATGAAATCATAAAGCTATACCAATATGAATACATAACCATTCATGTAAAATAACCAATTTTGGGACATGTTTAATGCCCTACTCATTGAAGAAAAAATTATGGCTCATACACAAGACCCTTTGTAAAATATGGTAGATAACACATAAGTGTACCCCAATCCATACAAGGCTAAGTCACGTGTACAATAGAACAATTCATAATAAATTTACCCTACAAAGACATTAAGTGGTTCACAATAATAGTGGGCAGGAACATTTAGTTCATAAATGCATGATTACTCTACTAGCCACTTCCTCAACTACACCATAGGTAGAAAATAACCAAATGCAAACCATCATTATACCCTAATAGGGGGTGAAAAATCCTCCACCTCAATAGGTAGTGAACACTATTCCACCTGAATAAGTGGAAACCAACATTATATGACAATAGATATAGACTAATGTACCACCAAAATAAATAGTAAATCTATGGAAAATCTTGTCTAAAAAACAATGTATCATTATTAGTCAATAGTAGTTGGTGACTAGTTAGCAATAAGTGCTAAACATTCAACAAGTACTAAACATGAAACAAGTGTTAACCCAACAATAGGGGATTAACCCTGCTAGCCAATCATTGCCTCTTTTTAAATAAATAGATCACATTCAAAAAGAGCCTAATACACAACACATTTAATAATAAATCTTTAACCAACAATGAATACTTTTTATACAATAGGGTTTGAATAGTCAACAACATGCTCTTATTCAAATCCAACATGCATAATACATTCCATAAAGCTAATTACCTCCATATTAACTACAGTTACCTCCAAACTAGAGTCACATTATTCATTCTAGCCAAAATATTTAGCAATAATGTGTATGGTATTAGTAATACAATCCTAACCAAATGATACATATTCTATGTTAGTTTATCAACTAAGCCAATATTCCATAATACTACCTTCCTCCATTGTACCCTAATCAAGACAATCCACCTTTGACCAGCTAAACACAATTATAATAAGGTGTATGATCAATATTTCTATCCTGAGAACTAAAACAAATGAATGATGCAATTGTGACTATTTAGATTGGGAAGTAGACAAAAAAGTTTAAACTGGATGAGGTATGTTCATATCTATTTAACATGGAGTAAATTAAAATACCATTTCTTTTTGGTTATGAGCCAAAAAATTTGATAAATATAATGGAAAAGGTGACATAAGGAGAATTTGAAGGAGTTTTTATTTGATTGCCATCTAGTGCCCTATATTAATATCTACTTGCTTCTCATTTTACCCTCAAGTTTAGCTAGATAAGCCTTAAAGTGGTTTCTAAAGTTGCCAAATAATTTTTTATCTAACTTTGATGACCTCTTAAAAAAAAATTTAAAACATTTATCCTATAATATTGAACATAATATTACTATGGTTGATCTGGGTCAATCTAGATAAGATATTGGTGAGAGATTTACAAGCTACTTACAATGGTGGAGAGCACTTGATAGTCATTTCATGCACAATTTCCCTAATAAATAGTTGACAAATATGTTTACCAAGAACTTGCACAATGAGATATATTATCACCTTGAGCTTTAATGTGCTCACACATTTGAGGAGATTATTAAAAAGGGTATCAAAATTGAGAAGGTCCTTGTCAATAAGGGGATACTCAAATTATCTTCTCCTAATCAAAACCAAAATTAGAACCAGAGCCAAAACCATAATCAAGGCTAAAACCAAAACTAAAGCTTGATTCAAACATAAGCTCCTGTGCCACCTGAGGCCAATACTTTAAAAAAAATCAAAACCTATAAGCATAACAAGAATTTTATTGGTAATAGAGTTTCTAAATCACACCATATCCAAATGTTGCAAAAATTAGCTATTGAACCAAATCCATATATACAACCAATCCCACAAGCTCAGATTGTTCCAAAAATGTAGCTAATTTCATGTATGCAATCATTCCTACCTCACCCTGTACAAACACCTCCTCTAAGAATAATACCTAACGATATAATATGTAGTTATTCTAGAGAACCAATTAAGTCATATTCTAAAAAATAGTCACCAATAATATGATTAGTTAGCCCATTTTGAAACTATTCCCTAAAGGTGTTCCTTTCCTTCAATGGTAAAAAAATTATGTATTATGTGACTATCACCAAGTCAAAAGGCATTTTATATGTCAATGTGTGAAATTAATTCAACTCATCCAAAACATGATGGTAAATGGAGAGATCAAGATGGATAACATGGTTCTTATTTATAATCAAAACCTTAGTATTTACTAGGATCCTTTTCCATAACATAATGCTAATAATTGTAGACACTTAAAAATGGTCACTAGTGGCTTCATAATAAACCTTAGACCAATTTCTACCAACCATTACAAATTAACCCTCAAAATCACTAAATATCCCAAATTTGCTTGTACAACATGTAAAAGATTAGAATCTCATTGAGACATGCCTAATTGGGGTATTCAACCATAAGTGAAAAAATCCTCTCACAGATTCATCTACAATCATTCTATGACATCATAATGTGCAATTTTATCTATAGACCAATTAAATGGGACAAATTCACACATTATATTAATTCAAACCTTGAAAAATGCTAAAAATCTTAAACATAATTAATTAAAATTCCAAACCTAATCAAATGCCTAATTGAATCATCCATGAGCAATTAAATGAATTATCAAAAAGAAAATTCAAAAATCAAAGAATATCTTATGACTTCATAATTACCTTTTTGTGAGTTGTCAAATATCCTAAAATATCCCAACATGCTTATTCATTAGTAGTCATGACCATTTGACACCTTTTAACTCTAATAAGGTTAATTAACTCACTAAGGTTAGGTTGGAACCCATTACAAACTCTAAAACACTCTAGCTCACCTTGAGTTGGGGTTAGTTTCTAAACCTATAAATACAAGCATTTGCCTCTCCACTTAAGAGAGCTTGGACATAATAATGTTATAATTTTGGTTTTATGACAATATTGAAATCTATAGAGTTATAATTCCAAAATCACAAGCCAAGCCACTTTGAGCAACATCAATCCAAAACCAAACCAACCATGGTGTCAAGGAGAGAGGGAGATAGCCAAGCTTCATTGCCACAAACTTCGTGATCACAAGCCAAGCAAACCAACTAAATAAATCTTTTGGAGCATTCAAGGAAGGAAAATAAGTTGTCATTATTTGAAATTTAGTTGTAGTTTCAATTGGTTTTATTTACTAAGCTTCCCCTATGATCTAGCATGGAAGTGTTATGCTTGTTAGTGTGTTTTTTCTTTCATTATATTATATGAAAACTAACACTTGATCTAACCTCCCCTCCATTGTCAAATTCCTAGTAGAGCCAAAGAATTTTGAATATGCTCTTGATAAGACCATCAAATTATTTTATTATTTGGGCCTGAGGGTAGCTACTATCTAATTATGTTGTAGATTAGAAGTTATTTTTATTTCATATTTAAAAATGTCTTCATCAAGTAGTGAAGGACTATTGTGATCATATATTGGTGCCTCAAAGAGGTTTTAACCAATGAAATTATCTTGATTGTCCCATAGCATCTCTGAGAATCTTTCACTAAGGAAAATTGACTTTTGACTTTGATTGTCTTTTAGTGCCTCTAAAAAGGTTTCACTAGAAGATGTTGAGTTTGAACTCTTATTTTCCCCTAGCACCTCTAGAAAGGTTTCAATAGGAGATTAGTCTTCTTCCTGAATGTGGCCTTGGCCTCCTTGATATTATTCAATTGATATGTCACCATGGATGTAGTTTAACAAGGATGATTCTATCGGTCCTAATCAACACTTATGAGAGATTGAATGTCAATATAATGGCTAGGTTGGTTCATGGTAATGGCATGTGGAACAATAATGGAATGGGAGGAGGAAACATAATCCTCATATAATATACTAGGAGAATTAGTGTCAAATTTGAAGTAATCATCCTCAAAAATCATAGAGGGATCAAAAATGTATTTAAACTGATCTGCAAAGCATGAGTAACCAATATTGTAATAACCATGAATATATTCTAATTTTGAATCTCATTCTAACTTAAGGGACTCTGAATTTGATGTTGATACTAACATTGATTCTATTTTTAATGGTAAATATGATGTCAGTTCAATAATACAACCTGACTCTAATTCTAATTCTTCATCTGGTGTGGATGCTACTATAATGATGTTTTGTTAAATGTTTGTTATGGGATAAGTAAAATTATGTGATGGCACAATGGGCTCCATAAAGATTGGTTTGTCAAAGTGAGACTCCTCAATGATGGGAAGAAGGTCAAAATAAAACTCCATAGAGACTATCTTGTCAAAGGGATGTTATTTATAAAAAGGCATAGGGTCAAGGTAATGATTTTCCCAAAGGTGGTTATAATCATTAAGAAGTGACTTAGTAAACACTAGCTTGTCAAAGTGAGAATATTTGACAATGAGTATAGGATCAATGGGTGATTCATCAAAATTTGACTTATCATATATGGCTAGTTTAACAAAAACATCTTGGATTTGTTAGTTCTCTTATCCTTGGTTTATGATCAGTTGTAAAATACTAATTTTGAATATAGTTTTGTCCTCAAATGATTGGCTCAGTTGAAGAGGTTATGATTAGCTTTATTAGGGATTGAAAATTAGTTGGGGTTTTCTAAAGTGGGGAATTAATGTAAATACTTGAATAATGACTAGTGTTTGGATAATGAGAGGGTGTTGTAGATCTTGGTTTATCACACAAGCCAAAGGATGAAGTCTTGGTATGGTAATGATAGGGCATTGTGGAGCTTGGTTGCTTGCATAAACCAAAGGATGAGGTCTTGGAATAATTAAAGGGTATTATGGAGCTAGGTTGCTTGTAAAATCCAAAGGATGAGGTCCTAGAATGGAAATGGTAGGGCATCATGGAGATTGGTCACTTGCACAAGCCAAAGGATGAGGTCATGTTATGGTAATGAAAGGGTGTTGTGGAGTTTGGTTTCTCGCATAAGCCAAAGGATGGATTATTGGACTAATGAAAGGGAATTGTGGAGATTGATTACTTTTACAAGCCAAAAGACAAGGTCTGGGTATAGAAATGGTATGGCATTATAGAGCTTGGTTGCTTACAAAAGCCAATGAATGATGTTCTAGAATATAAATGGTAGTCCTTGGACATTATGGAGCTTGGTAGCTTGTATAATCCAAATGAGGTTTAATGGTATAAGTGGGGTAAAATACATGAGAAACATTGATTGTCTACCAAAAGGTACCACCAAACACTATTCTTAATCTTGATCCTCAAATTGAGGATTGTAGGGAGGTTAATAATTTGTCTCATAAACCACTTATTCATCAAAGAGGTAATGATTATTGTCAATTTTCATGGCTATTCTATGATAATTTATATAATACCTATTTCCACCATAAGAGTAAGGAGACATATCCATATTAGTGATAAACATTCCACAAAAGGCCTATAGTTATACAAACTCTTAAAAGTGATTTCCAAATAAAAAATGGTTCAAACTTTATCTAAATTGGTCTAGGGAGGTTGTATCTCTAAAATGGAATGTGTTATAACTTGGTATAAAAAATCTAAGGTCAAATTTCTCACACATAAAAGGTCAAGAATCTAAATAAAAAAGGCATGCCAAACTCTAGGTCCAAAATATTCCAAATAGGTCTAATCTAAAAAAACAAAAGTTGTTAAGTCTTTTAGCCAAATACGATGTCAAAAGCTAGGCTCAAAATAGGCATGTGTTAGGAATCTTGGACAAATGTGACATCTAAAGATAGATGTGAAACAAAGGCATGGGCTAGGACTTTTGGCCAAATGTGGTTTTAAAGGATAGACTTAAAAAAAGTTGATATTTTAATCTAACAAACTTAGAACACTTTGGCATAAACCTAACATATGGAATCAAACATAAAATTGGTTAGTTGGCATAAGGTATAAGGCAAAAGGAATATCGAGAGAGATTGTTTTTTCCTAAACAAAAGACATAAACAATGATGAAAACTAGGATCTTTTAAACAAACAAGCTAAGCAAAATTGAACAACATAATGGCACTAGGCAAAATATCAAAGGAATAGTTTTCAAAGTTGGGTAATGAATTAAGCTAAGTTATACAACCCAAAATATAAATATATGTGTATCAATCCCTAAGAGATGAGACCTAAATATAAATAAATAAATGTTTGAATCCAGACTTGTCAAAGTTAACTAAAATCTCAACTTAAGAAACTAGGTAACTTCAAACAAATAAAACTAGGCACAATAGAATGGCATAATGATATAAGACAAGGATTCAAAATGGCATTTTACACAAGTCAAACAAGTCTTGAAAAAAATTTAGAAATGTAATAACACCATCACTCTCTAAAGATGTGATAAAGGCATGTTTCAAGACTCAAAAAGGCACAAAAGCTTGAAATAATTTGGGTATCATAACATTACCCATATCAATCAAGTGACACACGTAAACAAGTTTGGCAAAAATTTTAAGGAAATTGTGTGTGAAAAAGTGGCTAGCATAATGCCTCCTCAAATAAAGGAGTGACATAAATAAACTCATTTTTTGACATAGTTTTTTAAAAAAAAAGTCTCAAAACACCAAGAAATAAAGGAATAAATGACAAAATATAACTACGTATAATGTCCTAGATCTTATCAAAGTGTGTCAAGTGGGGTTAACTAAAACTTACAATTTATGACTGTCTAGATTGATCCCAAGTGTGGATAACATAAGAGAAGCATCACGTCAATTGAGTTCATACCAATCAAAATACTATGCAAAGTTATATTCCTTTGCATATCCATTCCATCCATAGAATACTTAGTGGAATCCCTTGGTTGACCAGATTGAACTCAGGCCTTTGTTATGAAAAGAAAGGTTAGCCTCTCAATCCCCTGGATCTCACAGTATGTGTACCCTAATTTATATACCTCATCATGGAATGGGGTTGAAACATTATCGATAGATGAAGCCCCAGGTTAATGCTTCCCTACAGAACTTGTGAGAGGTAATGGCATTCCCTTTATAAACCAAGTTACATGAAAATAAAAGAAAAGTGGAAATATGTTAGGTTTGTTTTTAGATCACCCAAACCATATAGGTTTTGGGGAGAACCTAGACAACTTTCTTTACATGCCTTAGACTAGGCACAAATTCAATGAAAAGGCACTTTTAGTCACCCAAGTTCCCTATCAAGGATGGGGAGAGAGCATACACATGTTATTCATTTTGTGAAAATTAATAATTTCAGTAAATTATGATTGAATTATTGATTTTAGGCACCAAATTAAAATGTGATGAAGCTATTTATGTCCCCCTTGGTATTATTTAAAACTTGTAAAAACTTTGGAAAACATATAAGGTATAGAAAATTAACTATATTATTTTTAAACACCAAAAGATGAAGTGATAAATATCTAAAACACATTCAAATTATGTTTTTTGGCCCCTTGGCTTAAGTGTAAAACATGCAACAAATTTCATAAAAAAAAATTCAACACAAAATCATCTAGGTTCATTTTAAGCACTTAAGTCTAAATGTGCAAGATTTAGCCTAGTTCATTTTTAAACACGAAAAATTAAGTGTTCAAGACTTAAGCATTTGTTTTAATCACCAAAAATGAATTATTCTAAGATTTAGCCATTTTAATTCATTTTAAACACCAACATCAAATGTTCAAGATTTAACATGTTCATTTTAAGCACCAAATTGAATTGTGTAAGGCTTAGATAATTATTTTTAAACACACAAAATGAAATTTATATTAGCCTAAACTTGAAAATTTGTTTTTAAATCATGTCATAAACCTGCAATGGTTAGATAGTCTCCTTGTGCTTAGAAGAATTTTCAATTGTGAGTAAATGAACTTTAGAAAATTAGCTCTTCAGTTTTGATTTTTGAAAACATAGTGACCATGGTTGGTCACAATTAATCGATGTTATTTTCAAGGAAATCAATGCTGGTCGGTCTCAAAGAGAACTGATGATGGTAGTAAAGGACTAATACTAATTGACTAAGACTAATGTCGATCACTTGTGAACCTAAATGCAAAACCACATAAGATAAAAATGTTAGATTAGTCTAAAGATGATAAAAAGTTCTTAAAGCTTGTAATATGATGATTAGGTAGAGAGTTTGAATTCTCTTAAAACCAGGAAATCATAAAAATGAATGTTATAAATATTCAAAATGCAATCTTTATAAACCATGTTTTGTTATACATATTGATCGATGATGGTAACCCATAACTGATCTTGGTTGGGTGAAACTGATTATGGCCTTGTAGAAATGATGCCAGTTAGGCCTGATCGATGTCAGTCTCTATGTAGATCCAAGTTTAATCAATAATTAAAAATATGAAAAAATCAAAACTAAACCTACAAATTTGAAGATATTTAAGCATTCATTTTTCAACTTTTGAGTTTCCTTCATCTCCTTTCTATGTGGGGTACTCAATGAGCCACTGGGCATGACATTTGTGATCTTAGGAATTTGATGATGGAGGGGAGGTTAGACCAAGTATTAGTTTTCATATAAAAAAATGAAATGAAAAACATAATAACAAGCATAACACCTTCATGCCTATATTAGAGGGGGAGCTTAGTGAATAAAATCAATTTAAACTATAACTAAAATGCAAAGAATGATGACTTCTTAACCTTTCTTTAATTCTCCAAGATATTTCTTCATTTGGTTTGATCAACTTGTGCTCAAGAAGTATATGGCAATGGATCTTGACTATATTCCTCTTTCCTTGGCACCATGGTTGGTTTGTCTTCAAATTGATGTTTCTCAGAGTGTTTGGCTTGTGATTTTGGCATTATAACTCTATATATTTCAATCTTGTCATAAAACCAATAGTATAACATTACTATGTCCAATCTCTCTTAAATAGAGAGGCAGATGCTTGTATTTATAGGTTTAAAAACTAACCCCAAATCAAGGTGAGTTAGAGTGTAGTTAGAGTTTATAATGGGTTAATAGCTAACCTTAGTGAGTTAATTAACTCCAATAGAGTTAAAATGTGTCAAATGGTCATGATTAACAATGAATAGACATGTTGGTATATTTCAAGATATTTGACAATTCACAAAAAGTTAATTATGAATTCCTAATATTTTCTTTGATTTTTGAATTTCCTTTTTGATAATTCATTTAATTTCTCATGGATGATTAAATTATACATTTGATTATGTTTTATATTTTAATTAATTATATTTAGTCTTTTTAGTATTTTTCAAGATTTGAATTAATTTTATGTGTGCATTTATCCCGTTTAATTGGTCTATAGGCCAAATTGCATGTTATGATGCCATAGAATGATTGGAGATGAATCCATGAAAGGTTTTTGTTGTTTATGGTTTAATACCCCAATTAAGAATGTCTTAATGAGATTTTGAGCTTTGGCAAGTTTTTCACAAGTGAATTTGGGATGTTTAGTGATTTATAGGCTTAATCTATAATGGTTTGTAGAAATCAATCTAAACTCCAATATAAAGCCATTAGTGGCCAATTTAGGTGTCTAAAATAATCAAAATTGACAACCTAAATGCCACCTACACAATATCAATAATTACAACAAAAACAAAAACAACAACAATAGGTAATAATGAAAATATTAATAAAATGGTAATAACAAAGACCAAAATGACCCATCTAACCAAGGGGCCTATCACACCATCCCATATGACTATAATAAATTTTTTGGTTATATTGTAATGGGTAATATAGCCACCATTTCCATCAACCCTAGACCAACTTCTAATCAACAACATTTCCTAATAATGTCTATCAACCTCCTTATGTTGGTAATCCTCTTTTAACCTTAACCATATCAAAGTGAAAAAACAACCAAGGATTACCATCCTAGGCCTTTATCCTTCTTGAAATAGCTATAATTTCCCTTTACCTAGTGTAAATTATTCAATAAAAACTCGATATACTAAAGTCATCATTCTATGCCCACATCCACCTTCTAACCAATGAGTCCATTCAATCCAGCATACCAACTAAGAGTAATCTAATTACCAATGATAAGAATAATGCATATGATATTATGGAGCAACTATAAAATATTCATACAAAAACATCTATTTTATATTTATTGCATACCTATATGATCCATGATAATATACTTATATAACTCTTGATCCAATCCGAAGTACCTAATGACATTACACTAGATGAATTCTAAGCTTTGATTAGACACCTAGCTCTTGGCCAAAAATTGAACTTTGACCAAAGTGAGATGTCATCCTTGGGTTATCTCCAAAATAACCCTTTGTATATCAAATTTTTCATACCATGGCAAAAAGTTAAGTGTGTCCTCATAGATAATGGATTAGGCCTCAATATTGTGTCTCTATGGTTAGTCCAACATATGGGATACATAATAGCTAACATGTAGTCAGAGATCATTACCATCAAGGCCTACAATAATGAAGAATGAGAATCATATGTAATAATCTATTTTCTAGTTGTCATTAGGACCTTGACCCATGACACACTTTTCCATGTTTTGGATCTATATTAATCATACAACTTGCTTATGCACTAACCATGGATACATAAAATCTAGGAAATACCTTCCACATTACACTAATATATCAAGTTCCCCCATTCTGGGATGGAGGTAACTATTCATGGAGATCTACATCCATACCAATTTTTCAAACCTATGGATGTTGAGTATAAAAGTTATAATTATCATTTTATCCTAGACCCTAAACCTAAGAAGGATAAATACAAGTTGAATTCTTAGATTCTAATTATATATACCATAATAGCCTTTCCTATATGTCCTCTATGCCCCCTCCCGAGATATATAATTATTTTACCATCTCTAATAAAGGCCTAGGAGAATACCTATCATATAATGCATTCCATGTAGCTAACCTTGGACATGCACCTAGATCCTATGTAAGACCCAAAGCCAAGGATGTTCACATGGAATGGTGATATAAAGGCAAGTTTAATTTGTAAGATCCTGTTATTTTCACATCAGCCAATAGCCAAGAATAAGATCCACTTATTAAAGATGATTTTTGGCTTTATAATGATGACTTGGCTAATTGTTGCCAAAGTAAAAGGTATCCCATCCCTAACATAATCATGTATAATCAATATTATGAAGGCAAAGGTGTTAGGGAAGATTACCAAGGTACTTGTTGACATTTTGGCCCCATAGGCCAAATGTCAACCTCTACCATAAAAAACTTAAATGAGAACCCTTTTGAGCTTACCTATAGTGCCTCAACTGGTCATGGTCTCTTGAATTTCTCTTTAAGTCTTCTAAACTTGTTGAAGAGGTCTCATGATGTGTCATAGAATTTGTTTGTAAGCTCATTATGTCATGGTTATTTTGAGGTCTATTTATGATGTGATAGTGGTCATAGTTATATGGAAAGTTGTCATGGCCTTTCTCAGGCATAGAAGGATGTTCTTAAGCATTTTTGATAGTATTAAGGATCCCTAGCAGAATTTTGGGTCATTTTAATATGAGGAAGAGCCTTATTGGTAATATTAAGGGTGTCCAAAACTTTATTTGTTTCATGTTGTGAATATTAGTAATGCATTTAAAGACCATTTTCCATGGCCTTTATATTCAAAAACGTCATAATGCTTCATTATCCCTTTCGAGACCCTTAAATTCCTCATATGAGTCAATGTGCCTTATAAAATATTTGTAAAAGGGGAATATTATAGTGTTTAATTGTTTAAAAGATACTTGAATTAGTCCCATTCTTATCACATGCTCATGACTAAGCATTTTCACATCATAAAGGTCCATTTTAAAGCTCATTCCACCTACCACTAGCTAAATGGCCCTGACACATGCTAAATATGCATCCTTTCAACTCCTCATACCATACCACTTAATTTTAAATGTCATTTAACTTGTGTTTTCCCTCTCTTCATCCTCTAATGGCATCTCAAGGTTAAAAGCATGGAGAAAATTTAGGAGAAGAAGGATTTTTAAGTGTTTTTTATATATTTTATAGACTTGTATGGATAATTCCATATAAAGGGGGATAAAATATTGTATAAGATATTATTTCATATGTCTGAGAGAAGTTGAAGGTTAAAATGATGCAAGAATATGCCAAAACTATTCCCCTCTCTTCACTGGGTTCCTTGGTAGTCTAGCCATCTTTCCAGTTTTTCATTCATTTTGTACAAGAGAGAAAATATCAAGAGCTGGTATATTAGAAATAGAAATGGGGTTCCTTGACATTCTTATTAATGTGATTTGTCTATAGGTTTGTGGTCTCCTCTTTATGAACAAACCTTAACAACTTAGACACTCTAATTACCTTCATCTGTACATAATTTATAAAGTCCAATAGTTTTGTTACTTTTTAAGGAGTTCCTACAGGTCAATGTTTGATATATTTTCATGAGGTCACCATAGACCATATCTAACACTATTCACCCCTAGTTCAAATGTGTGGGGGTGTGAGAGCAAGAAATATCCATGTTCTCTTTACTTGCAGTCTATAGATAGGTTTTCATGTATTGTAAGGTATTCAAAGTTTGATAATGTATATGAATGGTACTCATGGTTGTGTAATATTTCATTATCATCTTCTTGAACCTCTATGCCCTCCTAATCACCCAACTGAGTCACCTTCAAACTAAAATGACCTCTTCATGGTCTTATCTCCAATATGACTATTGTATATGTGATCTAAGGTTGCTTACTAGTTCTTACAAAGGATCTATATGTTATATGAGAGGTATATACATGAGTCATCTTTGATCCATGATCTATTTTTACATATTATATCCATCATGGCCCTATAACCTAGCCATTCCACCCCCAGTCTATTCTACAACATCAAGCCCTCACTTAGTCTTAAAAAACCCTTTAAGGCAGATTAGACATGGGGTGGTCATTCTTGGATTGAAACATAAAAAGGTCTGGGGCCTAAAGGAGAATTAATAATAACTATGAATAACATGGTAGATGAGGAATCAAGGTTAAGTAAAATCAGGACCTTCAACTCAGTCAAAAGGGGTAAGCTCAGTCAAGACCTTAAATGCATACACAAGGTTGTAGCTCCTATGTGGAGATATTACTGAAGGTTTAGTGAGGTTAAGGATTCTCATGGAATAAATAATAATGGGAAGAGACTACCAACTTTCTAAAGACAATCATGGAGAATTAGTCCACTCTTTCAATAACAAACACACAATCAAAAGACCTAATAAGATCACCTACAGGATGACTGTCAAAAATATTGTAGTTTGGGTGAAAGAGCCACCATGGTGTTTAAGGAAATGAGGTGAAATATGAATGATAACCTCATGTAATTGTTATGAGTATTGTTTAGTAAGTTTAAGGTATCCAATCAAAAAGGAATTCATCCTTTAATTAAGTTTGCATAGTCAAGGTTCTAGCTGCCATCCCCAAGCAGTCACATGAGAAATTCAAGTCAGGAGACCTTATATAGGGTTAATATGTAGAGATAAAAGAAGATATCCTATTTTTTTAATTCCATAACCTTAAATTGATGATTTAACCTACTTAATATAGTTGAAAGGGAGCTCACCTATCATACACAGTCAAAGGTAGGGTATTGGGGTTTTAGTATGAAATGTAATGGAGCATGCTTAGTGAGGAGAGTGTAGGTTTGTAAAAACCTAATATTGTAATTAATAAGTTTTATAAAAGTGTTTCCAAGTGATGGTATTCTCAAAATGATAATGAGATATTAATGACCTACTTGGTTCATCATGCCTAAAATGGAGATGTGATGGCCTATGAGTACAAGTTATGTAGTTACAAATGCTTCTGAGTTGTTATACATTGAAATAATTTATAATAAGAGTGAATGGGTCATATTAAAAAAAATTATGAGGGTATAACCTTATATATTACAAGATACTCACCTTCTTGTACCATCTAGGCAAGCCTAAATGAGACCTACATGCAAAGTTAGTAGTAAGAAGCGAAAGTATGGAACATTGAAGAGAGATGGGGTAAAGATATGAAAATTATTATTTATATTGTTTCCTAAATGGTACCAACATTCCCCCTTAAATTTAGGTATCCCTTGAGACATAAGGAGACATGTGGCCTACACAGGGCTATTAGGCCTAATAGGCATGTATTAGAATTGAGGGCATGTGCAAGTTTTAATAATGTTTTAGAAGTTAAAGTAACATAATTAGGGAGGTAAATATATATAAAGTGTTTAAAAGTTACAAATTTCCCAATTTGGTGAAGAGAAACTAAAGGCCTATTAGGCCATTAGGCCTAAAATTGACATGAAGAAGCCTGTACCAAAATTGAGGTTACTTGGACGATTTAGATATTGATTGAGGTTGAAAATACCATGGAATAAAATTTTAGGGCCATAAAATGATTCAAAAAATACTAATAGTGTCATCCATACACACAAATCACTAAGGCTTAGGGGTTACATAGGCTTGACTATGTATAAACCCTAGGCCAAAAATGAGAATACACAAGGGACAAAATTAGGAAAAACATGACAAGAAGTATGTTTCTAAGAATTGAGATCATGTTAAATGGGATTTAATAACTTTATAAAATTCAAATTTTAAGAATAAAGAAGCCACTTAGGCCTAACACACTCCCATCAAACACCCAAGCTATCATTATTACCTATAGGTAGCCACATGAAATAATGAAAAGGGAGAAAAAAGTTAGAAGTATAAACATCTAAGGTTAGATAAAGAGGTTGAGAGAATATGAGGAATATAATTTTATGAACATATTGAGTCCATAAAACCATCTATAGGTGACTTGGACCTCTAAAACTTAGTCAAGGCCAATTAGGCCTAAAAGCCTATTTAGGGCCTAGAGACACCACAACACCATGGGAGTATGCTTAAGAACCTATAAGCAAGTTTGATAAAATGAATAGTTATAATAGGTTGTTTTAGGTCATAATAAATATGTTTAAAGTGGAGAAAAGCAAGTATGAGGTCTAATTCAATCTAAATAACCACTTTGAGCTACTATAGTCTTATACAATTAGATCAAGTTATACTTTAGATGCTCATATCTCTCACCACATAGGGACTCAGGGAAAATTCATGTAGTGGATTTTGGGCACCCATATTTAATTGAAATACATGGAAGATACAGTTAGTTTTAGGAGCCTAGGTCTATGATTGAATATTAAGACTACTAACAGGTCCAGAAGGTTTACAAGGATTTTAAGGTCTAGCATCTTACATTCATATATCTCCACACTAGATGCATGGGAACCTAAGATTGTTAGAGGTTTTAGGGGGGGTATATTTGATAAACATCCATGTCCATAATTTTGGGATTGGATGTCTCATATTTAAGAACCATCATTAAGATGGTAGACCTTCAAAACCCTCCTTAAACCCTCCTATAGACTAGTCTTGGAAAACTTATAGATTTTGGAAACCAAACACACCTAGATGAACTAATAAACACTTGAAATATCTAGTACACTTAGAAGAGACCTTGGTCATTGTATTTGGTTGTACAAAGTTCTATAGAAGTGTCAAAAATAATGCTTTTCCAAGAAATTAAGAAAAAAAAAGTTATAGAGATATTTTTAAATAAGTCAATCATTGAATGAAAAGTTTTGACACTTATTTCACCTTCCCAAGTAGTAATATGCCCAATAATCTTCCTGTAAATACCTCTACAACTCCCTCCAAACAACTCGTTTGTAGACATGAAAGCGAAGTGGCCTAGTTGTCTAGGTGAAGCAAGGTTGTAGGTGTGAAACACTTTAAAGATTTAAATCATGGTTTGAAACAATTTTTTAATATTTTTATATGCCTATACATATTTTCCTAAGTTTTTTATTATTTTCATGGTCACTCAATCAGCCAATAGTCTAATAGCTAGGCCTAGCTAGCCTACTTAGTCAACAAAGAGAGTTAAAGGTTGATGTAGAAAGGATATTATGGGAGTTAATGTAGGGGTTATTTCACCATGAAATTTATGATAAGGGAGAGATATACACTCCTCATATCCACTATGGGAGATGAGATCATTTTCTCAAGGTCATTCGACATGCATAGAGGGTGGTGGGCTACTCAATGCCTCATGGAGGCTAATTACAATTCATTAAATTTTTTAACTACCATATAAGGAATTAAATGAGTCCCTATTTAGAATGGTCATGATTTTAAAGTAATTAAATATGGTAGCTACAACCCCCATTACCCCACCTCAATGCCCAAGGAGCACATTGAAAACACCAATGCATGGAGGTAGTTAGAAAGACTATTTGTAAATGATGTAACTATTAAATGAGTGGAATATGATCATTGATGACCTATAATCTATAAATATATGAAATTTTACCTCTCCTTCTCTCTTAAGTATATTATATATTCAATCCTTATGGCCTTTATTTGTATCCCTCACTTGGGTATGACAATACTCTACCTAATTTGTACTCTATAGACCTCTTGAACTATTAATGAATTTCTCTAACTTCATGATCAATTTATAGTGTCTGTATGATTGTTTGATATGCATAAGTGGTGAAATTCCCCTTGTGGAGATCAAATGCCTTCACCTAGATGCTAATAAGTGTTTTATGAAGTTCATGTAGTGTGTTAGATTATTGATGGATGAGTGACTATAAGAGCCTGGAACTATACCTTTATCTCATTTCCTTCATACCCTATTCATCCAAAATCAACCTCTACATGGAATATTGTTACCTATAAACCATTGGAGATAGTGATTCAGTTTTATGCATTATTTATTAGCATTGTTTGAGTTTAATTTGATTATATGGATAATTTATATTGGTACATCACCAGCCCTTAGATTAGGTTTCCTTTATGCACTCCTATCCTTTTTCACCCCAAGTAATAGGTCATGGTGATTTTGAGACACAAGTGATGCACCAAGGGAGATAGCCCCATAACCTATAGTTATGGTCTAATGATAAGGTCACCCATAGCCTTTAGACCCTTCCAATGTTAGTCCAAGTTTGAAGTAGGACTCAAAACCCTCCCTAAAAGGGTGTAACTTGGGTTACTAATAGTTATAGCATGCCTAGTGGGCCAAATTCAAGAATTAGATAACTTATTTGTAGCCTTATATTCATCTCAGAGAGCTTCAACTACTTGAGTACCATATTTTCAATCATATCCCATATTGGAAGGCATCATAAAGTCATCACTTCAAGGGTAATAAAGGATTTTGTTCATAATAATTGTTATACATGTACTTTATGATGAGCTATGGTAGCATATGGGGTATAATTCTATCAAACACTTCTTTATCATCATCCCTATGATCCATTCCAATTCCATCATGATCCCTATCAACCCTTTTTTGACCTCTATCATCCCTACATTCACCCTTATTAGCCCTATAATGAGTCTCCTTATTTCCAAGATTACCAACCCCATTGTGGGCCTCATTCACCCCCTTGGTAGCTTATTTAGCATCTTAATCACTCATTCCAACACCATGATATTATTTATTAGTCCAACAATGTCCCAAATCAATATATATCAAGCCTTAAATCGATCCTTTTAGACTATAAAAGACACATGGTGAGCATTGACACACTAAAAGGGTATGTATAAGAAATACCTAAGCATATGATTAAGAGCATGAGAACTTGATTACAACAGGCTAAAGAACAATGGGAATTTTTCATAAGATAAGGTCATTCAAGGTTCAATAGTGGCATACTTGATATAGATGGTCTAGTTTCAAATAAAGAGGAAATGTTAGTAGTATATTAGGAGCAACAAATTCACCATCATCAACATTATGTCCCCTGATCCATCCCACATCAGTCTTATGTTGAGTTTCCCACTACCCCTCAAAATTTTCAAGTAAATGAGTATCAAAGTGATAAAATTTCTTCATAATTATTTTCAACCTTTCCATCATGGAAATATTTCCAAGAGAGAGTAAAATAAGAAGAAAAAGTATGTGTTGAGAGGACTAGTCAGCATGAGCAGATCCCTGATCAGTCAAGGCTTGATTTTGAAGCATACCTTACTAAATAAATTGAGGTTACATAAAACCACCTATATCAATTAGTGGAATCTATTAAAGTTACATAATCCCAATTGAAGACATATCCATTAATTCCCTAAGCTATATTACACATAATGCAAGAGGATCCTAAACCCAAGTTTTTAACTTAGAAATAAATGCAAAAATAAATGGGAAAAGAAGAGTAGTCAAGCATAAGCCTAAGTATCAAGGTGTAAAAAATCTTGATATCATTCAATACCCTCCCTCCTCAATTTTCTAAGACATTTCCCTCATGGAAATCCATTCAAAGCAATGTGTAGAAGAAGGAAGCAATGATGGTTGTTCGGAATAAGTAGTTGAATGAAGGAAATGAGTCATACATGTCATCTCTCCTAAAGTCATTATAATAATCTCCCATGCCACTCTTTGAGAGAGATATTACTATTGAATAGGTGAGAAAATAAAGTTTTATTGAATTAGAAGTTGATGATGATGGTTTGACTAAGCTTGAAGAGGAGCTTGTCATTGGCACACCTCTTGGCAAGGGGGAACACAACTTGGCCTTCAAAGATGCAGAAGAGGATGAGCTAAAAGAGTGTGATGAACCATAATATAAAGACACATTAGTTGATCTATAATAATATGACTTTTAGGACCTCCTTGATGGCATGGTATATACCCTTCATCATGGAAGTCCTCAAGAACTTGTAGTAGTTTTAAGAGAAAGGTACATACTGGCTAGTGAGGTTGATCAACAAGCCATTGTCCAACTTGGAGATAGCCTAATCAAATCTGAACCATGTGAATATTAGCAAAGCTATTTTTTTAACATCATAGTGGTAGGATACTCTCCCCTTGAAAGATGATATGATCTAGGCTAGGTTAAAGAATCTAATGCCATCAAATGAAGAAGGGGGCAAACCTTTAAGCATTCCACTCCAAGAGGCTATCCTATCTATAAATGACTTGTTTGATGTTTTTAAACAAGGTTACCATCTCCTCCTTTCACTTATAGATGCCTCCTTACTCTTTGTGAGTAAAACTAAGCCTTTTTGACCTTAAACCGACATCAAATAATATCCATCTATCCTCGAAGACAAACTTCTTAACATACTACAAGATTTACTTCAAACTACTCAACCTAATGATAACACAATGGACCTCTTCAAGAACACTTTATGTTCCACACTTTATTCATTTCTGATCTAAATTGTATAACTTAAAATCATTTTTGACCTTCAAGTTGATATTTATTAGCCTATTTTCCAAATTTATTTATTTTCTTATTTTCCTTATATAGTCTGATTACCTTTTTATATTTGTCTTAACAAGACCAATAAGAATATACTCCAAAATTTATTATGCTTATTCTATTTTGTTTTAAAATTCTATTTATTTTCAATTTTTCTTCCCCAATACATTTAATTTACCCTCTTGTTCTTTTTACAAATGAATTTTGCTTTGTCTTTAGTTTTTTTTTGACATTTTTTATAATTCTAAGGACAAATCAATCCCTTCAAAACTCAGATTGACAATTGTAAGAGTTCTAATTGAATGTTGACTATGCAACACAAAAGGATTATGTAGACATTCATTAATTCCAATAATTTCTTTGGAAATTAAAATGCAAAATTTAACATAGAAGTCATCTCCAATCAGATTTTGATAATGAAATGACAATGCTCTTGTTAAGAACTGATTAAAACCTTCTAGGCATTCTACTCAATTCAATTCTATAATTTTAATCATAATCATACTTTCCATTATGCATGCAAACCTTATGAATAATATTATAAGACAAAATGTATTTTACTAATGTTTATCTTCATATATTTATCATATTATACATATTATTTATCAGATTCATGAATTATGACTCACCAATTCTAACCTGAGGTAGATCTATGTATAAAAAAAATAACATCTGAGGATAAAATATTTTCATAGATCAATGACATGGATGAATTTTAAAAGTTATTAAAACTCTAAAATTATCTTCTTGACATCATAATCACTCTTCCAAATAAACTGCATAACAATTACCCCTCAAACTATGATGGTAACATACTATACATTATACCTCAGACTGAGAGTTTTTATATACAAAAAAATATGACTCCTTTGCTTCACTATGATGTCATTTCATGGAATTAAGCATGATATGAAATAATTCTTTTTCCCACTACTGAATCCTACAAATACATATGGAACTAAGAAAATATACATTTACAATAAATCATTAATCTTTTCATTTTATTGGCCCATAAATATTTTTGGGTTCCAACTAGAAAATAGTCTTTATAACTCATCCACCCATGTTCCAACCAACTAAAATAAGATTGAGCTTTTACAATTATGGCTATCTTTGATCATAATGGTTTGAAAATCCTCATTAACAATGTTCCAAATATTATGATTTTCCACACATTGTTTTAAACCATACAGACACAAAAATATGTGTAATAATAAAATTTCTCTTAAACAATGTTATATTGTAAACCCAAGAAGGTATAAAGGATTAAAACAACTATTGAATGCTCTCATGAACCTGAAATTAAATTCACACATAATTATGATTTCCTCTTACACAGTCAAGTTAATGAGAAATTTTCCACTCATATCACTCTGATAACCATCTTAAATACTTCAATTATGATCTATGGAATCACTACTAAAAACATTAAGTCCTTATTCCTAAGGATATAAGAATTAAGTATCACTATTAATAACTAATAATCCTTTGTATTCATATGAGAAATATTTCAAAATTACATACATAATTTATGATCTTGAATATATATTTTATTAATTCCTTTCTCAAAAACATATATACTAAAGATCAAAACATATCAACAAATAATTCTCTTCTACAAGACTTACCTTCAACACGTGACAAGCTTCCTTTATTGATTATTTACATTATTTTATTAAAAAAATGTAGGATTAAAGGCCTTCATAACTCCTAATTTTATCTAACCATTCATACCCATGTCTCCTCCATGATTAAACTTTTATATTTATTTATTTACTTTATTTTTCTCCTCTAAAGCTTGTTTTGATGTTGATCCTCTCCCAACAACTATGCTAAACATAGTTTTTTTTCCAAGATATTCTCCAATGCATAGATCTCAACTTTTCTCTACGTAGGTTGGAATTATATGAATTATTTTACTTTTACATAGTTATAGGAGGATCATATGACTTATAAAGCTTATAACTTTACACATAATTCTAATATTCAAAGTTCTCTTTTGATAGGAAAAATTCAACTATAGTATTTGACCCTATTCTAGCACATGTGAAGCATTTAAAAAAATCATTTGACCTTTAAAAACCTCTTAAGACAACCCTAAGAACTAATAAGACTTATTACAATAAAATTTGACAAATATTTACATGTTTACAATATTGTTCTACTGATGCTCTTGCATTAGACTCCCTAGGAGGAAAAAGTTTTGAGCTCTTACTCAAATGAGTTACTATCTTATTTTTATTTTCTTCCAATTCTTCAATAATTTTTTATTATTCCTTATTTATTCATGATGTATTAACCCAAATGGCTCATTATTATCTTTATCTTATTTAATGAAGTCTAGTATATAGAACTCCATTTCCCTATCTTTTAAGTCTTTCACACCTGTATATGCAAATCTAAAAACATTATTAGTTTGAAAATATTGAGGCATTATTTCCCCTCCATCTTCTCATTCTTCATGTAATATCTTCAATAACTCCATCTCTACTCCTTTGATAACCTCCTCATCACCTATGAGGCCTGAATCTTCTGTCTCTATCATGATTTGATGCCAAATACTTTCATCTTCTACCATACCTTCATTAAAAGCTAGCTTATCTTCACCTCATATCATTTGAGACACTTTTTCCTACAACATATCATATTCTACAAGCACTTCAATGGGTGTTTATTCCTTACATGCATCATTCACGAACCTATCTAACAATGTTATTATTTATTTATACAAAGCATCTTCTTGAAAATTTACATTTTCTTTATCAAATACAATTCTAGAAGGAAAAATAAGTGTTTTTTTCCTTCACATCTACCTTGAATAAGCACATACATAGGCTCAACTACTCTTTCATCTCCTTTTTCCTAAAATACATCACCATCTTTAGATACTTCCACATGCATATCATCAAAATAAATATGGAAAAAATACTTTTATCCACTTCATGTTTTTCTTGAACTAGCTCTACATCAATGATGATCTTCTTGAAGATATTCTCCTTACTCCATGTCTTCAAGTAATTATCATTCTTATTAATGAAACAACATTGTTTCATGCTCCAATAACATGTTCTCTTCTTCCATAGTACAAGCATGTTGTCCATGTTTCTATTTTTTTTCCATCACTTTGACTTCTTCATCATTTAGATCCTCATATTGGACCCTCTCTTCATCTATATTTTTATTTTCATGCACAAATACAAAGAAATTATTAGTTTTAAAAACTTGAGGCTTGTTTTCCTCTTTCTTTTACTATTTATATTGATTTGATAGCAATCTCTTTTGCCTTTTTATTTTCCTCTTGTCCATAATCTATTTGAGAGACCATTTTACTTTCTTCTTGATTACTAAAAATAATCCATGTTTAGATTCTTCCAAAACTTCCATCATACTTGCCAAGATCACTCTCATCTCAACAATCTCTCTCTCTCTATCTATATGTCTTTCTTCATTACTTATTTTCTCACTTCTCTGTGACAAATCATCTTCTAGTGGAATTTTTATTCAACTAAGCCCTTCATATTTTCTCTTTATTCTATTCACTCTTTCACTTTTATCTTTAGGTCTCACTAGATCTATCTTCTCTTAGCAAGTTTATTCTACTTGTTATTTCTAGTACCTCACCTAGGTCTTTTTGCCCCTAGTCTTTTGGTGACCTTTCTAGTCCTTACCTTAGAATTTTCACCTTCTTCTTTAAGCTCACCTCTTGAGCTTACCTAGGATATTTCACTAGCTCTCTTCCACTCTTTCAAGATTTACTAGCTATAGGGCTTTACCACTCACTCTATTCTCACAAAATTCTTTGCCTCTCATTATTTTTTAATCACTATCTTATTTCAACCTTTCATGGATGCCTACTATTAATAACCTTCATTAAAAATTATCCAAGAGTTTTTACCTATCCTTTGTATCATCTCAAAATTTGATACCACACTCAGAGCATAAAACATAAGCATAACTATAATTGATAGTCTTCTTACACATTTGATGTTAGAGCTTAACCTATAACAAAAATTTCAAAATTTTATGCCTTCACAAAGAGCTCCTTATTTTCATACCAAAATTGATAGCACCATGACCCTTTTCAAGAACACTTTATTTTCAACACTTTATTCATTTATGATCTGGCTTAAATAATTTAAAATCAATTTTGACCTTCAAGTTGATATTTCTTGGCCCATTGTCCAAATTTATTTATTTTATTTTCCTTAGGTAGTTTAATTACCTTTTTATGTGGGTCTTAACAAGACCAATAATAATATAATCCATAATTTATTATGTTTATTCCATTTTATTATAAAACTATGTTTATTCCCAGTCGTTCTCCCCCAATACATTCAATTTACCCTCTTGTTCTTTTTATAAATCAAATCTCCTTTATCTTTAGTTATTTCTGATGTTTATTATAATTCTAAAGATAGATCAATCCCTTCAAAACTCAAATTGACAACTGTAAGAGTTCCAATTGAATGTTGACTATGCAACAGAAAAGGATTATGTAGACATTCATTAATGCCAATACTTTCTTTGGAAATTACAATGCATAATTGAGCATATCAATCATATCCAATCAGATTTTGACAATGAAATAATAATACTCTTGTTAGGAACCGATTAAATCTTTCTAGGCATTCTACTCAATTCATTTTTGTAATTTTGATCAGAATCATACCTTCCACTATGCATGCAAACCTTATGAATAATATTAGAAGATAAAATGTCTTTGACTGATGGTTATCTTCATATCCTTATTGTCTTATACATATTATTCATCAAATCCATGAATGATGACTCATGAGTTTTGACCTGAGGTGGATCTATGTATAAAAAATAACATTTCATGATAAAATATTTTCATATATCAATGACATAGATGACTTTTAAAAGTTATTAAAACTCTAAAATTATCTTCTTGGCATAAACATTACTCTTCCCAATAAACTACATAACAAGTACCCCTTAAATTATGATGGTGACATACTATACATTATACCTTAAATTAAGAGTTTTTATATACAAAAAAGTATGATTCCTTTGCTTCACTATGATGCCCTTTCATGGAATTAAGCATGATATCAAATAATTTTTCAAATTGCTAAATCCTACAAATACATATAGACCTAAGAGAATATACATTTTAGAATAAATCATAAATCTATTCATTTTATTGGCCCATAAATATTTTTGGGTTCTAACTAGCAAATAGTCTTTATAACTCATCCATCCATGTTTTGACCAACTAAAACAAGATTGAGCTTTTACAATTATGGTCTTCTTTGATCATAATGGTTCTAAAATTATCATGAACAATTTTACAAATCTTATGATTTTAAACACATTATTTCAAACCATGTAGACACAAAAATGCATGAAACAACAAAATTTCTCTTAAACAATGTTCTATTGTAAACCTAAGAAGGTATACAGGATTAAAATGACTATTGAATGCTCTCATGAACTTGAAATTACATTCACACATAATTATAATTTCCTCTTACACAATTAGGTTAATGAGAATGTATTCACTCATATCACTCTGATAACCATATGAAATACTTCAATAATGATTTATTGAATCACTAATAAGAACATTAAGTCCTTATTCCTAAGGATATAAGCATTAAGTATCAATGTTCAAAACTAATAATCCTTTGTATTCATATGAGAAATATCTCAAAATTACATACATTCCTGTGATCTTGACTACAAAATTTATCAATTCCTTTCTCAGAAACATATATATTGAAGATCAAAACATATAAACAAATACTTTTCTTCTACAAGACTTACCTTCAACACATGACAAGCTTCCTTTATTGATTATTTACATAGTCTTCCTAATAGAATGTAGGCCTAGAGGCCTTAATAAATCCTCATCTTCTCTAACCTTTTATACCCATGTATCCTCCATGATTCAACTTTTATATTTTTTTTATTTACTTTATTTATCTCCTCTAAGATTGTTTTGATGTTAATCCTCTCCCAATAACTATGTTAAACATAATTTTCTTCTCCAATGCTTAGGCCTCAAATTTTCTCTATGTAGGATAGATTTATATGAACTATTTTAATTTTAAATAGTTAAAGGAGGATAATATACCTTATAAATCTTATAAAATTTACACATAATTCTAATATTCAAAGTTCCCTTTTGATAGGAAAACTTTAATTATAGTATTTGACCTTATTATATCGTAAATGAAGCATTTAAAACTTTTATTTGACATTCAAAAACCTCCTAAGACACCCATAAGACCACATAAAACTCATTACATTAAAATTTAACAAGCATTTACATGTGTAAAATATTGTTCTCCTGATGCTCCTTCATCACTTGATCAAGAGCATCCCATGATCGAGGTAGAATTGATGTTATTTATGTAAGGAGGACAAGTGTGGAATGATTATGATTGGGTAATCAACTAGACAATCCATACAATTGAGAATTGATCAAGAGGATCTATTTTCCTTCTTAAGGATCCATGAACATGCCTATGTCTTTAGTTGTAAGTGGGAGTCTTCATTCAATAGACAATACCTGATTGAACTTCAATCATCATGTGGAAATCTGACCTCATGGATCCAACTTGATCAAAGGATTTTTCCTTTTTATCTTGGAGTAAAAATGAGGTGTGTTGTAGTTAGTTTTCTCTATTAGTTTATTTTCATGTTCTAATAAGTATGTCATACACAATTTTGTACATTTTTGGCTTAGATGTCTTGGTGTCTTTGTTGTTTGATTCTTAGATGTTAGATGTGTTTTTTAGGTTTATGTGTTGCTCATTTTTTATTTGTTGTCTTAGGAGTTGTTTTTTAGTCCAAGAATGTGGTCATGAAGTCTTATTATCATGATTGAATCCTATCATTATCATGAAAAGGTAGTGGGTTCTCTTGACCAACAGGCTGGCCACCCCTCAAAGTTGCCAAAAATGTTGACATTTTGGCCTCATAGGCCAAATGTCAATACCTACCATTAAAAACATGCATGAGAACCCTTCTGAGCTTACCTATAGTGCCTCAACTAGGTATGGTTTCATGAATTTATCTTGAAGCCTTTTAACCTTGTTGAAGAGTTCTTATGATGCGTCATAGGATATGTTTGTAAGTTCATTATGTCATGATTGTTTCAATGTCTATTGATGATGTGACAGTGGTCATAGTGGTCATGGATTGATTGGCAAATTTATCATGGTCTTTCTCAAGCCTATAAGGATTTTATTAAGCATGTTTGATAGTATTAAGGATCCCTAGTATAATTTTGGTTCATTTCAAGATGAGAGAGACTTAATAAAAATATTAAGGGTGTCCAAGCTTCACCTAGTTCATGGTGTGAAGCTTAGTAATGTGTGTCCATACCATTTTGAATGGCCTTTCTATTCAAGTCTATCATAATGCTTCATTTTCCCTTTCAAAACCCTTTAATGACTCACTGAGTTAATATGCCTTATAAAATCTTTATAATAAAGGAATATTGTAGTGTTTCATTGTTTAAAATAGTCTTTAAGAGGTCCCATTCTTATCACATGGTCATGACTAAGTATTTACACATCATAAAGATCAATTTTAAAGCTCATTCCACTTCCCAATAGCCAAATGTACCCCACACATGAAAATATGCATCCTTTCAACTCCTTATATTCCACTTAGTTTGAAATGTTAGTTAACTTGTGTTTTCCCTCTCTTTATCCTCCAATGGCATCCTAAGGTCAAAATCATGGAGAAAATGTAGGAGAAGAAGGATTTCAAGGGTTTTCTACAAATTTTATGAACTTTATAGACAATTATGTATAGAAGGGGATCAGATATTATAAAGGATATTATTGTAGATGATAATTCAAAAGGATGAAAGAATAATCCAAAACTATTCCTCTGCCTTCACTGGGTTCCTTGGAAGCCGAGAGAATCTTTTCAAGTTTTCAGTCATTATATACATGATAGAGAATATTAGGAGTTGGTTTATTAGAAAGATAAATGGGGACCCTTGAACTTCTTAACCATGTCTTTTTTTCTAGGTTCATGATCTCATATTTATGAACAAACATTAACAACTTGATCACTCTAATGACCTTCTTCATCTATATAGGGGTTTAAAAAGTGCAATAGTTTTGGTACTTTTTAATGAGTTTCTAAAAATAAATGTTTGATATGTGTTCATGAGGTCATAATAGACAATCTCCAACACTTTTCACCTCTGGTTCACATGTGTGGGGTTGTGAGATCAATAAATCTCCATGTTCTCTTTACTTGTAGTCTACAGATAGGTTTTCATGTATTGCAAGTTATTCAAAGTTTTATAATGTAGATGAATGATGCTCATGGTTGTGTAATAGTTCATTATCATCCTCTTGAACCTCTTTTCCCTCCCAAGTACCCACCTGAGTCACCTTCACACTAAAATGACCTCTTTATGGTCTTATATCCAATATGACTATTGTATATGTGATGTAAGGTTCCGTACTAGTTATTACATAAGATCCTTAGGCTGTCTAAGATGTATACACATGAGTCATCTTTGATCCATGTTTTGTTTTTATATCTTATATTCATCATGACCATATACCCTATCCATCTCCACCCCCAACCTATTCTACAACATCAAGCCCTCACTCAGTCATTACAAAACTTTTGAGGCATATTAGACATGGTTTGGTCATTTTTGAAATGAAACATAGAAATGTGAGGGGCATTAAATATAAGTAATAATAAATATATTTAATATTTTAGAGGATGAATTAAGGTTAGGTAAGATCAGGACCTTCAACTCAATCAAAAGTGGTAAGCTTAGTCAAGACCTTAAATGAATACACAGGGTTGTAGCTCCTATGTCCAGAGATTATTGAAGGTTTAGTGAGGTTAAGGAGTATCATTAAATCAATAATAATGGAAAGAGACTACCAAATTTATAAATAAAACCATGGAGTATCAACCCACTCTTTAAACACTAAACACAATCATTAAACCTAATCAGATCACATTCAGGCTAAATGTCAAAAGTAGGGTAGTTTAGGTAAAAGAGCCACCATGGTATTTAAGGACATCTGGTGAAATATGACTGAGAAACTCATGGAATGTTAATGATTATTAGTGAGTAATTTTAAGGTCTCCAATCAAAATGGAATTCATCCTTCAATTAGGTTTGTATAGTCAAGTTTCTAGCTACCATCCCTAGGTAGTCACATGAGAAAGCTAAATAAAGAGACATTATATAAGGTTAATAGAGATAAAAAAAGATAATTTAAAAAAAAAATAAAAATCCTAGCCTTCAAGGGATGATTTTACCTACTTGAGATAGGTAAAGGGGAACTCACCTATCATACATAGTCAAATGCATGGGATCTTAGTATGAAGTGTAACAGAACATGCTTAGGGAGGAGAGTGCATGGATGGAAACACATGATATGGTAATTAAGAATATGTATCAAAGTGTTTCCAAGTTATAGGAATCTTAGAATGATAATGAGATCTTAATGACCTACTTGGTTCATCAAGCCTAAAATGAAGATGTGCAGGCCTATGTGTATAAGTTAGGGAGTTAAACACATTTTTGAGCTGTTATATATTAAAATAATTTATAATAAGACTAAATTGGGCATATTAAATTTTTTATGAAGGGGTAACCTCAGATATTACAAGATACTCACCTTCTTGTACCATCTAGGCAAGCCTAAATTAGACTTATAAGTAGAGTTAGTAGTAAGAAGTGGAAGTATGGAAAATTGTAGAGAGATGGAGTAAAGATATGAAAACTAGTATTTATACTATTTTATAATTTTTAAAATAATTCTCCATTGAAGTGAGGCAGCCCTTGAGGTAGAAAGAGATAGGTGGATTAGGCCTAATAGGCCTAAATAGGCCTGTATCAAAATTGAGGGCATGTTCAAGTTCCAAAAATGTCTAAAAAGTTGAAGGAACCTGATTAGAGAGGTAAAAATATATAAAAAGTGTTTATAAGTGACAAAATTACTAGTTTGGTGAATAATGGCCTATTAGGTCATTAGGCCTAAAATTGACATGAAGAAGCATGTACTAGAATTGAGGTCACTTACATGTTTTGATGATTTACTGAGGTTGAAACTCATATGGAAGAAAATTTTAGGGCCATAAAATGAATCAAAAAATATTAAGAATCTCATTTGTACATATAGAGCACTAAATTCATGCCTAGGGGTTACACAGGCCTGACTATTTATAAACCCTAGGCCAAAAATGAGAATACACAAGGGATAAAATTGGGGAAAAAATGACCAAAGGTATGTTACAAGGCTTTTTGATCATGTTAAATGGGATTTAATAACTTAATTAACTCAAAAATATAACAATAAATAATCAAATCATGTCTAACACACTCCCATCAAACATCTAGGGTATCACTATTACATATAGGCAACCACATGAAACAATGAAAACAAATAATATAACTAGAAGTCTAGGCATTTGAAGATAGATAAATAGGTTGAGAAAATATAAGGAAGATAATTTTATGATGATATTGAGTCCCTAAAACAATCTATAGGTCACTTTGACCTCTAAAACTTAGTCAAGGCCAATTAAGCCTAAAACCCTATATAAGGCCTAGAGATTCCACAACACATGGGAGTATGAACAAACACCCCTAAGCAATTTTGATATCATGAATGGGTATAAGAGGTTATTTTAGGTAATAATAAATATTTTTGAAGAATATAAAAGTAAGTATGAGGTCTAATTAAATTTAAATAGCCACTTCGAGCTACCATAGTCTTACATAGTTAGCTCAAGTTGTACTTTAGATGCACATATCTCTCAACATAGAGGGACTCAGGGAAAATGATCCTAGGGGATTTTTGGAACCCATGTTTAATTTAAATACATGGAAGAGATAGTTGGTTTTAGGATCCCAACTATATGAATGAATTATAATACTATTGATAGGTCAAGAAGGCTTGTAAAGAATACAAGGTCTACCATATTACATTCATATCTCTCCACACCAGCTACACAGGAACCTAAGATTGTTAGATATTTTATGGGGGTCTATGGAAAAACCATCTACGACATAAGTTTTGGATTGGAGGTCTCATATTTATGAACCATCATTAAGATGGTAGACCTCCAAAACCCTCCTTAAACCCTACTATAGACCAATATTGGAAAAAAATGAATATTTTGGCAACCTAATAAAAACCTAAAACATCTATAACACTTAGAGGAGACCCTGGTCATGGTATTTGGTTGTACACAATCTATATAGAATTATAAAAAAAAAAACTATAATTTTTAAGTAAATTGAGTATAAAACAAGGTAAAAAGTTGCTTTAAAAGAGGCCAATCATTGGAGGAGAAGTTTTAACACTTATTTCACCTTATAAAGTCATAATATGTCTAATAATATTCATATAAATGCCTCTACAACTCCCCTCCAAATAGCTATTATGTAGACATGAAAGAGAAGTGGTCTAGTTATCTAGGTGAATCAAGGTTGTAGGTGTGCAATGCTTTAAAGAGTTTAATAATTGTTTGAAACAATTTTTAAATATTTTTTAATGCATATCCATGTGTTCATAAGGTCTTTATAGGTTTCATGGCCACTCAATCAGCTAATAGTTTGAAAACTAGGCCTAGAGGCCTACTTGGCCTACTTGATCAACACAGAGATTTAAAGGTTAGTATATAAATGATATTTAGGGAGTCAATGTAAGGTTATTTAACCATGAAACTTATGTTAATGGTGAAATATACACTCCTTATATCCACTATAGGAGATGGGATCATTTTCTTAAGGTCATTCAACATGCATAGAGGGTGATGGGTTACTCAATGATTCATGAAAGCTAATTACACATCATTACAATTTTAAAATTCCATATAGGGAAGTAATTGAATCCTTATTTGGCATGGTAATTATTTTAAAGGAATAAAATAGGTCAGTTACAACCCCTATTACCATACCTTAATGCCATAGGAGCACATTGAAAGCAACAACACATGGAGGGAATTAGAAGGACTATTTATAATTGATGTAACTTTTGAATGGGTGGATTGTGATGATTGATGACCTCTCATCTATAATTCCAAACTATTTTTCATCTCTTTATCTCTTAATTTTTCTATATATTTAGGCCTTATGGCCTTGATTTTTATCCCTCATTTGGGTATGAGGAAACTCTACCTAATTTGTACTCTATAGACCTCTTGGACTATTAATGAATTATTATAGATTCTTAATGATCAATTTATAGTGTGTATATGATTTTTTGATATGCATAAGTTGTGTAATTACCCTTATATAGTTAAAATGCCTTCACCTAGATGCTAACAAGTGTTCTATGCAGGTCATATAGTGTGTTAGAGTGTTGATGATTGAGTTTAAAAGTGAAGATTTGATTGTAAAATCTTGAAACTAGACCTTACTCTCATTTACCTTATTCCCTAGTCATCAAAAATTAACCTATAAATGAAAAAATATTTCCTAGAAACCATTGGAGATAGTGATTTAGTTCTATTCATTATTCATTAGTATTGTCTGAGTTCAATTTGAGTGGATGGATAAGCAATATTGGTACATCACCACTCCTTATATTCGGTTTCCTCTATGAAATCCTATCCCTTTTCATCCAAAAAAATAGGTCTTAGTTATTTTGAGCCACAAGTGATGTAATAGGGGAGATATCCCCATAACCTAGAGTTTTGGTCTAATGATAAGATCACCCACAACCATTATACTATTCCCATGTTAGTCTAAGTTTGAAGTGCACCTGAATAACCTCCTTCAAAGGGTATAACTTGGGTTTTTAACAATGCTCTTGAGTTGATTTATATAAAAAAGTATATATAACTCACATTATTTTACTTAGACCACTTGGGGGTGACCTTGCATATTGTATGCATGTTCCTAAACCAATGACTAGCAATGATGATGTTAGTAGTGATGTAGAGTCTGATTACAATGTATACAAGGAATTAATAGATACCAACCTATTTAACACTTATTTCATATATAAAATTATACCTATCATTCATCCTTACCCACTTTACCTTCATCATCCACAACTTATCAACATGGACCAACAAGAATCCATAGTGTCACTTGACAAATTCAAAAATGATGAGGCTATTTGCAAATTTTTGGGTCTAAGAGACCATATTCATCTTGGAGACCATAAAAAAGGTTTTTCTATTAGATTGGATCCTCATAACTATTTTAGAGAGGGTTAAAGTTCCTTTTCTAAAAATACACATAACATCAAACATTAAGGAACAAAATTGAAAACCTCTTTGAGACACTTTTAGGCTAGGTTAAAATTAAAGAAAAAGGCTAGTTTCTTGGTGAAAAATTGTTTTAGGAACCATTAGATAGGGATATTCACCCTTTCTTAGATGAATTTCAAGATTCCATCAATTCCACAATCACATTTGGGTATGAAATAATTAAAGAATAATAGTGAGCCTTTGAATAGATTGTCTAAGAATGGCCATACATGTTTTTTATATGACCCTTTCCACCATTGGATGATTTTGATTCATCCTGCTTAGGGGAACTTGATGAGCCAGTCCAACTAGAGGACTTTGATATTGCAAACTAGTTCACTTCTTTTCCAACTTTCTTGGAATATGGTTTTACAATCCTTATCTATGAAACTTATGAAGTCAACATTAAAACACTCAATGATCCAAAGTGAATCAAATTAGGCACGTCTCTCAATAATGAGGAGTGGAAGTCCTTATATCCCTCCTTAGTGAGTTCAAAAAAAATTCATGGGATTATTTTGACATGCTAGGTTTAAAACCTATCCTTGGTTGTACATCATTTTTTTGTACATCTGGATGCCAAGCCATTCAATAGAAACTAAGGAAAATGCATCTCCTATTGTCATCTTAGTAAAAAAATAACTATAGAAAATCTTAGATGTAGGATGAATTTGTTCCATTGATTATTTGGAGTGGATCTCCAATATTGTGCCAACAAATAAAAATTTAGAAGGTATTATATTGTGCACTGATTTATGTGACATTAACAAGTCCTACCCAAAGGATGACCTTCCTTTGCCAAATATCAACATGATTATTGACTCAATAACTAGGTATGAAATTATTTCTCTCATGGATTTTTTTCAAGATATAATCAAATTAGAATTTCACCAAAAGAATAATACAAAACAATTTTTACCACTCCTTAGGGAACATTCTATTATCAAGTCATGCCTTTCAACCTCAATAATGTAGGGTTAATGTAGAATTAGGACATGATTGTAATTTTCCATGATATGATTTATGAAATAGTCTATGACTATGTTTATTACATCCTAGGTAAATCTAAGACCCATGTTGAACATCCAATTGTGATTTGAAATATTTTTGATGACATAGGGAATACAAGGTCAAACTGAATCCTAAAAAGTGCATCTTTGGTATAAATTTTGGAATATTTCTAGGATTCATTATCTCTTAATAGGGTATTAAAGTTTATCTAACCAAAATCAATGCCATTATTTAGATTCTACCACCTTCTACTTTTAAGTAGATTTGTAGTTTGTAGGGTAAGATACAGTCCATAAGCACTTCATATCTTAACTAGATGACAAGTGCCATAAATTTACCCATTTAATGAAGAAGGGAACTAATTTTTATGAAATGTTGATTTCTATAAGGCTATTTAACATTTGAAATATTACTTGGTAAATCCACCTATTCTATTACCACCTATGTCAGACAAGCCATTACTACTCTACCTCTCTACAACTAAAAATGCCCTGGGGGCACTTCTGGCCCAACATGATGAAATGAGGAAGAAACATATTATCTATTACCTCAGTTGTACATTGGTCATGTATGAGTATAATTATACATTATTCAATAAAGTTTGTTATTTATAGTCTTTAAAATATATAAATTATAGCACTACATACTTAACAATAAGACCATTGTAATTGCCAAAGTAGATCCACTCAAGTATCTACCTTAAAAAATAGATTTATAAGGTCGTATGTATAAATGGATTATTCTTCTAAGTGATTTTGATATTGAATATGCTAATGAAAATTCCATAAAGGGATATATAATCATCAACCAACTTATAAAATCTCCTCTTTTTGATACTCGACCACTCACATTTGGGTTTTTGGATGAGTCCATCATGCTTATATCAAAAACACCTTCTAAAGAGTTGAAATGGAAACTTTATTTTGATAGATATTTCATGTCTCATCATTTAGGAGTAGGAATATTGTTCATAAAACCATAGGGGGGTCTCATTACCAAGTCCTTTTGTATAAAATTTATTTGTATCAATAACATGACTAAGTATGAAACACTCATTATAAGGCTTAGTTTGCTGATATAGTGGACAATTTAACACATAATAGTTTATGTATATTTTTAGCTTATCATGAATTAGGGCAGAGAGCAATTCCAAACTAAGGATGAGAAGCTTGTACCTTGTAAATCCATGTTGGACACCCTTAACAACAAATTGCCCACCTTTAATTTAAACAAATACCCTGGGCCAATAATAGAACAATAGATGCCATGGCTACAATTGGTTTCATAATATACATCATAGATAAGGAAAGAGATTATTAGTTCCTCATTGAACATATTTTAGTGCATGTTCATGAACCCTCAGTCATTGAGATGATCTATGATATTATTGGTCCTAATATTACATGGTATTATGAACTAATAATTACCTTCATGACTAGTTCATCTCACTTTACCTATCTCAAAAAAATAAAAATCCTTTACCCACCAAGCCTATCATTATACATTACTTAGATCTATAGTGTATCATAGAAGCTTTGATGGAACTTTGCTTTTCTATTTAACCTTGGTAAAATCTGGATTAGTATTGAGGGAAGTGCACAAAGGGGTTTAAGGGGCCCACACTAGTGTGACCATCCTTACAAAAAAATTACTATGTACTATTTATTATTGGTCAACCATGGAATTAGATGCATATACTTATGTTAAAAGGTGTAAAAAAATGTTAAAATCATGCTAATTTGATAGATGCTTCAGCCTAAACACTCAAGCTAATGATTACACCATGGTGGTTTTCAATGTGAGGACTCAACCTCATATGAAATATTATCCCTACCTCCTCAAATGGCCATAGACATATCCTTATAAACATAGAGTACTTCAATAAGTGGTCAGAAGCCATTCCCATCACTTATGTAATAGGAAAACAAATATCAAAATTCATTTTCATTCACCTCATCTACCATTATGGTATCCCCTCCATTATTATATCTGATAATGATAATTAATTCAAAAATAAAGATATCAAATCCCTTTATGTTAAATATAATAGTACCTAACACTTTTCCACTGCATATTACCTACAAGGTAATGTTTAAGCAGAGGCATATAACAAAACCATTGTCAATATTCTTAATAAGATCATTAATGATGCTAGCCATGATTGGTACTTGTAACTCTTAATCACCCTATTGGTGTACTAGACCAATTTATGCACTCCAACAAGAGACACACCTTATTCCCTAGTTCATGAAATTAAGACCATTATTCCTATCTATGTTAAGTTCCCTTTTATATACATTTAATTAAAACATATCCTTGATGATGAGGATTATAGAGTAGCTTGTCTATAAGATATAGAACTACTGGAAGAAAAATGCATGGTAGTTATGAATAGTCTTTAATCATATCAAAGTTTATTATGTGGTAAATATAACAATCATGTGAAATATAGAGAATTTTATCTTTGTGACCTTGTACTCAAATAAAAATAGAAGAACAAAAATGTTGAATGCAAGAAAAAGGAAAGTTTAAGTTTAATTGGTTGGGAACCTATGCGATTGTTACTAACTATGGTTTTAGAGCATATAGGTTAGCTATTATAGAAGGAGATGAACTTGATGAACCAATGAGCGTAATACATCTCAAGAATTTTTTCACTTGAGTGACATAAAGTATGTTTTATGAGGATCATTTATTTTGTGTTGTGACTATTATCTTCTATATTATTCCATACTATATACCTTTCCTAACATGACTTCACTATTGGACTAATTTTTATTTTACCTCCATTATTGAAATTTTGACTTCAATTATGATTCATTGATACTATAGACACCTTTAGAAGTTGGATTTAGATGAAGTTTTAGTGGTTGATTTAGTCTTATGACTCTTTGAGCACATTCTTTCAAAAAGGGGTAGTCTCTTAGGATAGTATGATAGTGGCCTGGAAATTTCATGCTTCATTTTATCCAACATTCTATATCATATACTTATGTTTTTTTTCCTTATATACTATGGGATACCTACCTGTGACATTATTTCCTATAGTCTAGGAGAAACCTCTTACCATGTATTTCCTTACTGTTGTTTCATACCCTACCATTTACCTATTCATAAACATGTTATTACTCAGTTGGATTCCTCATTATAGGGTAAACTATAGTGGCTTGAGGTTAATTTAGACTATGTAGGTAGTGTTTAGTATTTTTTGAGGTTATTTCAGCCACACTTATTCCCACACTCTCACTATTTTATGAACAACTTAAGCTAATGCTCTTGCCTCTTACAAGTAATCACCATTTGTATCTCATAATCCTTAATTGAGTTGAGATATATTGAAACAACTAAAAACATTATAAAGACATAAAAAACCCCTAAAAAACATAAATCATAAAATACTTATAATCTCCACATGAGATATAAATCTCAAAAATATCATCTTGTTTCTTCATCTTATTTACTAGTTGCTTCCTATCCTATTCTAGATGGTGAGGTTTACTAAATTTTCCAAATGGGAACCTCATATCCAATCATGACTATTTTCATTTTCCTTTACCATTTTCCCAATTATGTTTTCCTCCCATTTTTGGGAGAACTACATCAAAATGAGGTCTACACAAACTATTTAGGTAGTTCTTGGATGCATGGCAACACATCTTGGGTCAACTCAGCTAGTAATATTGATTGATCTTATTACATGTTTTATTAACCATTCTATTTTTCATTATCCCATGCTCTTAACATATTTTTAGTAGCCTAAGCCACACTCTTGCCATTTTGAAAGTAGTCTATGTCATGATCTCACCCTTTTTGAAGTCACTTTTATGGGTATTTACACATTTAAAATTAATGCACTAATCAACCCTAGGCCTCTCTCACACTCTCTCCATTCTGTGAGACCATCCCTATTTTCATCTTAAAGTTGATTATTTTTCCTTATCATAAATTTTCTTCTATCCCACATCTTGATAAAATTACATTTGGCCAAAGGTCTATGTGAGAACTTGTGTCCATGGGACTATGTAGGTAGCATCTAATTACTTAGTGAATTTGGATACATCTTAGCCACCCCTTCCTTATTCTTTTATTCCCCCTGACCATTCTAATGTCATTGTTAGCTATATCCTAAGGGAAACCTTTTACCTATATTAACTTTATCATTATTCACTATAGTCTAGGGGTAACCTTTTCCATCGTACCTATGTTAGTGCTCCCTATAGCTTAGGGGCAACCTTTATTCTAAGCATAACACTTTTATTACACATGCACAAATAGTTATATTAGTTTTTTTTTCATTTTCCTAATTAGTTGTTTGTTCTATTTTGCCTCAGATTAGTAATTTTTCTTATTTATACCTTAGATTAATCTTCATTTCATTGTATCTTTAAATTCACTCATATGCCTTTGTATATTAATTTATTTCATCTACCTTAAATTAGGTTGTCTATTGATCTTGCTTGAACTTGTTTGTTCATTTATGGTCCTTTAGCTTGGTTGTTTATTACATTTGCCTTAGTTTAGTTGTTAATTTCAATTTTTTTTCATTGGTTGATGAGTAACATTTTTTATTTCATTAATTTTTTATTTATTTCTTTAGGTTGTTTGTTGTTCCTTTGTTTATTTGATTAGTTTATTTATTTTAGTTGGTTACTGGATGACTTCATTTCTTGTGCCTCTTTTTCTCAAATTTTGTAAGATTACTACATTTTATTTGCACTTGAGTCTTGATTAGCCATATCTTGTACTTGAGCTGTGAATATTTGTAGTCATTATTAAACTTAATATATTTCATTATATTCACACTTGGGATATAATTATTCATATATTATACCTAAGTGGTTTATATTTTTATTTAAATTATGTTTTCCATGCTTAGGATACACATTGTTATTATAGTTGTCTAAAACTATGATGCATAATATCACAAGCTAAAAAAAATTAGGCCAAAGTATGTATCAAAAAATGTTGTCAACAATATTTACCCTTGTTTACAATAGGCATACCCCAAACAAATCTAAACCCATAATATCAAAATCATAATGACTATACTATGTGTTTATAAGGTTGTGTATCTCTAAGTGAGCATATATTATATGTCATAAATGTGAGCATATAAAATTAGAGTCCAACATCTCATATACACAACATAAAATGAATGAAAAAGCATACATCTTTAAATGGAAATAAACATCAACATTATAAATGAATTACATCTAAGCATGGAGCCATGGTCAATCATGATAAATAAAATAATAGAGCATCACATATATCAATAGAATAATAGTCCATGTACAAGTATATAGAGAAAATATGAATGCCATATATGTAGAAAATCAATGTCATATACATCATGAATATATACATGTCATAATGTCAAAATACAAAAATAATGTAGAATTATATAACATCAGATCCAACTCTTTGATTCCATAGGTCCAATAGGAGATGGTCTTGGTGGTCCTAGTGGTGGTGGTGATGGTGGCTATGGATATTATACTAAATAACATGATGTTATTGTACCATGTGTCTTTGTATTATACTAAGATGACCTACTACTATCCCTCTATGCATCACATACCTCAAAGTAAAAAATCTATTGATCTCTCAAGACTATAGTCTCATAAGTCCATAAATACTAGGAGGCCTCTTGCTTAGCCTAAAGAATATCTAAATAAATCCTATAAAATATTTCCTATGAGATATCTCCTTGTGACTCACCATGCTTATGTCAAATCCTTTGAACATCTGTTAGGGCTTAATCCCTTTCTAGTATTGCATGATCTGTAATTGACTATATATGTTCTTATACTTGTGTCGTTTAGGACACATCTACCTTCATCCATTCAATATTGATTTAAGGTTATATTTTAATTACATATAATAATATCGGGGTGAATCATTTTCCTTGAAACAATCCTTCACTTTCACTTATCATTCATAAAGCGTTCATTCACATTCATACATTAACTACTACATAAACAAACATCTATGAAGTCAAACAACACAATAACATAAGAGATATGTGAGAAACCATATTGGGGAATAAAACCCACTAAAACACAACTTAAAATAAAGTCCTATAATCAATGTATCACAACTTAGTGAGGCACCAACCCCTCACTAGTCAAACACCAACTCAATTATTCCTTTAACAAGCACTAACTTGGAAGGAGATGCCAACACCTAGGTAACTCAACACCAACTCAAATAACTTGAACCTATGATCACTTTTTAACACCTATTTATTACTAAATTAAAAATAAAAACCTTATTTTGTTCTTCTCACTCTTCTATCTCTGTCAAACAACCTATTATGCCTTTTTACTCAACTAGCCCTTTCCTTGGAATAATGAGGTCATATGAACTTGATCATAACCTATAGAAACACAATTATATACTCATTACATATTAATCACACATATATTATTATATTCAATCCCTCCACTTGGTTTCCAAAACTTTATAGCATTCACTCATGTCCTCAATATTCTAACTAGTTAAATTAGGCCTATTAGACTTGGTCTTTATACTTGACTCTTGATCTCACCCATTTTAGTAATAAAATAACCTATCTAAACATGTATCACCATTATAATATGTCAAAAAACACATTTAAAATTTTAAAAAACCACTACATAGGTTGTTCATTACCCTAAATGACCAAAACCACCATTAGGCCTAATAGAGACCTAATGCAATTAGGCCTAATAGAGACCTAATGCAATTAGGCCTTCTCAAAGCACATGTTTCACATTGAACACATTATAAAAACATAATCATAAAAAAATGGATTAAAAATGTAAAAAAATATTAAATTATACATTTTATAATCTCACCTTATGCCCGCAACACCATTTAGCTCATTTCACTACTTGAACCACACAATTAGATCTACTCTCAATTAGGCCTTATCACTGCCAAAAAGTCTGTGTTTAAAATCTGATGCATACACTCAAATTTGACACATAAAAAAAAAATTAACATTATATACTATCCATTACCTCAGGTTTAATAAAATTTTCATAATAATTCACCAAACATGGTGAAATACCTTAAACCGATCCTCTTAATATGCTTACTTAGAACTGCACATAGGCTTCAAAAACCCAGTCAAGAGCCTTTGACTTTTCATACCTTCATAGGGTTTATCATGAATAAAAATAAATTAAAAATATCCTATGAGACATATTTAAATAATTAATGTGAATTTTATTCTTCAAATTTATGCAAAAATACTTTGGAACATCATTTTCACTCACACACAAAAAACTACCTATAGTTTCAAAAACATATTCATGAAGATCAAGATTTAGAACACCTATGTGGATAATTTTGTGAAATTTAAATTTATTAAAATTTCCCTTAATAATACTTCTAACACACACACACACACACACACACACACACACACATATATTATTATAATAATAATAATAATAATAATAATAATAATAATAATAATAATAATAATAATAATAATAATAATAATAATAATAATAATAATGTTCAATATCAATATTGGTCATACAAACTAATCTCATGTCTTCACTCTACACAGACTTCACTATGTTAAACATGTCAATTTGAGAATAAATTTTTGATTTTATATGACCATAATAAAAAATTACATTCAAATTTTATATAACATATAGGTATTTTAAAATGACCCCATGCATTTGGATCTATCCAAAATCCTTTGAAACCAATCCCTAATCTCATTCTCACTTTTGCCTAGTTTTCTTACTATCTTCCTCATTAGGCCTATTTAGCGACAGGTCAAATTCCATGACCAGATTAACATATTTAAAGTATGAAACATTATAAAAAATTACATTGGAAAAAAAAATTCTCTCACATCATTCCCCATCCATTTTCATGCTTTGACCTAGTCAACCGTGCTTACTACATCAAAATTCTAGGAAATAAGGGGCTTCTTGTAGCTTCCACTCTCTTTTAACAAATTAAAGCATTGGAGAAACTTGGAAGAGTCCTGTTAATTTTAAAAACATAAAAATAGGTCAAATAATCCATTAAAATCCTTTTCTAATAATATCTTTCCTATCAGGTCATAATGAGGGTTTTAGGAGGGTTTAGATTACCTTCCATTCTTAGCAATCATTCATAAAGGATTAACCTTAAAATAAAAAAATAATGACAATAAATTAAAGATATGACCATTACCCAACATCCATTAACTGATCAAGATCTCATACAAAGGTTACATGTGCCAATGAGCATAAGAAAATCCTTCTCAGATCTGTAACACCTCATTTTATGCACACAAAAAACCTCAACACAAAATTTCATGCTTTCTCCTATAAGATTTGACCTAGAAATTGGTCAATAAACTTTAAAAATCCTATCACACCTATTAAAATGTTCTTATGATATTTTTCACCTTGAGAGATGAACTTGACCCCTTATTATGCCACACTATGTCTCTTTACACACTAGGCCTTGAAATGCCAATCATACATAGACTTTGATCACACCTTGAAACCTATTATACTATTCTCAGAACATCATCCTTATGTCACAAAACCTCATACCATACTCACATACTTCCACCCATCATCTTAAAATCTTTAGACTACTCACCTCAACATGCTACCAAGCATGTGCCTTCTCACTAGGTATCTTTATACAAGGACTAATCCTAAAAAATGACCTTGGAACTATTATGAATGATTATTTGAATTTTTATCATGTTTAAATATATTTTATACACTCTCTCATTCCTATACTGACATAATTAACCAAGATTCATTATGTTTGATGCATACACCTTCTCTCAGGGCTAGACTAGGCTTCTCAAGACTAGTACTCAACAATAGCTTACCTTAGATCATGATCTTAACCTTGACATGCCATAAAACTTAGAGGAATTACCAGGTTTCCTTCAAATTATCTCTCAATATAGAGATAAAATGTTACCTTCAAAATTTCTCTTATCATAAGACTTTTTTGTCACATACCATCTCACCATGCATGGCCTCAACTTTGACCTTGACATTAATGACAATACCAATGCCTCAACACCAATAAAAATAATGTACCTCAATAATATACCCCTTTTTTATTGATATAAAAATTTTACACAAATTTGATCATTCACAACTCCCTAAGTTGGATCTTCTTTAAACTGATCTTTATCCCAAACTGGAACTTTTTCCCCCTTTGACATTAATGATAAAGGGTAATATTCTTGTCCACTATCTGATCTTTAGACCTATAAAAACACATTTTTTCTCTCCAAATAGACACAAAACTCAACATAGATTAAGCTCACATACCTACTTTTGGAGCATGATTGGCTGCCCTTACCTCTATGAGATTTTTAGACATCATCAAGACTCTGACTTGGTTTGATCAAGTTATCATACAAACTCTTTTTGACCTATATCTTACTATCACACCTATAATAGACTCTTGACTGAACCTTGAAGCTTAAATTCTAAAAAGAACACAAAACTCCCCCTAAGACCAATCATGCTTCTGCTAACTAGTGAGTACCTCCATGAAGCCTAATAGAGTGACCTCTTCTCTCTTAAGTACTAAAACAACATAAACCTAGGATATTCCCATATCTCCATGTCCTTAATAGACTAAAATTCCTTCATGATCCTCTTAGGTTTGAATATCCCTTTTGGCTTGACCTCTTAAATCTCTATTTGAATAACATTCTGACTTGGCTTATTGGTCTTGACTCCATCTATAATTTGAGCTGATAGAGAGAATTATTGAAACTCATTTAAATTTGGACTATGATCCACCATGGTTAATAGTCCTCTTGGATTTGCATACTGATCATCAACCTTTGGTACCTTTGGTTTCCACTCACTATCTTGTCTTCTTTCTTTTATTCTAAGAGTCTCAACTTTCTTATTTTGTCTTGAGAATCAATACTTACAGTAATTTACAATATGACCAACCTTTTGATAATTGAAACACACTATTTGTCTTGATGGAAACACACCATGAACCATACCTCTTGACTAAATACTCTCCTCATAATTCCATGGACATTAATTCTTGTAGGACCTTCTATAATGCCTTACTCTATGACCAAATTGGTTATATTAATAATAATAACCATTAAAAGGGTTATCATACTTTATAGTATTAGGTTTATTGATGGTATTAGCCTTTATTCTACCAGAACCATCATTCTTTGATTGATCATTGACCTTGTTTATCAAATTAGTTTTCTTCTTTTGATCTCTATTGAAACCAAGACATGTTTTATCATTAGTAGTCTTTTGACTACTTAGGATGTTATCTAGATCATTGGTGTTCTTTTAAAACTTCACAAAAGACTTCATTTTATTTTATACCTAATCCAACTTAGCTCTCAAGGAATCTACAATAGTTTCATACCTTTCAGATTCTTCTTCTTTATCCGTTAGGGTTGTAATCACAATCTCAAGTTGAGTCTCCACCTGTTTGACTATTTCCTCTTGTTCTTTAGAGTGTTACTTAGTCTAGATTTAAAAAAATTGATTTTCTCATCATAGTCTTTGAAAAGAGATCTCATCACCCTATTTTTATTCTTCACTATATTTAGTTATTATAGAGTATTCATAAACTTTGCCTCAAATTCCATCTCTTCTCTTTCTTCATCTGAATCACCAATAACACTTCTTATCCATATGGACTATTCTTGATTTGAATAGATTTCTTCCTCAACCATGAAGATAAATTAATTGACATCAAGACCATCACCTTCATAGTCACTCTTAGAATCAATTCTCTCACTCTCATTAGATGATCTTCAATATTCTTTGGTGTAAAGGCTTTTTTTTTTTCTTAAAAAACTTATTTTTGTCATCATATCTTATGAATATTTTCTTGATCTTATCAAACCTATAAGACTTTTTATCGTCATCATGACCTTCATCATGTTCTTCATCATCCCTTTCCTTATGATTATGAGGGAACTTATTATCAAAGTGTTTAATCTCTCCAAAATTGAATCATTTAAAGGGTAACTTGCCCTTATATTTACATAAACCTATCTTCAACTTTCTTGCAAACATAACTATCAACTTATCATCATCAATATCAAATTAATCATTGTCTTCAAATTTCTTACCTTGTGTCTTCTTCTCCTTTTAATTATTTTCTATTTTGAATGTAACTTCCTTTTTTTAGGTCTTCCTTCACTTTTCCTCATCTCATAGGCTATTAGGGTGCCATGAAGTCCATCCATCTCTATCTTGTCTAGATCTTGCATCTCTTCAATATAAAACACTTTGGAATCAAATTTGAGAGTTAGAGATATTAAAATATTTTGAATAATAGTATACTTTTTCAATTCTTCACCTAGTCCTTTTATGATGTTGACCACTTCATCAACCCTTAACAAGTGGCTGCAATGGTCTCATCTTCACTCATCCTTAGGCTTTTATATTATCTTCTATGGGTTTTCAACTTAGCCAAATTAAAATTCGATTCTCCCTCATGAATAGTATTAAACTTGCCCCACATTTATTTTATAGACATATAGTTCACCACCTTCATAAGTTTTTATTTTTATAGGCCACACATAATACCATTCATTGCTTTTAAATTATTGTCACTAGCCTTCTTGCCTACTGCATCTATAGGAGGAATATGGGTATAGTATATCCATCCAAGATTGATTGAAAAACATCATGATATTTAGACATGAAATATTTCCTCATCCTAACACTCTAAAATCATAATTTTACCCATTAAAAAATGGATCATTTATTGTATAAAAACCACCTTGTACTTGACTACCCATCTTCGCTTGCTTAGGATCTCCTTTAGGCTACTAGGCCTCCTTCAAAGGACTTGATTTGATACTAAATGTTGTAAGTAAAACTACTAAGATGGGTAGTTGACTAAATTTACTTGAAATAATATTTTACTTTCAATTATCATTCATAAATCATTCATTCACATTCATAGATTAACTAATGCATAAATAAACATCGATGAAAGTAAACAACATAATAACATAAGATATATGTGGGAAAACCTTTTGGGGGATAAAACCCACTAAAAAACCAATTGGAATATAGTCCTATAATTAATGGATCACAATTTAGTGAAGTAATAACCCCATAAGGAACACCAACCCCTCACTAGTCAAACACCAATTCAACTAGTCCTTTAGCAAGCACCAACTTGTAAGGAGGCACCAACCACAATGTAACTCAACACCAAATTAGATACCTTAAACCTTTGATCACCTTTTAATATCTATTGCTTACTCAAATGAATATTAAAACCTTATTTTGTTCTTATCACTCTTTTATCCCTCTCAAATAACCTATTAGGCATTCTCACTCAACTAGCTCTTTCATAGGTATATTAGGTCATATGACCTTGTTTATCACCTATATAAACACATTTATATATTAATAAAATATTTATAAAACCTATCTTATGATCTTAAATCCCTCTACCTAGTTTCCAAAAATTTATATCATTCTCTCATGTTCTCAATATTCTAACTAATCAAATTAGGCCTACTAGACCTTCTCTTTATACATGACTCTTACTTTACTCTTCTCACTCTTTTATCTCTCTCAAACAACCTATTAGGCCTTCTCACTCAACTAGCTCTTTCCTAGGTAGATTAGGTCATATGACCTTGATCATCACCTATATAAACACATTTATATATTAATGAAATATTTATATAACCTATCTTATGATCTTAAATCCCTCTACCTATTTTCCAAAACTCTATATCATTTGCTCATGTTCTCAGTATTCTAACTAGTCAAATTAGGCCTACTAGACCTTCTGTTTATACTTGACTCTTACTCTCACCCATCTTAGTCAGCCAAGAATATCTAAAAAATTGTATCAACCTTTTAATAGATAAAAACTCTTATTTAAAAATTTAAACAATAAATACATAGGTTGGTAATTACCCTTAAGGGCTAAAATGAACATTAGGCCTAATAGAGACCTAATGCAATTAGGCCTTCTCGAAGTACATGTTTCACCTTAACCACCTTGGAATACCATGAGCCTCAAAAAATGGATTAAATTTTTTAAAAAATATTTAATTATACCAATTATAATCTCACCATAGGTCCCAAACACAATTTATCTCATTTCACTCCTTGAACCACACAATTAGGTATACTCATAATTAGGCATTCTCACTGCCAATAAGTTTGTCTTGTAAATCTAATGCATATACTAGAATTTTACACATAATAAAAAAAAAAAATCACATTTATATAATATAAATGAACTCATTTTTAACATAATTTTTATTTTAATTCACCAAATTAGGCAAAATACCTTGAACTAATCCTCTTAATATGCTTACTCAGAACTGTAGATAAGCTTCAAAAACCTAGTCAAGAGCCTTTGCTTTTTTTAAAATTCATAGGGGTTTCTCATACACAAAAATAAATTAAAAATATTATATTATACCTATATAAAAACTTAATGTGCATTTTATTCTTAAAATATATGTAAAAATACTTAGAAACATCATTCTCACTCACACACATAAAATTGCTTGTAGTTGCAAAACCAGAGTCACGAAGATCAAGATTTAGAACACCTATATGGATATTTTTTTAAGATTTAAATTGGTTTAAATTATAATTCATAATATATATTCCAATTTAATATATATATTATAAATTTTAATATCAATATTGGTCTTATAGACCAATCTCATGTCTTCACTCTACACAGACTTCATTATGTTAGATAGGTCACTTTGAGAACAAAATTTTGCTTGTATATGAGCATAATCAAAACTTATAATAAAAATGGATATGATATATGGGTATTTAAAAATTAATCCATGCATTTGGATCCATACCTAATCCTTTATAGCCAATCCCTAATCTCATTCTCACCTTTGCATAGTTTTATCATTATCTTCCTCATTAGGCCTATTTAGCAATAGGTCAACTTCTAGGAATATTTTATAATATTTAAGGTATAAAAAATACTTATAAAATTACATGGGAAAAAATTAAATGTCTCACACATCATCTTCCATCCATTTTCATGCTTTGGCCTAGTCAACCCTACCTACTACATCAAAATATCTAAGAAATAAGGGGTTTCTTATAGCTTCCACTCACTCTTATAACAAACCAAAGGCACCTATATAAATTTGGAAGAATCATATACATGTTTAAAACATCAAAATATGTCAACCAATCCATTCTTATCCATTTCTAACAAGATATTTCATATCAGGTTATAATGAGGGTTTTAGGAGGGTTTAGATTGTCTTCAATTCTTAACAATTGTTCATAAAGGATTGCCCCTCAAATCAAAAAATAATGACATAAAATTAAAGGTATGAAAATTAATAAATTTACATGAAATTATTAGGATTTAATGTAGAGGTTTCATGTGCCAATGAGCATAATAAAATCCTTCTTGGGTCTATAATACCTCATTCTGTGCACATAGGAAACCTTAATACAAAATTTCATGCTTTCTCCTTTAGGGTTTGACCTAAAACCTTGTAAAAAAACTTGACACAACTTATCACACATTTTAAAATGTTATTATGAGCTTTTTCACCTTGGAAAATGAACTTGACCCCTCATTAGGCCACACTAGGTCTCTTTGCACACTAGGCCTTAAACTATCAGTGATACATAGACCTTGATCACACCTTGAAACCTCTTTTAATATTATAAAAACCTCATAATTATATCATAAAACCTCATACCATAGTCACACACTACCACCCATTATATTACAATCCTTAGACTGATCACCTCAACATGCTACCAAGCATATGCCTTTTCACTAGGTCTCTTTATGCAAGGATTACGCCTCAAAATTGACCTTGGAACTCATCTGATAGTTTATTTGCCTCTTTATCATGTTTAAAAATATCTTATACACTCTCTCATGCCTATAATAACATAATTCACTAAGATTTAATATGTTTCATGCATACACCTCTCAGGGTTAGACTAGGCTTCTCAAGACTAGTACTCAATAGTAGCTTACCTTGTATCATGATCTTAACCTTTAAATAACATATACCCTAGAGTAATTACTAGGTTGCCTTCAAATTATCTCTCAATAGAGAGATAAAAATTTTCCTTCAAAATTTCTCTTGTCATAAGACTTCTTTCTCACATACCATCTTACCATGTATGGCTTCAACTCTAACCTTGACATTAATGACTTCTATCTTGACTTTGACATCAATGACGATAGCAATGCCTCAACACCAACAAAAAAAACATAACTCAATAGGGTAGTAATATTACTATCCATAAGCATAACCTATAATTGTAGCTTTCCCACTCTCATCTCTAGGCCTTAAATCTCACTTAGCCTAGTTGCAATCTCCTCCTCAATCATGGCATTATCCATAGATGTTCTAGTCATACCAAATGTACCTACTTGCCTAGATATATATATATATATATATATATATATATATATATATATATATATATATATATATATATATATATATGTACCTACTATCCTAATGATTTTGGGTATACCATCATATCCTATGTATCATCCCCCCATCACCCCATCATCCACATCATAATCATCACTTCCCCTAATTTTTGTGTTAACTATTATTGATACTACTGGCACCACTACTCATCTTAGCCTTGGCCTCATCTCCTATTCTATGTCCATCTGATCACCACACCTAGAATACGCCTAAATAACATGTGCCTATCCATTGTGAACCTATCTTGGTGCTTTTTATGGTGTTTTCAATCTTAGAGGTCAAACCTATGCACACCATAAAATCTAATGTAGTGTCACACCTACATTTGTTAAGACACCTGCATAGGCACATTATGTCCATGGAACTCCACCATAACTTACCATAGTCATACTAATAGGAATCACTAGATTCATATGAATAATCCCCTAAGTACTATGTGCAAACCATCTTAGGTTAGTAGGGACATCCTATAGCATACCAAACTACCATATCACTTGATCAAGCATGTACTTCTCGATAATATGTGTTTGTCTACCTATTAAGAATCACTAAGAAGTCATAAAGCTCATGTATCAATCATCCTATAGCCATTGAAATTAATATGGTAAGTAGAACCACTAAAAAATTAACTCATCCAACATCCACTGATAGACATATATCTCATCATGGTGTCTTTTACAACTTACACATATTTGAACCCAACCATATTCCATTGGATATTGCAGGCCTCATACCCATATCTAGCCAACTAGATGCTCAATAGATATGTGTTACAATACCAAAAATTTAATAAATGTCTAAGCACCAATAATCTAGCTTCCTTGGTAGGCCATGATGTCCAAGACTTTGTATAGTGAAGCTAATACTACCAGCCCCCAAGTAAATTTGGTTGTATCATCCATCATAACCAAGATCACTCTAATTAAACCCATGTGAAAGAATCAATTGCTCTTATTAGAAATTAATATGATGCTGAAAATAGCCATAAGAATGATGACCTCTCTATCAATCAATATTAGTGGTGATAGGTCTTCTAGTGCCAAGTCATTTGGATAAATATCAATATATCTCTAGTAGATCAATGTCAACCTTCCCATGTGTCATGGGAATGTCTCTATAGCTATTCAAATCATCTAAGATAGCATGTTATTATCTAAAATCTCTCTAAAAAAATATTTCATCTCTCATAGGTATCTTGAAGATCCCCCAGGTATCCTCAAGTGTCAATATAACATCCCATATTGGTAGGTGGAATATAAAAAAGTCTTCAAGTGACATTTCTCCCTAATTCACTTAAATAGGCTCAATCCAAATTGATCATAGGCATCGAAGCTATATTCAGTAGACCCAAAACGTGAAAAAATACTACCATGTCCTTAATCTAGATCTATAGACTCCATAAGTAATGAGAACATTGCTCACATGCCATAAATACCTCAAGCCACTCCTATAACCACATATAGCTCCATGTTTACCTACACTCCTATATATAAGTACCTACCTAATGCTTGTTTTCCATAAATTTTCCATAATTAGTTTTTTGAAGAACTCACCATTTTCCCTTGAAATTTTGGTGAAGTCACCATTTTTATTTTGCAAAAAAATAATGACTTTGCCTATTTTAAGCAAAGTCACTGATTCAATGTTTTCTAAGTATTTTTAAAGAAGTCATCATTATCATTTCACATAAAATGGTGAATTCACCTATTTTTGGCAAAATAGTTGAAATAATGATTTCCACTAGGTTTTGATGATGTCACCCTTTGGTGGAGGGATAAACCACCATTTTCCTTATCATGAAAATGATGACCTTGCTTTTTTTCATCTTAAACTTAGCATTTAATGTACAATAAATAACCAAAAAACTTGAGTGAGGTAACTTACCAGTGGTATGTTGTGTGGTGGTCATCTTTACTCCCTCACCTGATCACTCATGCATGCTTGTCCTCATCCACACACCATTTTTCATCACCTTTCTCTTGCTATGTTAGAGCTCCAATATATAAATAGTTTGGGTGAAAATAAAAAAAATTCACCCCATGGGGTGAATATATCTTTAAAATTTAATTTTTCACTTCTAGTGCCTAAAGTTCCTTCCATTCATTCTAATAGATCTTATTTTTGACTCTATGGTCCATTTTTCATGTCATTTATTTATACATTCATTATTCTTTGATTGATTTTATCATTAAACTATGTTATTGAGCCATTTTAGAGACTCATTTAACAACACTATTTTCTAGCCATACCATGTGGTAGTTTAAACATGCATCTTTATACTAATAGGTATTATAGATTAATGTTATTATTCAATGTTATCTCATCATTAATATGTATTATGGGTTTATTGTATGAATGCACTCTTGCCAATTTTCCCAGATGTGATAAATTATTTCAACTAATTCATGATCTATTCTAACTTACTAGGGAAACCCCACTTTTATTACATGCTAAATATGTCATGTTGGGGAATATCACTACACTAATTATTAGAAACACCTTTGGTAAAACCATTATTTTTACCCATCCACCCTATAGGTGCAAATCACCATGACACTAATTATAATTAACTTTAAGCAAATCAATATTTCAACCTCCATTACCACTAGACCATGTCATTTTTTCTATTTGAGGGCCTATTCAATGACACTATTTTCCACCCAATCCCTTGAGGGGTAATTCTATGCTCATAAATCACCCTCTGAGGCATTATCCTATGACCATTAGCTCGTAACAACCTACAATTGTTAACACATTACTTTTTCCAAAGCATTAAAATTTTCAACATAATGAATTTTTAATTCTTTGAGAAGATTTTACTATGAATGTGCCTTAAAATTCATACTCAAATAGGGGGAAAATGTAGAGACTCCTTTTTGGCTTCTACTATGTCTAAGTAGATTTCAAACTAATTTCTATCAAACTATGCAAATTAAGCATAGAAATCATTGAACATCCCAAATTCATTTGCACATTGGATGTAAGTGCCCAAATTTGATCAAAACATCCCTATTTGTGGTATTACCTTGTACATAATGATACATTCTCATGGATTCATCCCTATTTATCTTGTACCCTATAAAATAGGCATTTTCAACCAATGAAGAGGATCACTCAACCCAATTATTGAAATGATCAAATGCCTAAATATAATTAATAAACCAAGTAAATCAAATTAAATGCTTAGTTAAATAATCCATGTTGAATTAGTGAATATATAATTTCAAAAAGTAAAATTTCAAAAAATATCAAGGGAAATGAGGTCAAGATGATTCCATCATCTTTAAAGTCAATAATTATAAAATATCAACAAAAAATCCATAAAAATTAGAAATATTGATCCCTTCCTTCATAAATGCATAATTAAAGACATCATTTATTAATTTAGACTCCTAATCCTAACCAAAGGTTGGAATCCTAATCATACCTAGATTGGGGTTAGTTTTAAAACTACTAAGCCACTACTACTATCTCCCAAGTAAATTTGGTCATATCATCCATTATAGCCAAGCTCACTCCACTTAAGCTTATGTGAAAGAATTGATCATTCTTGTCATGTAGCAATATGCTACCGATAATAGCCATTGCAATAATAACCTCTTTTTTAATTAGTTTTTGTGGTGATCATTCTTTTAGGGCTAAGTTATCTACCTGAATATCAATATATATCTCTAATAGATCAATTTTAACCTTCCCATACGCCATGGTAATGTATCTATATCTAGCAAAATCATCCAACATAACTTTTTGTTTTCTAGGCTCTATCTAAAATAACCTTTAGCCTATCATAGGTATCTTACGAATCCATAAAGTATCCTCAAGTGTCATTGTAGCTTCCCCTATTAGCAGGTGTAATGTAGAAGTCTCTAAGTGCCACCGCTCTACCAATGCACTCAAATAGGCCCAATCTACTTTGATGATGGGTATTCAAACTATTTTTGGTAGACCCAAAATGTGAAAAAATACCACTATATCCTTCATCCAAGTCTATAGAGTCCAAAAGTAGTGAGAATGATATTCTTGCATCATCAGTACCTCAAACCACTCCTTCAACCATTTATATCTCTGTGTTAACCTAGGATCTTATCTATCAAGTACCTACCTAATACCTATTTCCCTAAAGTTTATTTAATTAGTGTTTTTTTATGAATATTCCATTGTCACTTAAAACTCTAGTGAAGTCACTACTTTCATTTTACACGAATATAATGACTTCACATGTTTTGAGTAAAGTCATCAATTTAGCATTTTCTAAGGATTTTTGGTGAAGTCATCATTTTCATTTTGCATGAAAATAATGAACTCACCTATTTTGGAAAAATCACCAAAATGATGATTTTCACTAGGTTTTGGTGATGTCATCATCTAATAGAGGGTGAAGTCATCATTTGCCTTGTCACATAAATGATAACTTCACCATTTTTCATCTCAAAGCTAACATTTAATACATAATTATTGACCAAAAAATTTGTGTGAGGTAACTTATTAGTGGTCTGTCATGTGGTGGTCACCTATGCTCCCTCACTCAATCACTCACATGCCTCTATCATCATCCATGTGCCATTTTTTTCACCTTTCTCTTTCTAGGTTAGAGTTCTAATTTGCAAATGGTATGGGTGAAAATGTGATTTTTTCACCCAATGGGGTGAATATATAGCTTAAAATTTTATTTTTTCACCCCTAGTGCCTAAAGTTCCTTTCATTCATTCTAGGAGGTCTTATTTTTTACTCCATGTTCTATTTTCACAACATTAATTTCTACATTCATTATTCTTCAATTATTTTTATCACTAGATCATGTTATTGGGCCTTTTAGGAGAGCCATTTAATAACACTATTTTTTGGACATACCACATGCTAGTATAAATGTGACTCTTCACACTAGTAGGTCTTCTATATCCATGCTATTATTTTATTCCATGTCATCATTAATCTGTATTACAATTTTATTGCATAAATAACCTTTTATAAATTTTCCTAGATGTGGTAAATTATTTCAACTAATTCATTATCTATTTTTACTAATAGGGGTAAAACCACTTACATGAGAAATATGCCCTAGTAGGGGAAATCACTACAATAATTATTAGAAGCACCTTTGTGAAAATCATTATTTTGATCTATCCACCCTACAAGGGAAAGTCACTGTGCCATAGAAATAACTACATTTGGGAAAATCAGCATTTTAACCCCCATTACTACTAGACCATGTCATTTCCTCCTTTTAAGGGCCTATTCGGTGACACTATTTTCTTCCTAATCCTTCAAGAGGGCATTCAGGGATCATCAACCACCCTTTGGGGCATTAGCCTATGACTATTGGCTCGTAACAACCTATGATTGTCAACAAATCAATTTTTCTAAAACATCAAAAATTTTAACATAATGACTTTTTCATTCTTTGATAAGACATTTTTATGCTTGTGTATTATAATGCCTCCACAAATAGGGGAAAAACATATACACTCCTTTTTGGCCACTTATGTGTCTAAGTAGACTTCATACTAATTTTTTCCAAATTATGTACATTAAGTGTAGAAATCATTGAACATCTCAAATTCATCCACAGATTAGACATAAGTTCCCATAATTATTTCAAATCATCCTTGTTTGGGGTATTATCATATACTCAATGATAACCCCTCATAAATTCATCCCCAGTTATCTTGCGACCAAGTAAACTTACATTTTTGACAATTACTTGGGGCACTTGACCCAATTATTGAAATGACCTAAAGCCTAAGTAGAATTAACTAACTAAGTAAATCAAATTAAATGCTTAGTTCAATAATAAATGTTGAATTAGTGAATTTATAATTTCCAAAAATCAAAATTCACTAATTATAAAGGGAAGTGAGGCTATGATGATGTCATCATCCTCAAAGTCAATAATTATAAAATATCAAATTAAATGTCATAAAAATAGAAATATTGAGGCTTGCTTCCATAAATTCATAATTAGAGAAATCATTTATTGCATTTATACTCCTAAGCCTAACCCAAGGTTAGCCTAAAAATAATCATGTACCTAGGTTGATTTTAGTTTGAAAACTATAAATACAAGGTTTCACACTCACTTTCAATAAGCTCTAAAAGCCAAACGTATAATGCCAAATTGTTAAAGAGAGAGCTTCATTTAAAATACATGCCAAATCCAAAACCAAAGTTAACTAAGAAAAGTTTATTCCCACAAAGCAAGAATGTCGATGAAGACTCCCTTGGACATAAGTCAAGCAAAAGCCAACTTTCATGCCAACAAACATTTTAGACTGTCAAGTAAGGTGAAAACATCATTTTGTCTTCTTGTTTCCCTTTTATCTTATTTTTTATATTATTCTTGCAAGTATCTAGGCTTTGAAATGTTTTTTATTAATATTTATTTCAATTCTTATTCTTCTAAATAGTGACTAATGCATTTTTTCCTTTTATTCCTATTAGATTTAGATGTTAGGAACAAAACATTATAGTTCTAATATTGCTAGAAAATCTTAGATGAGACCTAACATCAAATACTATTAATGTAAACATGTTGGTTAGGTACTCAATTTTTTTAATTTAAAATTATATGGTTAGTTATATGGTTGCATAAAATCATTGTGACTTGATTAAGTTAAGAATTCTATTTATTTTTAATGATTTGATAGACTTTTACATCAATTAAGAAGTGTGTTTAATATGTGTTGAGTTTTGGTATGAATGAGTATGTAAAGCATATAGAATTTTGTGGTCAATCATTGGTTCACTTATGAAATCATTAGTTATTTATATATTACTTCCTTAGTAGGAAGTGTTGGATTTCTCATTTTAATAATTATTGTAGATTTAATTATAAAAGTCATATACAAACATGGGGCTGGTGGATTAAAAATGGAATTATTATTTAAGGTAGGTTGGTAAATTCATTTGGTTGGGATCATTTTGAAAGTATGTAATTATATATCATTATTGGTTTTGTTCTCTTGGTATGAATTTTTAGTTTATATTAGAATTAATATATTTAGGAAAGGAATATAACTGTTATATATGTTGTTATATATTTCAATTGAAATGAGGTTGATTATGTATAATGTTATTAGGCAAATGTTGGAATTTCCCATTTTTTGTGGTAGATCTCTTAAATAGGTTACAATTAATTATAAAGTTTCATTTCCGGTTCTTTTATGAAAATTATAAGCACTAATTATATAAATTGTAGTAATGATAAATAAAAAGAAATTATTTGGTAACATAAATCTCTAAAGATTTTATGGCTATGAACTGGTGTTGATATTATTTTAAATGAATATGATAATCCTACTAGGTAGCTAGGTTATATGATTGTTTTTTTAATTCTTAGATTATTATTTATTTGGAATAAATTAAGTATATAATATTTGTATTCAGATTTAATTGTGTTGAGATTAAAAAATCATTGAACGGTTATCTTAAAAGTTGAAAGATTACCCTTGTCCATTTGTTGAAAATATGGGCTCATTAATCAACAACAAAAATGATGTTAATTTAGTTCTATTATATAATTAGTTATTGATAAAATAAACCATAGATTTTTAAGTAGACCAATGAATCACAATAATTTATTTATGTGGACCATTGGGTTCCACTAATATTTATTAGGTTGTTGATTGGTCTGATTTTTCCTATAATTTTAGTCATAATGGTTACTTGTCAATTGATAGGTAAACTCATAATAATTTTGCCTCATGTATTTTATTCATTTGAAAAAAAATTGAAGTATTGAGCATCCACAATTTGTTATAAAATGTAAGGAGTACTCGAGGATGGAATTCAATATGACTAAATCAATTACTCATCTTGAATACGATTCAAATGAACATTGTGGTTATGGATGTTTCGAGAAGTCTTTTATTAAATTATTTGGAATATTTATTAAATTAAATTACTTATTAATGGAAATAATTATTATGATTTGTAAACCTAATATTGTAAAATACTTAGTGACTATGTGTTTAAATAAGATAATTCAATCTATTTTGATAATGGATTCCTTGATGTAATAAGATAGACTAAAATGAGTGATAGATTATGTTGAATTGGTGATTTAGATGGTATAGTCTATAATTATGACCATAAAATCCATTAAATACCTCACAAAATTTCAATGGAAATTAAAATTTATAACACTAACTTGGAGTTCAAATTTTAATAATGATCATCGCCTCTAACAAATGTGATTATCAAACTAATGTCTTGTATTTTATTGTAACTATGTTGACTTAGTTTATTGTCATGTAATTTATTCTTAGCTATAGTTAATCTTGGCTAATTACCCTCATTTTTTTATTAGCTTCCACTCTTTTAACAAGGTTCAAACTAATTTATTATAGAATGTGCATACTAAGAGTCAATTGTAAAGTACAATGCAACCACTAAATGTATATATTGTTAGAATATGTAAGAACAAATTTTGAGAAGTAAGGTTTAAAGAAAATCAAATTTTGGGGGTTATGACAAATATCTTAAATTATTAAAATAAATAGATCAATAAAGGAGTGCACATGTGTGTCAATGTAACCATGTTTCCTCTTGATGCTTTGACTTGGTAAAGATACTTCTTTATGAAGTCTTAGAGTTGGGAGAGGTCCATACTTGAAAATTGGGGAATTTGAAGTGGGATATTGGAATATATTATGCACTCAATCTAGTGAAAGGATGATTTGTGATAAGACCATAAAATCATTATATCTCAATTGCACAACTCAAGTGTGAATATATAATATGGTGAGGGTGAGTGATTTAATCAAATAATGTTATAAATATAATGATATTGGATCATTTAATCACTTAATCTTATATATTGAACCAACTATTGTAACATAAAAGGCTCAATAATAGTACATCACGTGTAATTGATACATCTTGATGAGTAGTATAACTAGAAAATTTTACAATTTCTAGTGGAATAACATGGAATATTCACCTATAATATTTTATTAATTGGATTATATATGTAATAAATCTGAAAAATATATTTAAAATCTATGCAAAATCGGTGAAATTTATAGGATTCTGAGCCAAGTGTATATCTGAATCATGAAACTAAACTAAATATTGTCCAAATGTGGAGCTCATGTATTTATGAAATTTCCCCACTAAAATATGGATATAATTAATAGGTGTGTTTGTTTTTAGGTCATACCATTATGACATTCCCCCATTAAAATCTTGAAAATGTGAAAATGTGGAGGTAATGTTTTTATGACATGCCCCCACTAATATGTCCCCTTTTAAGGAGGGAGATAAAAATTAGTAGTTACCTTACCTAAAAAGGATAAGGTAACTATATAATATGTGTATGAATCTTTTATAATATATAGATAACATGTCTAAGTAGATATATCAATGAATCTCATAGTATGTGATCACATAAAGTCCTAAGATGAATAATATAGATCATGGAAATGTCTAGGGAATAACAGTATAAACTCATTAAAAAAATTAATCACACACATAAAAACACTTAATAAAATGGAAAATAATTATCCAAGGAGACCTCATACAAGGTGGATTTTAAAATTCCACACAATTGAAAGGAATTCAATATTCAAATGTCAAATTCAAATAGAATGACATATTCAAATGTCTAATCAACATACAATGGAACAAGGGGCCAACAAACAAGGATAATATTCAAATGTTCCAAAATAAAGACAATATAAATCAATGTAATACACTCAAATACTATAAAATATGAATCAATCATGATCAACCAAATTGAGCATATCATACTAGTATCTACATATGTGTGTTATCAAAAACATTGTGTAACATAACATATCAAGTACATTGTGAAATATATGAGAATGGATATAGAAATGTGTAAGTATTAGTATATAATATCAAACATTATAATATATAAATGATTATAAAATATATGTAACGTATATCAATCATGATCATATAAAGCAAATTCCCACAACATACTATATGATGCTTATAGAGGAGAGGTCATGTTCCAACATATGTAAGTGGATATATCATGCATCTGGGTATGTTTGTATCAAACTCAAAGATGCATGCAACATATGTATATATATATATATATATATATATATATATATGAAATAATATTATATCTACTTAATTTTAAGAAAAAAATAGGACATGGGAATGCTAATTATTTTTATATTTTTGCATTAGTTGAATGTTTTTTGTATTTTATTAATATTTATTTTTTGGTATTTTTGGAATATTTGATTTTTTTTGTTCATTTGTGTCAAATGAATATAGTTTCTTATGATGGGATAATTTTGAGTTTAAAAGGTTCATATCATTCTCCTCCTCTCTGTTTACTTGATTAGTAGAGTGACCATCACCATTGTTTGGTATGTGGACTAATATTCCCTCATAGGAGAATGAAATACCTTATGTTTTTTTATCTATATTAGCTTTAATTTAGTGTAGCCAAAATTAACCCAATGCAAATTTGTGTTGATTTGTATGGGGCATGACCCATACTTTCATTTGGATGACACCTGGACAAAAATAACTTTGTAATATTATGTATCTCAATGAGTTTTTCCAACTTCCTTTATGATTTAAGTATTTAATGTTATAACCTAGTTGTGCCAAACGTGTTTAATTACAAAATGTTTCTTTATCTATAGGATCAAAATTTTTATGGTTAAATTACACTTCACCCATGACTAATGTAATTATTAAAACAATTTGGTGAGGATGATTTGATTTGTGAATTTGGAAGTGTTTTTAGAGCTTGTCAATCTAGTATTTGTCCCATATTTAATAAATTTTTTAGGTTTCACATAAATATTTTGAATTCCACATGTTTTTTTAATTATATTCAATTGGTAATTCATTCCCATTGAACAAATCTTTTGTAATTATTAAGAAGCAAGCATATCTATGCACATCTATGTATAGGTGAGTAAATGGGGCACACCATTTATGTAATTCCCTTTAATTTAGTGGAGGAGTGAGACCTTCACTAAATATTAATTTTAGTTCAAAACATGAAGGTTAATATGATACAACATATGATGTATTTTAAAATTGAATAGCATAATCCTAAAGAGATCCATCATCATGTTGTTTTAAGTTTTGAAAATATTCCAATGTAATTTTTGGCACATTTTATGTAATAAATGCTAAGAATAAAACATATTATAATTTCTTTAATATAGTTAAGGAATAAATTGGTAAAGTATAGAAACAATCGAAAGCTTTATCTATAAGGCTCATATGAGATGATTTCAACAATATTTTCTCATCTTTAGCCCTATTTTAAAAATAATGTACATATTCAGTTATATGTTTGAAAGGATATTCATGGCTTAAAAAAAGAAGGCAATATTGGTAGATATACTCTTCTAGATAAGGATATTCAAATATAGATTTTACAAGAGGTTGATTTTTGATAACATTATCATTAGTAGTAGAATTATAAGATGATATTTGTGTTTTAAGTAGTGAAAATTGTCTTTGGAGCTCTCTTATAACACTCATCATAGACATAAGATAAGTAGTGGGAATTTTTTAAGTTTTCAAAGATGTAGTCATGGGTGTAATTAATCATTTATTTGAAACATACGAATAATGGATATCTAATCATTATGATTATTTTATTTTATATCTTCATCACTTGAAACATTTTTTATTTTGTTAATTAATATTCACTTGAAAGTTTTGGTTATGGAACATATTTTTTAAATTTAGGAACATTTGGAAAAGGTTTTGTTAGAGCCCAACTAGGTTTATCAAAAGTTATACTAATTTTTTTTTACATAAGGTACACTTATGAAGTCCTCTTTAATTTTATATAACATTATTATTTGGATACTAAATGCATGTAATGCATTAATTTCAGAAATGTAATAACCCATTGGCTAACAATATGATCATTTAGTTTCTAAATAGTCTAAATGAGATTACAAGATGATGTCATGAACCTAATTGAATTTAATTTAATACATTTGAGCTGATATATATTAATTATTAACTATTAAAGACATATATTTTTTCTTTACTATGATGTTACAGTCATGTGATATAATTACTAAGAAAATTATGGATTACATTTTCATTACAACATTAGATATTATGGATTAATGTTTACTTATTCATTATTTAATTATATGTATTATTTAAATGATATTATTGTATTTATTATACTTAAATGTCTAAATATTAGCGATAGTCTATTTTTTGATTGTAGGGATAGGTACTTGAGCTAGGTTGTATTCTAACCTGAGAAACATGGAATCATGGAGAGATAACATGGATAAACAAAATAGTGAATTCTATTGTAAAGTTTGAGCTTGTCGGTGTTGATGATCTAATCATAATGTTTTTATAATTTAAATATTTTTTTATCATTTTATATTTAAGTTCATTATTAGTTCATTTGAGTCAATTTTGATGTATGAGCAAACATAATTTTACTTGATATTACCAATTTCTAATTGTCTCTTTGTTGTGTTATAATTAGTGTGAAGACTATTGTCTTCTTGTTGTTATCAACATTTTAATCATTCTAGTTTCTTAAGTTTTTAATTAACTCCATGACTATCAACTTTGATAGGGTATTCAGTCATGTATTGATATTATGTATTCTCGGCATTTTAATTATTGATGTTTTATTACATTGCTTAGTTATCTTGATGTTGTTTGACTTAATGTTTTAAAACAACCAGGTTATAGTTGCATGAAATTACAGACTCATTTTGTCTATACTATGTTTAAGGCTTTTGTATTAAGGTTTAAGATTTATATGGACCATAGTTTTTATTATTCATTAGCATGTTTGTGATAATCAATTTTGGCTTAGGCATGTTCTTCGGTTGTTCAATCCACCTTGGGTGCATTGGTAATTATTTGGTGTGTTTTTTTAAGCCATATGACTTTAAATTCATTGAATTGGATCTAGTTACCATGTAAATGGGGTCAAGATGTTTCTTTGGGTTTTTAGGTTTTATTTGGTTAATTTGGACTTAATATTTTTGGAAGAGCTTGAAGCCTTAGGGAAACTTTGCCAAAAATTTGGACATGGCATCCAAGGGGAATGTAATATATTTTTTGTATGAGTTATTTTGGGTCTTGAAATATAGTTTGATTAATTAATATTGATGGCCATATGGGATTTGAGTATAGTTGATTGGGGTTTATTATAGTAGATATTATCTGACTAGTTTGTTTAATGCATTAGGGATTCTTTGTGTTAGTTTTGCATAAAACTTGTGAGACTCGAATAGAAGAGGAAATGTATTATGTGGTTGATTTATATTAACCAAGTAAGTAATGTTTTTAAAATTATATGTTTGATTTTTAAAGTTAGTTTTTAATGACAAAGCAAATTAGTAATTTAGCCATAAATATTGGCATTTTTTGTTATATTATGGTGTTTATGGGTAAAAACCTAACTAGGGCCATGGATTTTGGTTTTCTATTTGTTATATGGTGGACATGGAAAATTTGGCCATGGATTTATTTAATGAATACTATGCAGTGTGCTTGTTATTATGTTAATTTTATTTTGGTTGAGTGTGGTGTATATGCACTATGTATATGTTTTTGCTTTGTGGAATGGCTTTGAACCAATACGAAGTATTTTTATTTTGAGAGAGGCTATGGATTTCTTATGAGACTATGTGTTGATTATATTTGATTCTTGATTTGAAACCCTTGCATGGGTTATTATTTTTATTGAAGCCATTTTTGAATGGTTGTGGCTAGGATGTGGTTTATTTTAAATCCATTATTTGGAATCATTAAGATTGGGTTGTTTGAGGGACTATGTTGGGTATTTATTTTGGTTTTATATTTAAAAAACCCTAACTTGGATATAGTTAGGTTTATTAAATACTATTAGGAAATTTAGCCTATGGTTTATTTCAAACCATGACCATACATCGGGGGAAATGATATTATTGAGTCTCCACAGGGGTTAGAAATGATTGTAGGGTTTTGTAGAAAAATAATATTTTATTATTTTATTCTATCTACATAATTTATTTGACTTTGTTTTACTATTGGTTCATTGTTAGGCTGACTAAAGTTTATAAAAATCATGTTAGAATTAGTGGCATAATTTTTATAATGATGTTGGAAATTATTTTCAGTTCATGATTAAGTTTACATATGTTTGAAAACATTGATCAATTGATTATTTTTATGTGTTATGATTTCGTTAATCATTACAGTTGATATTTAAGCTTTTAATTTTTTTGGTAAAGTCTAATTTGATCAAAATGTGACCTATAGCTTTACATAGTTTTTAATTTATTAATTTTAATTGGTTATAATTATTTTCTTCTTTTTAAGAGTTTAATTTTAACTTAGTAATATCTATTAAATTGGTACATGAAGATGACTACCAAATAAGTTATGGCATAAATATTTACAAGCCATATTATATTCTTAAATAAAATATGGACCATAAATTGAGAATCTCAAAAAGTGAGCTATAGTCATAATCAAGTACCAACTTAATGGATCTTGGTGGGGTGGTTTACATGGTTTGTTTTCTTTCTATTGGTTGATTATTTGAATGTTGTCAAGCTCAGTTCATTTCATAGTCCTTTATCCACAAGAACCTGAGTTCACACTTTATTATAGAAAGGGTGATTTAAACTAATAACTCTGATATTTCTATGTAACATGTCTTAATTATATTTCTAATGATAAACATTTGACCAAATTATTCTCAATAAATATAAAGGAATATGCTTTAATGTGGATATATGATTTACCAATATCATCATTAAGAGCATTCAAACTTATATCATATTAGTTTTTAACACATTTTTATATCAATATTATTGAAAATATATCATATACACAAATTAAAAGATCAAGCAAGAAACCAACAAACCTACCAATGAATATGTTATTGGGTACAAGACAATGTTGGCCAAAATGACAAATCTAATGGCAAATAGATAGCTTCAAGATATCCTCAAAAATAATTATTTTCCCCATTACATGAATATATTATCTTCAATAATTTTAAATATTTTAATGACTTATGCCATATTTTTTTAGATCAATAAATGAGAATAATTGCATTAAATAAGCTTAAGTATGTAACCAACACACCAATTACATCTAATATCAAGTTTCATATCAAATTAAGCCATAAGGTAAAGCCTAAAGAAGTTAATAAGGAATTAAAATCAAAGGTGAGTATGGTCTCATAATAACCTGATTATCTCATATTATATAATGCACCTAATAGATAATTTTAAAAATTACACGAGTCTCTAGCTTCACTCAAGAAGCTAGTGCAGTGCCATCTCATATCTTTCCCTCCTCTCTTTGAGGTTGATATGAGTCAACCTATACTAAAAGGATATGATGCAAATTATTATTTTTCCTATCACTAATTTGGTAGGCATTTTATGAATAGGTGTTTCAAACTTAATCATAAGATACAAGACCTCATCGATAGTAAATAACTTAAATTTGATGATTCTCAAAATGATTTAGGGTTACAACATGGTGACTACCAAAACTAGAATATATTTAATAATTAATTATAAGATCATTCTAAGGAATCACCAAAAGTGTAGATGGCATATAATGCACATACTCCTCCACCAAATAATGGGAACCCATTAGATGGTATTATCATCATACTTATATGTGAGATACCTCATATGGTTTATAGGCTTTATATTACATTTGATGTTAATGAAATTATGGATCATGACTCAAATAATCTATCCTTATTTATAGTAATATACATTGATTAGTAATCTATATGAAGTATATTGGTTGATAATGGTTTTAGTGAGAATGTATATACCATGAAAATTATCACACATTTAGGATATAGACATGATTATTTATACCCTTCCCCCAAGATGGTTAGAACATTTGATGGGAAAGTAAAACATGTGTTTGGTGAGATTGATTTACCTTTATAGGTTGGTATATAACATGTGACCACCAAATTTCCAATTATACTACACATTGAATTCTTTGATATGTTATTCAAATGAACTTGAAATCATAAGCTCTGTGCAGTGCTCTCAATAATACATAAATGTCTCAAGTATATTCATGCCAATAAGGTAGTCATAATTTCATGGATTCAATATGAACATTTATTACAACAAGAGAATTTTATTCCAATATAGCTAATCATACAACCTACTAAGGTTGATCATGAGTGAAATGGTAATCAAAAGGTAATCCCCTTTCCTAGGTGATCAATACTAGAGAGGCCATTGCATCAAGATTATGGTAGACTCCATTAAATCCCCATATAACTTGGATAGGTCATCCAGTTACTTAGAGCACATCATATTTTATAAAGGGTAAAATGACCCAAATTTTAAGTTTCACAAAAAAAAATAGACCACTAAATAATGGGTTACACAAACCACTTTAGATTTTAATACCAATTCATGAGCATAGAGTCCTATGATGCATACAAAAAGTATCAAATATACTATAACTCTATTTTTACACATATATATGATCCTTGGCAACATGAACTATTTGTTGTATAATATTATTAATATATATCACTTTATGATCATCCCTTATATGGGATATTTTTCTAGATGTTTATTTCTTAAAGCATTCAAATTAATCAAAATCATTCAAAAAATAAAAAATCAAGAAAATACAAAACTAATTAACATTCACATGTTTACTAACTTTTTCATATGTTGTTTAATTTATGTTAGTAGATAACATATCATTTTATTTATATAAACACATATGTTTCACAAGTACTTGATTATTATACATGCATACATTATATCCATGATACATGTACATACAAATGTTGGACATTTTGTCTTATCATGTGACACAAAATATTGAGGGCATCTATCTTTGTTGATCATGATTGATAGGTTCTATTAATTTATGATCATTTTGAATTGTCATGTTGAGATTATATACTAATTATTACACATGCCTATATTCATGCTTACATATTATATAATGTATTTGATATGATATGATATATGGCATTTTACTGATACATGAATGTAGGGACTAGTATGATATGTCTATGTTAGTTGCTTATATATTTCACCTATTCATATTTTCACATGGCTTACATGAGTTATTTCTTATTACCTTGTCTTGATAGTGTAACATTTGAATATATTTCTTGTTTATTGTCCAAAGTTCCCTAAGTTTTTATTATTTATTTGGTGTGTGGGAATTTAAACATGCCCCTTGTTTTCAATCTTCTTAGACTTCTTTTGAATGCAATTAAGTGTTATTTTATGTGTGTTTATTTGTTTTTTTGTTGAGATTATGCTTATTAATTATATATGTTTACATGATCCTATCATGTATCTTAGGGTTTATATGTTTGTATATTATGATCTTCACTGATACATCTAATTTGACATGATACCACTATAAGTTTATTTAATACGTGATTGATACAAATATAACATGGTTATATTATCCATTTGAGATAAGGTGACTATTATATAAAATTACCCTCACCTATACGGGGGGGCTTGTCATTAGGATCATGCCATAGAGACATGAGTCAACATACACACAACTAGAAAATTTGACATAAATTGATATAGTTTACATGATTTAGATACACACTTGGGACATAATTTTATAAATTTAACATTGATTTTCACAAATTTAGGATAGTGTTTTTTAGGCTTGTGATAGATATCATACATAGTTATATATTAGAGGTTACATTTTGACAAATAGTTCAACTTGAGATACATTTGAGGTGCACATTCCATGAAAATGTACCAAATTATAGATACACATTCATATTATATATGCACCAATATTACTAAGATGCACTGTTTGATTATTTATCTATCTATAGTATTTATATCTTTTAGTAGTATGATTGATATCCAGTGTCCTCAATGGCCTTGGTACTACCTCTTTTTTTCAGTTGAAATTGTAATACCATTTGATGTAGTTGAGATTAGATAGATTATGTATACACTTGAGTTATGTGATTAAGATTTAACACACACAATTGCCTTGACACAAGTCACATTTACACTAGATTGGTAGAATGATAACCCTCCAATTCACCTCTTCACATCTCTAAGGTTTAATGATTAGCCTCTCTCTCTCTAATGATTCAACTAGGAAGCATCATTACTAAATAAAATTACAAAGGAGAAACATGATTACATTGACACACAAGTGTATTTATTTTATCTCTTTTATTTTAATTAATTCAAGTTTTATATTATATTCACTAGTTACATTGTAACATTCTCTTGTTTACAAGTAATATAGAAGCAACAAAATAAAACAAGGCTTAAGTCAAAGTGAGGTGTGTTTTACACACTAAGGTATAAATTTATTTTTTTTAACCTAGTAATTTCATCCTTATGTATTACTAGATTAAATGGGTTGATGTAGAGGATAAATCTAGATTTTATATAATAAATCATTCTTGTACACTTGAAAAATATCACACATGACTCATCCCTTCCATTCAAGAAAGTATTGCTTCTGAAAGACTCATTAATCATCTCATTATGCCTAAATGCTTATCTTATAGTCCAATCATGATATTCTAATTACCCAGATCTCCTATAGCCCATAGTTAGCTTACCACATGATATATATATATCCTTTATTGTTGGTTATAGATACTCAAAAACTTCATATTCTTCTAAACACTACCATCTATATTAAGAAACTAAGATCAATGTTAGTGACCCAATTCTAATGTTAGTGTCTATACCTCACAAACACTTAAATTTTTAAATCTTTTGACATGTATGTATCATCCTATAGTGTTGTTTTAACCCTTGTAAGAGATAATTTCAAAATTTGTATAAATATAAACCAAATACCATTCATTATCATCAATAAATATCAAGTAATTTTTAATCACACATGTATAAAATATCTCCTCTCAAGCTTGAAAAACTACCTTATTCTTCCCTATTTCTATATCAATCATAAGAGTAGTATTATTATAGGTCTAAAGCATCCAAATAGTATCCCATGATAATTTTTTTCCATGCTACAAGTTAGATAAATAAATTCACTTGCATATAGTATATTAAAAAATTATTCACACACAAGCCCACATAAGAGGGATAACTACATCAGTCTAAGGCCCTCATAAAAGTAATTTATATGTAAGAAACACTCACTAATAGAGGGGTCGTTGATATCAACTCAAATTCACTTGAGCCCACTAAACCCTATTTTAAAAGATGGCATACCCTAATTAGAGGACCTAGGGTTTTGAGCTACATATTGATATTTGTAACTTGTTCAATGATTTAAATAGAACATATACAAGGCAACAAGTAATCCTAACATGTAGAGGTGGAATTTAAATAAAATGACATGTAATTTATTGTGGACAATATAATTAGGTTCAAGACAAAAGCATTGATGTCAGTGTCCCTATTTTAATAGTAGTGTCCACACTGACAAAGAGCTAATTTCTAAAATCTAATGAATCATGACAAAGCATCATTTGGGTTATTAATAAATTTTAACCTATTAGATATACATGTGCATCAATCAGTAATATAAATTTTATTCCTTATTCATTACTAAGTAATCAAATTAATATTTGGAATTTTAAATTCTATATTTAGAATATTTTCATAATTCAGTACTATATTAGAATATATTATGAATTTGAATTATTTAATTGGTCTACTTTCATAATAGTCTATTCCTTATTTAATTAGGATATTATCCTATTCTCATTTCCAAAAAATGTAAAAATAGGATGTGATGTAAAAATATACTACATTAGGCATGCCAACTCAATTCTAAATGCACTTAGACAATTGTACTAATTTAGAAGGTACTGTTTTAAAGGAATAAAACTATACTAGGTTGGCTGATAGAATTGGGTAATCTAGAGTAACGGTTGTAATAATATCCTTAGGCCTAATATCCATGAAATTATGAGGAGGATTATCCTAAACTATTATGTAAGTAGTTTAATAAATATAAGTTTGATGAGGATAAGATCAATATAGGATGTTACACACTTCATGTTTTTCATATTGACCAAGTTTTTGCATCATTGATATAATGTGGGTCAGTTGTAGTTTCAACAACATTGGTGGTTAGAAGTTGATTTTGGTTATTTGGATACTAATTTTTATTATGATTGTGAAGAGGATTTTAAAATATATAAAGGTGAACATTATCTTGGTGAATAGCTTCATGTTTAACTTTGGAGTCATGGGATTTTTGTACCTTCTCATAAGTTTATTATCACTCTTACACCATAGCTTCGTGATCAAATTTTGAACCAAGTAATAATAAAAAATCAAGGTAATTAATGGATTTACATGTCTTATGGGAATTTTCCCCATTCACATGGTACCTAAAAATATTCTTAGGCTCATACCAATAAGCACCAGGGTGGAAGGTATAAAATTCTCTAGGAAAACATTTAGGAAGGTATTTCCTAGTCTCGTATAGGGAAAGAGTATTATGAATTTAATAATTATTAACTTGTGAGGAAGAAGGAGGATGTTGAAAGGAACTTCCCTTGATATGTTATGAAAGTTTCCCTTCATTTGAGCTTCTTATTAAAATAGCATTGATGGTTTTCATCAACTCGTATGTGTTTGGGATGTCATCATCTATAGTAATTTTGTTTTTATACTTCATAAGGACACAAATTTCAGGTTTGGTAGGGAGAGATCAAATTTTATTAAGAGTAATTATTTTATTTTAGATTAATCAAGGTCTTATTCTAATGATATTTGGGAGATATTCCTAACTCTATATTGTATTTTATTATGAATGTCATTGATAAAAAATTGGAAGAGGTTGTCATCTGACATGTTATGCACATTATTTTTATCTAAGCATTTTCTAATGCTTGATGAAAACCTAGATAGTCTCATATTTTGATTTCTTTCAATTAATGAAGTGTGCTAAGATATTTTCAGGTAGATAAATGGTTTGAAATTATTAAACCAATGTATTAACTAAGTCCTCTAAACTAGAGATAGAGTTAGACTTGTCACTAAAAAATGATTTTGGAGAAAATATTGGTAGCCCCAAAGGTGTCAATTTTAATCTATTTTTATAAATATTTCCAAAATATTTAAAATTTAAAGTGGGATAATTTAATCCACTATAGGTGATCAAATAATTTATGGACACTATGTTTTCATTTTTAATTTAAGGAGCTAATAGTTTATTTTGAAGGTGTTTAATGACTTTTTTTTTAAAAGAGGAGGTTGAAAATGAGATTACCATGAGCATCTCTTAGGGGGTGGGATATTTTTGATTTTTCACTCCCCACTAATGTTTTTGAGGATTATTTTTAACTTATAAAATTTGGTCTTATATTTTTATCATTTGGGTTTTACTACTAGCTCAAAATTTAGCCAATTGGTTCATGGCTTGCAACATGATTTCTTGAGGATCAAGCTCATTTTGACTAACTTTTTAGGATGTACTAGATGTTTTGTTGACATATATGTTAATTTGGGTGCTTTGGATTGACCCACTAAATAAATTATGTCCCATGTTATTATCAATTCTAGTCATGGAGGATGGATAAGGGAATGAGGAAGTGGCATATTAAATTACCCCAAGTCTGGTAGAAACATTGAGAGTGGAGGAAGGAAGTATTTACATAGAAGGATCCATCATGAGATGATAGATCACCACAATATCCTTTCCCTTATACTTAATATGGTATTCTAGGTAAATGATCATATCATAAGTGTCCTCAATATCATATTCATATTTTGTCTCTCTCATGTTATCACATTCATATTTAGCTCATATTTATAGATGTGATAGTCTCATATTCACATTCATATGAGATGATAATTTTATATGATCACCTATAGTGGGGCTGAACCTCTAGGATTTTTAATAAGTCTAGCTCCTCTGATACAACATTTAGCTTATTTCCACTAAAACCTATTGATTATTAGGGAAAAGGGAGAGAAAAATAACTGCAAGGGAAATCTAAACTAATGTTGGTGATTCAACTAAAATGATTATTCATCCACTCTTATTTGATACCTTTAAAACACTAATGAGATAAAATAAATGACTAGATCTATAACTATAAAGTCTCTCATGCATCAATATTTCATGCAAAGGTTGACCAAGTGATCAAAATCTAAGGGAAGTGATGGAGAGGCATGATTCAAGGCACTAACCAATCAATGTATCCACATTATAGGTTAAATAAAATGGAATTAAACATTAAACATGAAATGTATACCAAGATGAACTAGTAGCTAGGTGAGATTAGGGCTTGACAAGGGAGAAAGATATACCACATGTTCAAAGCAAACTAACATGAACACACTATAACAAAACAATGAAATATAAAATAGTTTTACATTCATCTCAAGAGGTTAAAAATCTCAATCTTGGTAGATTCTAGTTATGCCCAAGAGAGGGGTTAATTGTAAGGCTTAAAAGCCTATATATATAGAACAAGAGATGAAAAAGATAGGGACAAACGCATAAAATTATGGATAATGTGTCATTAATGATTAATAAAATGTGGTGGTAGTCCATTGATCATTTTTATATACATACTTTCTTCTAAATGGGACCAATCCTTCATTTTCTCCAATAATCTTCAAGCCTTCTCATTAGCTGAGAGATCCACTAGAAGACAAGGGTTTATTCTGGCATTGTGAGTCATGACTAAGTCTACTAAAGAAAATATCTTTATGGTATTGAATAGAATCAATGCTCTAACTAATTTTCTAACCACCATATCTCCATCATGGGACTTCTAAACCACCTTCTACTTGGCTTGGTCATGAGGACAAAATCCTCGTATCTTGAATCTAATAGAGCCATTTCACATCTACCTCAAGTTGATGTAGGTACCCATTTATCAAAGTAAAGACTATATTGGAATATGATACACTCCGTCATCAATAATATTTATGTTTGTATCTAATTCAATCCTTAATATAGATATTTTCTATATTTGGAAAACCAATTTCTTTTATTGGTTTTTTTATAGCTTTTATATCGATGAAGACCTATAGATTGCATAACCTCCTACTTGATCTCTATTATTACATCTAGAAAGACATATTTTACCTTTGTGCATCATGAAATCCAATAACCATTTTAATACATTAATCTCCTTTAAATAATGGTGAACACAATCATGAAAGGATATTGCAACCTTAGAAGACTAGGTCTGTAGGTCCAAAACCTTAAAACTAGGAACCTAATTGAAATTTAATGATACCCTCAGGCTTGAAATGTTTATTTTGTCTCCATTTTGGTCATTCCTAGATATAATTTATATGTAGTTATGTACTTGGGTGATGAAATGTTTTGATCATATGTGTCTACCCATGTGGCATCCTCTTGCGCTCCTTGACACTTTGACTCAATTCACATCATAGATCTCCCTTGGTATGAACAAATTTGATCCATTGGATCTAACCTTGAATTTTAAACCTTGATATAAACCATTATATCTTACCTATATGATTTAAAATTCATCATTTATATGCCTCTATTTAAACTCAAATAGCTACTTTATGAGGCCTAAAATTAATGTTTACATACCCATCATTTGACAGCCACATGACTATCATTAACGTTCATATGAATTCCAATATTTATACACCAATCGATAATTTCCAATATTTACTTTGGCATCCACATGACCATCAATGACATCCATACAACCATCACACTTTGAACACCAAATAGTTAATTCTTGAGCTTAATTTTGACATCTACACGTACATCCTGTTCTGCAAGTTAATCTTTGAAGGCTTATATCTTGAGATAAAAATCTCATCAAGACATGAATCTTATAGAATAATATTTTGAAATAAATAACATTTATTCCATTTGATCCTTTAGCCTTGTGAGGATTTTTAAGCATACATATAAAATACACAAGTAAGATGACCCATCTATTTCTGCATGACATCTTGGTGATGGTCTAGCTCTTTCATAACTTATGTAATTCATATTTTGATAATTCAAAGCTCATTAAACCTACTCATATATTCAATCCAATAAAAACATTGGTATGTGGGCCAAAATTGGCCAACAATAACATAGAACAACATCATGTTGGTTGATATAGTCTGTAAAGTCCACAAACTAAAATGTAGCTAACCACTTTGTTAAAACAAGATGGGGGGTCTAAAAAAAGCATTTTATTTATTTTTAGGGTCTCACATATACTAATACCATTTGTAATATAGTGAATATGACTACAAATTCACTAACCACCAAGGATTCCACCATTCTCATGGCCATATTATCCTATATTTGAGGTATTTTTAGAATAACTTATTGAGGCTAACTACTTACCATTACACTCTATATTCAAATAGATGGTTGGTTTCTTATATCTCAATAAAAAATTAAACCCTATGTGTTTTTGATATACTATGAGGTATGTGGAAATTAAAGTTTGAATATAGAATTTTCAAATGGATTTAGTATTCAAGAAATACCTATCAAACCATGGTGTCAGTAAAATAGATCACTACTTGGCCTAGAATGATAGATCCTATTTAGTTTTAAAATTTCCAAAACATAGTTTATAGGGAAACATAAATACAAATAAATATTGAAAGCTAGATTTTTAGAATTCAATGAATTTAAATTGGCAAACACAATAGTATCATCTTGGTAAATATAGGTATAATACTAATAAACTAAAATGAAACACACATAATTGTATCAAGTTTTTTGATGTAATTTTACAAATAGATAATATTATATCGGGTTAGTTGATAAAATCTAGAAAAATAAAGAATAGTATCACATTATACAATAAAATTCATATCCTGGCATATATTTGTATCGAGCTATTGAATACATTTAGTTTCATTATTTGTAATATTTTCTCTTATAAGATAAATGGAAAAACACAGGAAACTAATCCAACCAAAGGTATAATAAGATTCATGTTAGGTTCATAAGAGTGTTTCCATGGGTTAGGATGACATAAAAATATCTTATTTCTCTTAATATACTAGGACTTGAATAAGGACAATCAAATAAAACCTGTAATACTTGGGCAATCGAGTAAAGACAAAATGAATTTTATAGATATAACAGAGGGTTATGTACAACATGAATGTTAATAATAAAGTGTTCCAAATACTAATCCAATGATGTAGATCTCATTATACCTCAAAATATATATAATATTATCATAAATAAAATTATTATACAATATAAACTAAACTAAGGATTGGTTAGAATTATCATATAAGGTAAGGTGACATGGTAAAAAAATGGGGTTCTAGGCAACCTAAAGTCATTATGAAAATTTTAATCAATATCGTAGTAAAACTAATTTATTCAATTCTTTTAATGCCTAAAAAGGATATGTATACATATATTCATAAATAAATAAAAAACATATAATATACTAAATAAATAAATGAAAGAATATATGGTATAATATCCTTGCCTTGGGTGGACTCATCAATACTTTAATATCTCCCATGGCTCAAGTGGAGCTTTGAAAGAGAATGTTTTAGGTTTCATACCTAATTTTTTTGGATGAATGCCTAAGATATCCTCATCTAGGAACTCCCAATGATTTTTCAATTGAGATTTAATGACACAACAAGATAAGACTCATAAAGAAAATATTTTACACTATTAACCTTCCCAAGTGGACTTAGGGCAAAAGTGTGAGTGAAATTAGAGTGAATAAGGTGTATATGATATGATATGAATTAAATATGACACCTATATTGATATAATACCTAAAACCAACCCTAAACAATAATCTAATGGTATCATCTTGGCTTCTATAGTTTGAAGATGTCAGCTGACACATAATGGTATCAACCAAGCTAATATAGTACATATGTGAAAAGATAGGCTCAAAATTATATTAGGTTAGATGATATAGTAGATGAAGGGTGAAGACACATAACATACAATATAGGCTAGGTTGATACCATAGGATATAAGAAAGCTACCAAATCTAGAAAATAGACATACAAAATAAGTAAACATATAGACAATTAAATGAGATTATATTTATAGTAAAAAATGGAGTAGTCATGATATAATAAAAATATATATCACAAAATAACATGATCATTTCCCACCCCATTCATGGAATACCCTTTAAGGTGTGAACTCAAGGAGATTGATGCATTGAAAAATTACTATAAGAGAAAGCATTAATAAATCATAAAGTAAAAAATATTATTTGTATACAAAAACTATGTAAATATGTATTTTATTCCTATAATGTGAAATCATATGGATGACATATCCCATATAATTTGTACAAATGATTGAAATTTTTACCATTTTGAAACCTTTGAGACTGTTTTGAAACAAAATATTTTTTTCTCTTGAAGAGGATTATCTCATGTATAAAAACCCCACTAAAATACCCCACTTTTGAGGTGATATAAAACATCTTAAAAGACACTCATCCCAGCATAAAAATTATTGTATGATATGTAGCAAGCGGAAATCATTAAATAATATAGCATACATAAAAATCATATCCACATAGTAAAGTATGTACCATAATTTAATATATGAGGCAAGACCTATACAAATGTGTCAATGAACCTCATAGTAATAGAATGTAGAATTAGTATATTGTGAATTAGTTAGTGTATGGTATGGATCATGGAACTCATCAAGCTTATCAAACTCAACAAGCATAAAATAAAATAAACACAATGTCAGACAATAAGGCTAAGGGTCATATACAAAGGACATATTTAAATTTCACATAATTAAATATTTCATATATCAGGCCAAGGCCCACATACAAAGGAAGTCATAATTTCATAAACAAGGGACATGTTTAAATGTCACTCAAACAAAGGGCCAAGGAATGAAAGTAATGGACATGTTAAAATGTCACAATACAAAATAATTATCTCATTAAGATGTTTAGGAAGTTTTCACATGAGGGCCAAGGGCCTTACACAATAAATACACAAGAATCTAATATCCTATGTACAAGTAATATCATAATTGAAGAAAATAAATATAAATAAAGTATACACCATTCATATGTAATGTGATCATATCCTAGAAAATTATATATCCATGTACATATTTTGAGATATAAATATTACTAAGACATTTGTAATAGTATGTGTATTATAATAATATAAGATTAATACCTTGATCTTAGATTAATGTAACTTAAGTGTTGATTGTCATATCCAGGATGTTGGAGAAGTGTCATGCTACATATATTTACTTCATGAAAAGATGTAATCTCAACCTTGGTACATTTATTTTCATCAGTATGAAGATTAAAATCAAAGGCTCTAGATATGATAAATTTTTTTTAAATTCCTCTTTTGGAATCCTACTTTTAACATTAACTTTTGTACATATATCTTGATTTTTAACCTCTTTTGTTTGAAACCCTTTATTAAATATACTATTTTTCTTAGCTTGAGCTTATTCTTGTAGCTTTTCTTGTAACCTATGATATTTTTTGTAACTTATGTTATTGTAACTTGTGTAATATTTCTTGTTCCAATTTTTACTTTTTTAATTATTCCTTCTCCATTTGTTTTTTTAATACCTTGTTTTTTCAAATTTTCTCTTTGTAATTTTCTTTTTAAACTTTTCTTTTTGTAATATTACTTTATCATCTTGATGTTTTTGTAACCTTGATTTCTATAATTTTACCTTGTGAATATTTTATTGTTATATATTTTCCATTTCTTCTACTTTCTATTATTCTCTAGGAAATGCAATCATGTTTTATGTAGGTTTCTTGATTGATGTATCTATTATAGGATATTCACAATCAAGGATACTTTGTATTATCTTAATTAAATCCCAATAATTATTTGTGTGATGTACATGCATTCTATGATATCCATAATATTATTTTGATCTACTTGGATGATGCATAGGAGGTAATATAATCATCTTGTTTTGAAGAATTTCTCTTAAAATATCACTTGAAATGTTATTAATATTTTTTATGCTTTTTGAATCCATAGTTTTATATTTGTTTTGTGTTGGCTTCCAATATTGATATTTTTGATTCATTTTTTATGCATAAAATATATTTAATAAGGTAATATAAATTGTTTTAGAATATCAAAGGATATAAAATCCACTCCAAGGCACAAGTTAAAGGTATGGGTTGAACAAACTAGGTGGTGGAATATTAGGCTAAGCATATAGGTTATTAACCAAGTGTAAATGGATGAGTTAAACCTAAAATATACTATGTACATCTTGAGTTGGATAGATGGATATTATTTTAGAATGGGTAGACCTCAAAAATAAAATATTAAAAGGGGTAAAGGTAGAGTAGGAAATAAGGTTTCATGATCTCAAGAGGGATTATTTATAGATTGGTATTTTTGTGGATAAATGTATTAAAACTAATGCTTACAACTAGTAGCTATTTCACACAAACATAAAAACATAGTTAAGGAGTCAAAGGAAAATATAATACAGAAAACTCTAAGATCTTGACTAAATGTTACTCCTATTTAGAGTTATTTTTGCACACCCTTAATTAAGAGATTATAGATGATATTGGAGAGGTATCTAAGGTAGCTATTTCTCACTCCTATAGACGTATATAATGGGAAACACTTATACACTCTGATAGAAATGAAATAGTCAACCTAATTACATGTTATCAATGATATCTACTAGTCATCTAATAACTATTTCACATCTTATACCATCATACATCATTAATAACAAAAAGGAATTCTTCATATAATTTTCACAGTTTGAATTACTAAATCAACCAACCTATAAAATAAACACAACTAATTACATGTAACTGAAAGATAAATACACCAACATAGTTGAAAGATAATAAAAAATATTTCTTCCTGTATTGATAAAATTTCCAATCAGCCTCCTCCTTTTTGAAAATGAGAGGATTAAAATATAAATAGATTTGGGAAGGGGTCACCTCATCTTTCAAATCCATAAAAAAACTCTAAAATTATATTATAATGATAATTTGAATGAGAGTTATAATTGATGCAAATTCTACATGTATATTTAAACTATGTCTTTAAAATAAGACCCATTCTTACAAAACCATATAATGTTTGCATGTTTAGAAGATTGTTGAATCAACCATTACATGTATTAGTTCCATATACCAATTTTCATGAAAAAAATATATAAAAATAACCTAATAAAACTAATGTTTACTGGATTCTGGGTCCTACATGGTTTAACTCGTAGTCATTAGAAGGATTGTATTAGAAGGTGGATATCAATTGGATGATCTAGCCATAGCTTGTTTCTTCACTTCCAGTTCCTAATAATGCTTATATCCAATACTATATTTCAACTTTATTATATACATGTTTAGAAGAGATGGATTATATAATATAATAACTTACACCAGTAATCATTCATGCTTGGTCTTGGTTGCTCTTAACTCCACCTAAAATATCTCTCCCTCTATAACTTTCTTCTTGACAAATCCTAGTTCTTGTTCAATCTTCTCTAGTGTGTACCCCTAAAGACTTTTCTTAAAATTGGTGGATGCCTATTGGAGTATTTGGTCAAAATTGGCCTTGTTTATTAATTTATTTGAGGGATCTAGGGCCTAGGATAGATTTAACTCATCTTAAATTTGTAAGACTCACCTTTCATGTTTTACTAGTTTTAGAATCAAGGCTTATGTGCTTGATACCTAGTCTCAAATTTTTGATGCCCTAATGGCCACTAGATTTAGAGCATTGGATTCTTACAATGGTGTCATTAAATCTAAATGGCCAAAATCCTTATTGGTGGTTTATAATACAAGGTAATTCATATTTTTCTCATCATCTCTTAAATAATTAAATAATTTATAAGCTCTAACAATATGAGGAGATAATTCATCTCTCATTGAATTGATAGTATCCAAGATATTATACAATTTGAGAGATGCATTTTTAACATCACCTTTAATTGATCAAATAATTTTTAATATTTATTAGTACTCTCATAATTTATCTAACTCCTACTATATCTCTTGCCTATCTTGTTCAATGCCCTAATGAAGTTCCAATAAGCCCTTTGTATTTTATTGAATATAAGCTTTGAAATCCTCATTATATGGATATTATCCAAGTCTCATGTTATTTCTCTTTGATAGCAAGAAAATATCTTATCTTTCTTCCAAATCAAATCATATGCCAGATTCATCCTCTATTTTCTTCTTCCTGACCCTTTGGATAATTATCATTTATTTATAAAATATGGAGCTCAAAATGGGAAGCTCTATAATTTTAAATTTAGGTCTTTGTGAATCTTGGGGATTAAAGTCTACAACCCACTATGGGATTACCAACTATGTATCATCTACTAGATAAGTGTATTAGTGGTGGTTACTATCAAAACATCCCATGAATATTGCATTAATACCTCTACATGCAATGGGTCTGGTAATGATGTAAAGATGATCTTCTACTAGCCCACATAACTAAAATTTGTAATTGTATGGACAATATATGTAGGCTATTCTTCTTAGTTTTTGTAGAGGGGATAATAAAATTATCCTAGGTACTATTAGATGAAGGAATGGGATATCCAAAATGAGTGGAGGACACATGTAATTTAGCACTTGCAAGGGATCTTATTGTATTCTTAAAATGAACCTTTTTGGACATAGGAGTAGTAGGTAAATAGTAAATGAATTAGTAACACGAGAAGTATAGACCATAAGAGTTGAAGAAATAAACTCAACATTATAAATAACAAGATATATATAAATACAATGACTAACAAGAATAATTAGAACATTGGAATCAATAGTAACTATAAACATCCAATTATAGCCACAACTGGCTCCCAAACAGAATGCATATTGATTTCTACCAAACATTAAAAATTAAGCATAGGAATCATTAAACATCACAATTTTGGCCATGCATCATTAATCAATGCTCAGAATCATGTTGAGGCATCCCTATTTTAGATACTAGATCGTATAAAATAATAACCTCTCACAGATTCATCCTCAGTCATTTTATGACATAACAACTATCAGTTTGGCCTATAAACCCATTAATTGAGGCACTTGATTAAATATTGAAAGAGACAAAATACTAATAAAAATAAATCATCCAATTAAACAAGATTAAATGTTTATTTTAGTTATCCATTTATAATTAATGAATATCTAAAAATTAAAATTCTAAAAATTAAAATATCAAGCCTTTTCATCATTGCCTTTATGAGTTGTCGAGCTCTTTCAAAATATCCTAAAACTTCTAATTTGAGAGCCATGCCTAATAATTTAAAATCATAATTACATGACAAATTTTAACTCAAATAGAGTTATTCTTAATTCACCTAGGGGTTAGTTTGAACCCATTCCATTTTTAAACTCAACCTTAACTCACCTTGGGTGAGAGTTAACTTTTTAGGCTATAAATAAAAGGCCATGTCTATTGATTTCTATGATATTTTGGTGTAAATTTACTATACCTAAATGTCTTCAAAGCTTTGATAGTTTAATGTTAAAATTCTCAAATAGATGTAAATAAACCTTTCAAATAATGTTACCATGCCCAAATCATAATCCAAACAACCAAGCCAAGGTTCCAAGGAGAAAAGGAGCAAAGAAAGATTCATTATCAAAGACTTCTTGGTGTAAAAACTAAGCGACCCACTTCAAAAGGACATTTGGAGCTACAAGGAAGGTGAAAAAGTGTTTTCTTTTATGTTTTATTTTTGTTTTAATATGCATGTTTGTTACTTATGCTCTCCCTAGTGTCTAGGCTAGAGGTATTAGGATTTTCGTATGTTATTTTGATTTATTTTATTTGATTAACACAAAACTAACCTCCCCTCTACGTATTACTTGTTCACATGTTGGCACAACTAGTGGGACAAAACATCCTATATGGCCAAGGATATTGGTATGTTAATTTTAGTATTTCTAACAGATGCATAAAAATATTCAAGTTCCAAGTTTTAGATTTATTTTTTATTTCTTTTTATTTAAGCAAGTCACAGGTTTTAGGTATTGACATAAATTATAGGAATCGGCCATGATCTATATGTAAAAAATATAACAAGGAAATAAACATGGCTAATAATGGTTTTACTCAAATTTTATTTCTTTCATTTTGTGTTTGATGATCTGCATGTCTATGAGATGTTTCAATTTTAACCATAGTTATTAATCATTTTTCTATCAAAATAGACTTTGTTTTTATGTGTTTTATAGGAAATGTTGATGATATACCTTAATCAATGTCGATTTATGTAACAACATCAATATTTTTGGATTAGTGGTGATTGGTCTCTAAGACAAGAAATCATAAACATGAGAGATAATTTCAAAATGTTATTTTCTCACTAGATTTTGGGATTATAAGCAGGCAAACCCTCTAACAATTTATAGGTCCTGAGGTGGAAAGAGTAAAGTTTAAGCATGGTTAAATATTACACACATTGTATTTGGTGCTTAAAATGTACTTAATTTTTTTCATATCTTAGTTATTTTTGAAGTTTTTTCAATTATTAACAACAAATTAAATGGGCTCAAACTTCATTGCATACTTCATTTTGATGCCATAAAAATGAACTCTCACATTAGTTAAATACTCATAAGATTTTTTTATTTTTATGCTTGTTTGTTAAAATTATTTATTTAATCAAAATGAGTGTTGTGTGTATGCTCTCCCCTCATCCCCTTTATGGAATTTGGGTGATAAAAAATGCACACTCTTTGCATTTTTCGCTTTGGTCTAAAAGTATGGAACAAAAGTCACTAAGGACCTCCCCAAAATTTGTATGATTTGGGTGACCCCAACATGACCCTAATATCCTTCCACTTGTCTTAATTTTATGCATTTTGGATTATGGGAGGGAGTTCATAACCTCCTCACAAGTTATCTAAGGAATCATTAACCCGATAATTCATATCCTACCATCGTTTCAACCCAGATCCATGGTGTGGTATATAAATTGATGGTGACCCACTAGGATGCTTATTTTGAGATGTTAAACCAAGCTCTGTTAGTGGTATTCAACCTTCGAATGTAGGGGTAACTCAGGCATCTTACTACATTGAGTAATTGATGGATGTAGTGGTTTTGGAAAGGATAGGAACTTTTCAAAAAAATCTAGTCGATGTAGATCTAAATTATGTGATTATGCTCTAGTATTTTCCATACATATGGAACCATATATAAAGGAATAAAAATTGATAGTTTAAATAACCTGACTTACCATAGACATATTGTTGATCCAGGGTGAGTAGCCTGAAGTTCCATGTCATCCTACAAACTCTTGAGAGAAGAGGGGAACTAAAAACATTAATTTTCATGCTCTTTTACTTTTTGGATTAACAACTTAAAATCCTCTCAAGAGAAAGTATATAGATAGAATTTTATAGTATGACTTAGGATGTTACACTTAGGTGTTATTGCCATTTTTTTCTCTTTACTAGTATGGTCTTAATTCAAAACTATTTGTTTATCATACCATTCCAAAAATGAGTCTTATTTACACATAAATCATTTATTTAAAGAGGCATTATGTCATCCATTTTGACATCACACCTTTGCCTTAATCATTTGTCAAACTTTTATGTGTTTGCAATTTTTTGAAAAGGGTGTCATTACACTTCCCAATTCATGTCAAATCTTGTGCTTTAAATTTATTTTAAACAAATAATTTTATCATATCCTTTAGGGCATGATAATGTCAGTATGCTACTTGAATTATTTTAAATCCTTGTTACCTTGTGTCCAAAATTGTAATTATGAAATGACATGTGCCTTTTGGATCTATGCTTAGTATCATCACACCATTCATTCTTGTCTGGCTTGTTATATATTTTGAGGAACTTGGCCTTCAAAATTGAGTTCACAATTGGTCACAACAAGTTCAGAATAAAAAATTGACTAGTTTATACCTATGCCTTGCATAATTTTGGCTTATGTGTTCACCCTTCACTTTTGGGTTGTGAAACTTAGACTAGTTTCTTGCTCTATTTAAGGACTATTTTTTCCTAGATTTGGGGAAGTGGTCTATCTTCCATATGCCTAGAATTTAATGTCTTTTGACAAATGATCAAGTGTGTGTCTAAATCTGAATGCCTAGTTTATGTCAAAGTGTTTCAAAAAAATTATATTAAATCTCTTACCTTTTAGACCTTGTTTTGTTTAAAATATAGGTTTTGTGCCTTGTTCCCAATAAACCTATAAATTCCTATTTTGAGCCTATATTTTGTGCCATATTTTCCAAAAGACCTAGCAACATTTGTTTCTTTACACCTAGATTAGACTTATTTGTAACACTTTGTACCTAAGTTTGGCATTTAATTTTTTTCATCCACTTGACCATTTTTTTAATACATTTGACATTATAATATTTTATATGAAGTTTAGAAATAACAATTTTAGAGATAAAACTCCACCCCTTGACCAAGTTAGACCAAATTCAGATTATTCATCCTTTAGAACTTATTTTAAAGAGTTTGTAGAACTCTAGGTTTATATTCATGAAACATTAGTTATTAATTTGGATATGTCTTATTACACTCATAGTGGATCCATGTAAAAACTAGGTTATGATAATATGGCCACAAAAGATGAATTTATTCAATACCTCTATGGTGATGATGTAGTTTGTGAGATGGAACCTTATCCTCCTTATAATACTCAATCTAGGGAATAAATCCATGACCCTATGACATAGTATTCAATGATGCCTTATTTTTGATGATTAACATACCAAGTTTTTCATTTTAATGCTAACAGTACATGATCCCATACTTATACTATTAACCCTCCTTTGTCTTGCATGAGAAAACAATCTCCACAATACCCAAAGATTACCATTCTTGGCCCTTCTCCTTTGGCTTGCATTAACAACCCAAATTTGTAATGCCCTACCATTACCATTCTAGGACCTCATACTTTGGTTTGCATTAGAAACCAAAATTTAAAATTCCCTACCATTACTATACTAGGCCCTCATCCTTTGGCTTGTGTGAGTAACCAAGCTTTGCAATGCCCTACTATTACTATACCAAGCCCTCATCCTTTGACTTGTGATAACAACCAAGCTTCAAAACATTGTATCATTACCATTCCAAGCCCTTTTCCTTTAGATTTCATTAGAAACCAAGATTTTAAATTCCCTTACATTACCATTCTATTCCATTCCTAGTATGGTATCTTATTATCCCAATAATGTTTCGTAATTATGACTAAACAGGTCATAGTTACCATCCTAGACTAGTAACTAGTCATTGTTAAGCCCATATTATATGAGCCTATTTATAAATAGGTCATTATCCAACCACCAATATTTCATCATCAGTGCCTACATTACCACATTTTATAAAAATCATGTTAGTCCTTGAGCCACAATAGAGCCAATTAGTACTTCTCCAATATAGGTAATCATTCAATGACTAAGATGTGTTAAAAACTAATATTTTACAATTACTTGTAAATTAAGACCAATAAAACCAACCAATCCATGATATTTTTTTTCAAAAACCTATTTTTGATGATTCACCTTTTAATACTATCCTTGATTTCAAGGAGTCTCACTCTGCCAAGCCAATCTTTGTTGAGTCACTTATTAATGATTATAAATGCCTTTAGGCAAATCATTATCTTGGCCATTATCCTATTTTTAAAGAGCCTCCCATTGACAAGTCAATCTCTATGGAGCTATCTCTTGACCTTTTCCCCCTCATTGAGGAGTCCCACTTTGATAAACTAGTCTTTATAAAGACCATTATGCCATCATAGGTCATTAGTTATCCAATACTAAACATTCAAAAAGATATCATTGTAACAACATCCACACTAGATGAAGAATTAACATTGAATTTAGGTTCTATTATTGAATTGACATTAGATTTAACATCAAAATTAGAATCAACATTAGTTTCAACATTAGATTTAGATTACCTTGAGTCAGACTCAACTTTATAATCAAAATACATTTGTGGTTGTTATAATATTGGTTATGGATTCCTTCTATAGTTTATGAGGATGATTACTTCAACATTGACACAACTTCTCCTAGTATATTATATGAGAATTGTGATACATCTTCCCATTTCATTACCATTTCACATGCCATTAATACCACCCAACATAGACACTATATTAACATTCCACCTCCTACAAGTGTTGATTGAGACTGATAGAATCACTCCTTGTTGAACTAGATCCATGGCAACATATAAATTATAGAATATCAGGGAGGCCAAGACCATAGTCATGTAGAGTAAGTATAATATCCTAGTGAAACCTTTTTTAAGGCATTAGGGGACAATTAAAGCCCAAACTTAGCATCTTATAATGAAATCTTGTTCGAGGTGCTAGAAGACAATCAAAGTCAAAAGTCAACATTCTTTAGTGAAACCTTCTCAAAGGTACTATGGGATAATCAAGACAACTTCATTGGTGAAAACCTCATAGAGGTACCAATAATTGAGCACAATAGTTATTTAATATTTTATGAAGACATTATTAAAGATAACATCAATATAACTTCCAATATACAACACAATAAGATGAAAACTACTCCCAGGCCCAAACAACAAAAAAAATTGGTGGTCTTATAAATAGCCTATTCAAAAGTCTTTGGCCCAACCACAACCAAAATTAGGTCAAATCTATAATCAACAACATTTTGTGTGCCTAAAAATCTTGATCTTAATTTTTTTCCTAACCATTATACATTCTATTATCATCCACCTTTACATTTCCAACTCAAACCTTTTATCCACTATTTATCTATATGTACCATCCCTAGCTAAAATTTCCTTTATAGAGGCTATGAAGATATATTTTCTTGAAATTTAGAAGAAACAAAATAAAGGACCAATGAAGATCATAACAACATTATATGAGTCTAAATTTGGAGTGGGTCCTTGACAGGTCAACTATTCAGAAGAGGTATGGCCTATAAATTTAAACATTTAAATATTCTAATTATATCATATGTTAATCAAGACATGTATTTCCACATCAGTAAGAATAATAAAAACATTTACCTTGCCACAACTATTTACCTTGAATTTTACATTTAACATTCACCTTGTTGTTGTTTCATACCCTACCATTTACCTTACCTTATCACTTGGGGGCAACCCTATTACCGTTATATCTAATTATCATAAAATCACCATCCTTACAAAAATCCATATCATATATTATTATACCATACCTTCACTATTGACAGAATTTGTTTTTATCCCACCCTACCTAACTCTTTTGACCTTGGTTGTATTGGTTCTTCAGATAACTTCCATGAGGGGATTTTGATCTAATTATAGAAGTTTCATAATTACGTGTTCAAATGGAATTATATGAAGGTAGTATGATAGTGGGTTTGGTAATTGTATCTTTTATTTATGCTTAATTTGTGCCACTAATTATAATCACCTTTGGTGAAATCAATGTTCCACATGGTGTTGCTAATTATAACCACTTATGGGAAAATTATTGCCACTAACCCTATGTCATTATTTCCTAATTATAACTACCTATTAGAAAATTAGGAGCAATACCTTTACCATGCATTACCACATCACCTCACTCTTAATATTATTATTTTCCTTATCATTTGCCTAAAATTCATGAACTTATTGCTACCTAATCATATTTCTCCACTGTAAAGAAAAACTATAGTGACTTGAGGTCCCATCCTGGGACTATGTAGGCAATGTTCGATTCACATTGAGGTCAGCTCAGTCACCCCTTTTCCATGCTCTTATTATTTTTATACAAATATTAAGTTTGAACACTATCACCATTTTTTGTGTTGGATCATTTCATATCTCAACATCCTCAATTGAGTTAAGATGCTCTGAAAATTCCAAAAACATGTGTAAAAGATCTATAAAAATCCTAAACATCATGAAATCAACCACCTCTTTGCCTTAAGGATTATGGGACCCATAAATAACTCACAATAAACCACTTTTCCTTTAGTTTCCCCATCCTTGTTGGCCTCTTAAGCCTTATGCTCTCATTATTTTGAGGTTTTTCAATTGTGCATTATGTATTCAACTTTGATACATTAATGACTTCTAGGCTCCATTTATAATGCACTCACCATTTTATGAGAACATTCACATATTCCTCTACATCATCAATCATGGGTTTTTGTAATCATCTTATTCTATCCCATATCCTAGGAGAACTACACTTTTCTTAAAGTTTATGTTAGACCTTGCATCCACAGAACTATGTAGGCAACATCCACTTGCTTAGTAAAAATAGAGTCAACTTGCCTACCCCTTCTTTTTATTCTATTCCCCACATTTTATTTATTTGTGTTCTTGTATCCTATAACATGTGAGTGATGTTTGTTCTTTTGATTATGTTGATTGCACTAACATTGTGATTAACCATTGTTTATGTTTTGTTTAATTTAATTATGTTTGTCTTATTGTGATTTTCATTATTTATGTTGTATTTTCCTACTTGTGTGTTCATTTTATTGTTTATTTAATTTCATTATTATGCCTTGATTCATTATATGTGTGTTCATAGGTTGATTCCTTATGCAATATTCTTGAATCCATCCATATTCATATGTCAACATTGTCATAATTATTTTTATCATTGGTGCATTATTTTCAATTGATTATTGATTGCGTGTCATTCCTTATGCATTTTACAGTGAAGTTATCCTAGTGTTTTAGATCATGATACATACCATCATGTGCTACAATAAAACTTAGTGTGGAACATATTACAAGCAATGAGTATATGATACTTATCTTTGGAACCAAAAAAATTATTGATATACCTAAATCATTCCCAATATAGAGTAATAAAATCATGGAAAAATTTTAATCCTTTCTAGTTAGCACATGTATATCCATATTAGAAGGTTTCCCAAATTCATATTTCTCTTTTGTACCTTCTTACTTTTACTTCATGAGTATGGATTTTATTATGTAGGCCACCTTTTCCAAATTTCCATATTATCCCACTCGTAGTACCAATGATTATAACCACCTTTAGGAAAATCATTGTGTTTTGATTCTACACTATCATTCCAATCATTTTAACCACCTTTGGTCAAATCATTCTCTTTTTACCCTTGTCCTTTGGATAATTATTATAATCACCTTTGGGAAAATCATTATCTTTTTACCTTGTTATGTTGATGATTATATCTACCTTCAAGAAAATCATCCTTTTTATTTTCCCAACTAGGGCATCTCACTGTACCATTGATTATAATTGCCTATGGGCAAATCAATCTTATCCACCCTTTTTACCTTTTTCTTTCCTCATTTACCTTATTTTGAGGGACTGATCTCTTACCTTCTTTATTAATTACTCCCTTGAGGGGGCATCTAGGGCTCATCCATTGCCATTTGGGACATTAGGCATAAAATATCTTTCCATTATTTGAGAAGACATTATTATTCTTATAAATTTTAATGCCTTCCTAAACACATTCAAAATTTATACATCTAATTATGGCCATAACTGGCTCTCGATTGGACATCAGACTGATTTCTACCAAACATTACAAATTAAGCCTAAGAATAACTAAACATCCCAATTTTGGCCATGTATAATTCATCAATGCTCAAAATTGTGTTAAGGCATACCTATTTTGGATACTATCCCATACGCAACAATAACCTCTCATAGATTCATCCTCAGTCACCTTGTGACATAACAACTGTCAGTTTGGCCTATATACCCATTCAGTGGGCCACTTGATCAAATCTTGAAAGAGCAAAAATGCTAATCAAAATAAATCATCTAATTAATAATATGAAATACTTATTTGAATTATCCATTTATAATTAATGAATATCTAAAAATGGAAATTCCAAAAATCAAAATATCAAGCCTTTTCATCATTATGTTTATGAGTTGTCAAGCTCTTTCAAAATATCCCAAAATATCTAATTTTAGAGTCATGCTTAGTAAATAAAAATCATAATTACATGACAAATTTTAACTCAATTGGAGTTAGACTCAACTCACCTAGGGTTAGTTTGAACCCATTCTATGTTTAAACTAAACCTCATCTCACCTTGGGTGAGATTTAACTTTTGAGGTTATAAATACAAGGCCATGCCGATTGATTTATAAGCTCTTTTGGTGTAAAATTATTATGCCTAAATGTATTCAAATATTTTATAGTGTAGTTTTATAATGCTCAAATGGATGCAAAGATACCTTTCAAGTAATGTCACCATACCTAAATCATAAGCCATGTAACCAAGCCAAGGTGCGAAGGAGAGGAGTAAAGAAAGCTTCATTATCAAAGACTTCTTGATGCATAAACCAATAATTACACTTAAAAAAGAGATTTGGAGATCCAAGGAAGGTACAAGACTATTTTATTGTATGTTTTAGTTGTGTTTTCATATGCATGCTTGTTACATATGCTCTCTAGTGTCTAGGATAGAGGTTTGAGTATTTTAGTGTGTTATTTATATTTGTTTTACTAGAATAACACAATACTAACCTCCCCTCTACTTATTCCTTATTCGTAGTAACCATTGGAATTGAATAAATAATAATACCCAAAGGAAGTGTAGTAGTGACTATATTAATGGTTACCTCACCTAATTTATCAACTTTCATTGGTGTTTTTCCTTTGATCCCATGAAGACATAATATTTTATCCCTTTTCTATTCTTTATCCTCATCCTCAGGATCATTTTATGGCACCTCCACATTTTAACTTTCATGATACTCTATTGATGGAGGAGGGTCCTTAGGGGATCTTTTTTTCCTCTTATAATATAGCGTTGTCTTTCTATCCAAGGGAGGAGTCACCTGAGTGGTGAAAGGTGAAATTTCCATGATTTTAGTAATAGGAACTAATAAAATAATTGGGAGACATGTATCTTTAAAGTTAGATGAATAAATACAAAGTAGTTATTATTCTCCTCCCAAATAAGTTGTAACGGTAGGCATTTCATCCAACTCTTTCTCTTTTTTGATATTCTTCATTATAATTGGTGGTGGGGATTTCGAAGGACCTTATTATGAGTAAATTGACATGATGTGTGATTCTTACACACCCTAATAATACTTCATAGATGTCATCACATTGGGTGGTGGTTTGGAATATGTTATTTAGTCCACAGGTTGTTGGGTAGGCTGAGAGGTCAAATAGTCTATGGTTTCCCATCCATTGATATGTGGAAGCTTGGTATACACCACTAAAATTGTTATGGAGGGATCCCTTTCAATGGATCTTAAATTATCTTCAATCAATCTAGACACTTTTTCCCTTTCTATTACCTCAACATCATCCTTTACATTCAAGAACATAAAATCATGCTCATAAAGTGCATGCTAGTAGATGATGCCTAGGCCTAAGATATACTTTTGGATAAGCCCATGAGGATCCTAATCCCTATGTGGAAAATATTCCAATCAGTAAAAAAATTTGATTTTGTCAAATTCTATGAAATTTTTACTATTGGTGTAGCATATCCAACTAATCATTAGGGAAGACTCATAGAACATAGCCTTGTGTTTCTTCCTCATTTCCTCATCTGTGTTCCACCATAGATGATAAGTTATTTCTTGCTCTACCAATTTATCTGGGACATATTTGGGTAAACATAAATGGGATACCTTATTTCCTACCATCATGATTACATTATATTTTAGTTATAAACAATAATCCCCCTTGTCCAAACTATCTTCTTGATGATTTTTGATACTCGATTTAGGGGTTTTTCATGAATTTCCATCCACACTTGAGGGTAGACATTATCATCTATCTAGATGATATTCCTCATGTATGAATATATGTGGAGGAATGAATATAAACCACATACCTAATTCTTGATACAGTCTAGGGTTGGGATCTATAATTCTCCATTATGAAAGTAAATAGTGGCCGTGACTGTATCTAATTTATATGACATCATGTAAAATTGGCAGCCTATGGATATTTTATCCTTATTAAACATTTGTTCCTAGATCTTGGCACTAATTATCTCTTCTAAGGTGAAAGTTATCTTTGAGGTCATAAATAAGTCTAACATTGAAACCCATTCTAGGTGGAGGAAGTGAAATATATTAAAACCATACAATATACTTAGCATGGCCATCCCAATGTAGATTCCCATCCTGAAACTAGTTATTATCATGGGTTACTTGGCCTTGAGGGTGACCACCTCTTTAAGAGTAATCCATTTCCTTAATGTATTTTCTATTGTGCTTGTTTTCTTCCATAATTTAACTTTATGTCTATTGAACATGGAATTTATTATGGTTAGTCACATGTATCTTTTTAAAAAATCCCCTGAGATGTAGGTGATCATTGTCTTATGGTTTAGGTGGTATACAAGGCCACTAGTCACCTTCCCTGTAAAGATTGTCCTAAAGTAGGTCGATGCAGGGCACCACTTCAAGATTGGAAACTACAAAGTGTATTTATTTTCACTTTAATGGAATTAATTCCATGACCAACTAATTATTCGTAGTTGTCAAATTTTCCTCCTGTCAGTGGGCATCTACATTTTCCATTATGTCCCACAGAGTTGTCTAATTTTCAAATCCATGATTGAACATTATTGATTTGAAGAAAATATATGTGCATTCTATGGAGTCTTTGATAGATAACTTTGATGATGGAAATCATCCTCTGAACACCTTATATGATGGTGCCATTGTTAACCTATTTACTCACACAACTCTTGTCTTCAATTCAATTATTTACTCTCTTACTAGAAGTAGTTTGTAATTAAATGTAGATAACTAGCTCTTCAAATTCTCTTTTGAGTGTAAATTATCTTGAGCTTGTTAGTAATCAATATGAATGATGTCTCTTATGAATTCACCAATATATATTTTAAGTATAATACTTTAATTCTAGTTTGTGTGCCATTGATTTCTAATGCCTAAAATCTTGTTATACTCATTTGATTTAAAATTTTCCATTTTAATTTGGTAGGTATGCCACATAGAATTTTTATATGTTCAAATAAATTCCATATTTTAACCTTGGACATGTGTCACACTATCATTAATCATGTGCAATATTTGATGTGCCATGTGGCATTCCTTCAGAATTAGGGTGTTCAAACTTTTATTGAGATTGGATAAAACAATTCTTGTGATGCCTCAAATATGCAAAACATGAAGACAAGTTACAAAGAACAAAAGTTTTGAACACACCTTACAAACAAAATTTTTGAATAAAAGGTTCAATGATTAAATATTTCAAACAAAATTTTTGAAGACCCATAAATCAAACTTTAAATTTTCTTTGAAATTCCAAAATACTCAAAGTCTAAAACTTATTGAAGCTAAAAGTTCCAACAAACATAGGCTATGATGAACATTTATCATAAAGACCAAAACTTTGTGAATAATAAAACTATTCAAGTATGTGAATTTCAAAAAAAAGAGTTAATAACACATCCTATAAAGATAAAATTCCCAAGTAAAAGTTTTGAAGTGTAAAATATGTGAAGGTAAAAACCTATGCAAGTGACAACTTATGAAGACTATGAGGTTTGAAGTTTTTAAAGGTCACTGGTGAAATTTTTTATGATGAATAAAACTTTTGATGATAAAATTTGTGAAGATAAAGTTTCTAAAGATCAAAAGTTTAGAAAACTTAGAATATGTGAAATGAACAACTCATGATGTGTAAAACACATAAAGTCTCAAACATAGGATTTTATTTTTGTATTTCATGTACATATTTAGAAAAATTATATATGCAATAATCTCTAAGACCATTAATACATTAGTATGAATAAATAATATAGTAAAATTTTGGATAATGAGGGAATTCCAATTACATTTATACATGATCAACATAATGAAAATTGTTTATGTGCATAATACAATCTTTTTAATGTTTTGAGATTATCTAGGTGCACATACGAATGTTAATGAAAAGGTATTTTCAAAATATACCTAAGATTTGCATACTAAATCATGTCCCTATTCAAAAATATTAATAATGAGGTGTGTTGAGTATAAAAAATGGTGACTCACAGGGGGAATAATCTCAATGATTTAAATTTTTAAGAGTTATGGAGTATAAGCCCTAGGTTGTTAAGGGGTCTAAGTATAGTGAATCAAGATTGAAATATGTAATAAATATAACCATTTATTTGTAATAAAATTAACCTATTTTTCTTTCTAAAAATATAAATAAATTATGTAAATGAGTAATTAACTATAAAGTGATTGAGATGGAAGATTTGAAGGCTGAAAAATGGGATAGGAGCTGATCTAAGTGTTAAAAACATGATCCAAGTGTCAAAACCCTTCCTAGACAATAGTTTCCCAAACAAATAGTAGTTTCAATGGTATTAGTGTCTTCATTTTTATGCTATTGTCCTATATGTAGGATTTCTTTCAGATTATGGGTGCACCTCTTTTAGAGTCTATCAAGACTATTCCTACATGCACAAGTTCTAATTCCCTATAGCTGATATGTTTTGATTGATTGTGAATGCAAACCCTAAACCTCCATGTTTATAGGGCATCTAATTGGAATAATTATAAAAGTGTTATGTTAGTGAGGTAGGATGGACATCCTCAACACCCCATATTGATGATATTTTTTTACACACCAATACTCTGAGGAGGAAACAAGCTCGATGTAGATCTCCCCACCTAACTATTAATGTAAGTATAAATGAAGATAGTATGAATTATAGTTTGAGTGATTTTGAGTGGGTCTTGAGACTAAAAATCTTAGTATTCTAATCTTGGGATGGATGTAGATGCTTGTATGCATAATTAGGGTAGAATAGGGATTGATAACTTTAATTGTGCATAGCTTGTTATAAACTAATTTGTGTTGTTTACATTTGATTTTCATCTAGTGAATAAAGGTCCAAAATTCATGTATGTATGTATGTATATATATGTATATATATATATATATATATATATATATATATATATATATATATATATGTATATATGTATATATATATGTATATATGTATATATATATATATATATATATGTATATATATATATACATATATATATACATATATATATATATACATACATATATATGTATATATATATATATATATATATATGTATATATATATATATATATATATATATATATATATATGTATTTATATGTGTGTGTGTGTGTGTGTGTATAGTATTTTAGTGCTTATGCATGTCTTAAAAAAAGGTTTAAGCCAACCCTAGGTGGTTGTTTTTATGAAAAGATATCCTTTGGTGTCCAAAGGTGGGAAAAGGATAATAGAACCCAAACTAGGACACTAGCATCATTGGCACTATCATCTAAATTATGGCACTAGTGTCTAGGTGGTAGAACCTGAGGTATTAGGGGCCAATATGCTAAATTGAGGGTTTGGGACTACTTTAAGGATGTGTGTGGCCTGAATAAAGGCTATATCAGTGTCAAAATAGGCCCTAAGATAGGTTTATGGATAAGATAGGGATGGGTGGTCTTAAATAACACTATTAGTAATTAAGTGTCATTTTTAGATGATTACATTACCCCCTACCTTTTATTCTATAAATTTAATAAATTGAAATGACTAAGATAAAGGAAAAAGAAGTGTACCTAGACTTACCTAAGAGGTGAAGCCTATGAATCTAGATCTAAATATATGAATCATGCTCTACTATGTGTCCTATAAATAAAATGAACATAGATCGATCCTTACTTATGATATATCAAAATCAAATAAAAAATGAGTAAAGAGATAAGAGAGAGGAAAGGAATGGATTCACCTCACGAGGTATGTGAACTAATATATGTGTGTAAATAGCGATCTATTAGTGAATAAATTAGACTGAGCTAATGGATTGCTTAATCCCCATCTGTAGGTAGATTAAGAACTCAATTTAGTTTTGAATCCATCATTTCCCACCCCTACTTGGTGGATCATGACATATGAATAGATTGGATTGTATTGATAGTTTGTCCAACCCTCTGATGTAGGTGGATTAAGAACTAAAGTATAATATGACTCCATCATTGCCTAACCATATGTATTAGATGCATCTAAAATAAAAGTATGTGATGTAACTAAACTTTATAATATGAATTTGGGCCACTTAGAAACTTTAAAATGTAAAATGGATTTGGCCCATTAAGGAATATTAGGTAGCTCTGGGCCACTCGAGAATGCCAACCACTGCACATAGAGTAAGGTATCAATATAGTGTGTAACTTGGAACATGGTGTTTAGTTTTTACAACATAAATAATGATGTGGAGTTTGTCATTCCATTTGATCAACTAGTGCATACGTGAACATAGGGAAACAATGTCCCATGTACATGCTCCCAAATATGATATCTAAGTATATGGATTCTATATTGAGTTATAATAATTTTTATATGATTATTTGAACTTAAATGAGAATGATCATGACTTGAATGATGCCCTAATTTGAGAAAACTATTATTAATCTATGTTTTAGATTAGAGGTAAAAGCAGGTTTTGAAGGGGGCCCGAAACCCTTTTACAGAGAGCAAAAAAAGAACAACAAGCCCACATGGACTATTATTAATCTATGTTAAATATAACAAAAATTGGTAATATGTAACTAAACCTATGCAAACATGGACTATACCTACTATAGTTTTCTAGACAATCTAAAATTTCTTTAAAATGAGGCTACTAGATAGTAGCATTGGTGGTACTTAATTAATTTCTAATTTCCAACTGTATTGATTTATGTGCAACTAAAATTGGTCTTTGTGTGACTATTTTTCATTATGTTTTGTTGAAACTAGTTTCTGTATTATGTGTTTGTGTGATAAAAATTGTACTCTCATTATATTTGGATAGCTTGATCTCTATGAGAAACCTCTATGAATTCCCCCTCTTTTGAGGGGAGTTATTGAACTTATAAAATAACTATACTCAAAATAAAAATATCTTCAAGATGTGTTTTAGCCATAGCATATATGATATCTACATAATAAACTAATATAATTTACATACATGACATTGAAATGTTAGATAATTTGGGCATAATTATATAATGTATGATGCATGTTAGATCTATAAATCATAAGGATGTCAAGATAGATATATAAATGTAAACATGTGTTTCAAAAATAAATCTAAGAAATAAACTTAGTAGATGCCTAGGGAGATAGGGCATGATGTCCATCAAGGCACCCAAGGAGGAAGGAGATATGCATAAGGTCCTTCATGGCATCTAAAATTGGAGTGAAATAAAAGAAAGATACAAGTGTCATATCCATGAAGCGTACATTAAATCATACATACAAAATACATGAGGCACACAAAGTAGGCCAAGGGGACACAATACAAGGGATATGGGAACATGTCACTAAATCAAAGAAATCAAGACAGATAAGGACATGTTCAAATGTCTACATACATAAACAATAATAGAGTCGGCTTAGATCCATATGAAATGACATGTGCAAATGTATTCATACATAATCAAAAAGGTACACAAAATGACATGAGAAAATTTATAAGGCATACATACAATGAGAAAAAGTTGGCATAGAGTTATAGAGCAATGACCTATTCAAATGCCCTTGAATAGAAGAATCATAGAGACATAACCAAGTATAAATTAGGAAATATATAAATGAAATTATGCATGAACATGTGGTAAAAATATGTATAAGAGAATGTACATAAGCTTAGTATAAATTAATAGTAGTCAGTAAAAAAATTAAGTAGGTGTAGGATGATCAATATCAATATATAACAATGCTAGTTTTATGATGTAGATTTTAGAAAGATGTAACCTAGAAATAAGAACTATGTATACAGTTCCCCAAAATGGATGAATGTATCAAATGAGGAACCCTTGTATCTATGTATGTACCCCTAGTGGGTAGATAGTAGCAAATATAGAATTGTGTAGTGTACCTGGGTTATGTAAGTATCTATAAACACTTGAAATGTATAAGTGAATCATGTATATATGATAAAAATTTACTACACTAAGATATATAACATGTTTAGTGTCTATAAAATATAAGAAGTGTAAATATGGTAATGTATACAATCTATAATATATATTTTTTGAGTAAATATTTGAATGTTTTTGTGTTTTAACATATTATACTATTTTTTTATTTTCTAGATATAAGATATGTACAAGTGACATGAAAATGAAACTATATATGAGCAAGGTTATAATAAATATGTACTATTAAGGAGGAACATACTACCCAATGAGTCTCATGGGAGACTCACTATCAATGTGGCCTATGTCAAGTAAAGGAATAGTAATCATGTGTGTTGTGTGAAAAGGTAATTGAGGTCATAGACCCTAATGTATTGAGTGATCTATATTTAGAACTACCTATGGAGTCATGCTAATAATATGTGAAACTAAATGGGGTGTCTTATGAGCTATAGGTGTCTTAGTGACCCATCAAGTAGAAGATATTGTAGCTGACATGGGTCCTTTGTGCTGAGAACCCTTAGAAATCAATAAGGCCAATCTCAGAGGGAGGCCCTCTATAATCTGTGACATATTTGTAATGCAAGGGTTTCTCTAATAAAGATATCCATGGAGGAATATGTGTATGTGGTAATATTTTAAGAGTAGACCTCACTTGCACTAGTGGTTCAATTTAAATCTATAATCTACTAATGAAAACTATGCTTAGAACTATAACTAGTAGTTGTGGTGTGATTTCATGTGGGATAGCTAAATGATACTCATATGAAAGGCCCTCAACTATGACCACATAATTATCATGTATATACTTGAGGCATATATGCATGGTGGATGGAATGGATCATAGTTGATGTATGCATGGCATACCTAATAACATGTCAAATGTTCATGCACTAGGTACTACTAAGCATGTAGTGGCCACATGTGTTGGTCTAACCTATAGTGGAAGTATAATCTCTCAATGGAGCTCTAAAAATGTCCACTAAAATAATAAATAACTATGTCAATTAGGTAAATTTCTTTCTCTAAATAACCCAAATTTTTTAGAAGTGTGATAGTGCACATATTAATACATGACCCATTTCCAACCATAACACTCTGAATAGGATGATTATCAATGTAATATCATATAAAGAGTGAATATAAATCTGAAACATCATCAGCAATCTTCTATTATAAGGAAGTGATGAGTGTTATAACTCATATTATAGTATGATACACACCAATGATATTATGCAAGGAGTGTGCATCCTTTATAGTAGTGTGATATGATGTTTGTAGTGGATGTGTCTAATATGTATAATGAACACCTGAATTACCCCTACCTCATTAGTTTTATGTCTTGTAAATGGATCTAAAAATATTTTTATTGTCTTAGATTTTGTTTTTTGAAATTTAGGCACCTTTATGGGTGTGCCCACATCCATGATGTTGGCCTCTATCAAATCATGTATCTTATGTTTCAAGTTGATGCATTAGTTTATAGTATGGATGGTGATTTGTGATAGTCATAGACTACATTGGAATCATATCTATTTATAAGAAGCTATGTTTTATCAACCTCTTTGATAGGAGGGAGAGATATGACATTGTATTCAAGGAGCTGATGTAAAACACATTCTAGAAATTCTATAAGGTTTTTTAAAACTCTCCATGGAGGAGCTAATAAAACCAAGCGAGGAGGTGGCTATAAAGCTAATTTAATTATTTCCTTTTGATCACTCTTATTTTTAATGTTATTTAACCTGTATGGAGGCTTATTGAAAATCTTAGTAGTTGATTCTAATCCATTTTTATATTTTAATTTAACCATAGAGAGAAGTTTGAATTACCTTTATTTCACTGTGTGTCATAAATATATGAACATTGGAAACTTATTGAACAAGATATCTTCATATAATATTGGTTGTAAAATATTTTTGAATATGTCTTAGAGCTTTATATCTTCCATATGGATAATCATTTTTGCTAATATAGTTTTGTATTGTAAGATATATTCTTCAATATAATCAGTGTATTTTTGCTTAAGTTGTATCACTTGAGCATATGATATCTTATCATTGATGTTAATTGAAATTTTGGTTAAAAACATATCCTAGAATGGATTGAATGTAGTGATAAACTAATTTGGAATATCATAGAATCACTATAAGACATATTCCTTTAGACTACATGGGAACAACCTAGAAAGCAACCAATCATTGGAAATGTAGTCCAAACATGATGTATGGAAATATCATAGATGGTACTCTAGGTCACCCTTACCATCATACACAGTAAGCTTTGATTCCATGAAATTTAATGGAAGAGTTATCACTATGTGATGTGCCAAAGGTGTTTGTAAAAGAACATAAGAATCCAAGGCATGTGATGACCTAGTAGCACCCTACTCAAAATGTAACACCTTAGCCTATAGATAATGAATCTCATGCATAAGGGATTATATATCTAGAGAGGAATAACTATCCATAGGAGGATTTTCTATTTGTAAATTTTATTGAGTTAAAATATGTTTTTATACAAGCTGAGTTACCCCCAAAGTAGGTGTAATAATATTATTATCTAGGGGAGTAGAAGTTTGACCATTATTTGATTTGTTATCTATTTACATTATGGCTTGTAGAATATATGCAATGTCATGGGGTTATTCCCACAGTCTATCTCTGAAAATCTATAAAATCTCATCCTTATTGACTATAAGATTTTCATTGTTAAGTTGGGGGAGAGTGTCTTGATTCCCATCTTATGTATCATTTTGATCTTTATTATATTTCTCATCTTAGGATGCATTGTCAATGAAGTCTACATGATTAGGATTTGAAAGATCAATTATAGGGTTTGTAATTGGTCCTTTTTCCATGGTATAAGCTCGAATAGAATGAATCTAGGTATGTTTAATAGGATTATCGCTAATCCTAACACTTATTATTAAGGGAAGAGAGATAACTTTTTTATATGGAATTTAGTAAATAAAGTGAAAGAGGGTTCTAAAATATAATGTATAAGATCTGAAAATAACATATCTAATGAAAATAGGAAAAATAAGGATTCAAACCCTTTTATCATCTAGGGTTAGGGTTTAAGTAGTATTTGAAGTAAGTCAGGTTCATCAAATGATTTAAATTCTTAAGACTTATGGAGTGTAATCCCTATGTTTGTTATTATATAAGGTGGTAAAAATAAGGGGCCAAACCCTTACAAAACAACAAAATAAACCCTAGAGGCACCAACACAAAAGAGCCTTGAAACAGTTACAACATAGCTCTCTTAACAAACATAAACAACAAAGACAACATAACCAGACTAAAGATAGTATATATGAAAAAGAAAAGAAAAAAAAACATAAAAGAAACCAAAACTAAGGAGAAAGATTCTCACATCTTTTAGCTAGAGATTTAGTAAATTCATCCAACTTTTTGAAATTATCATCTTTATCCTTCACATATGTAGTCTCAAGATCTTGCAAAATAGAAATATTAAGTAACATAGTATGCCTAAGCATATTGGAAATTGAGTGTTCCATCTTCTTCACACAACCCTTATGGCAACAATGTCATTCATGTAATCAACACCTTCCTCTATCTCATTATTAGCTTCCTCCACAAACATTCTTCCCCCTTCATCAGCATTATCATCAGAATCACCAATAACACCACTAGAAACATCAGTCTATTTATTCCCATTCTTACCCTTTGCATCTTAAAAAATCTCTTGGACTTCAAAAACCTTGGCATCATCCCCCTAGATGGATTATTTAGAAGCACTCTCCAAATAATCAATAAGTTTAGTTTTCAGTGCAGGTCGTCTAGAAATCCTCCCTGAAATCCTAACCCTAGAGGACAATCCCTCCTTATCCTTGGTAGATATATTAGCTTTACTATCAGGTCCCACAAGAGTATTGTTAAGATTTTTAGGGGTCACCATAGTATCCCACATAGTCTCCTCTTCCAACTCCCTAATTTACCTCTTCATGCTCTTCACAATACTTTTAGAGATTGGAGTGTGGGTAGCAGTCACCATGGTAGTCTCCTAATTAGATAGAGAAAAGGAAACCCATCTCATCTTATGAGAAGCAGGGGAAGGGCAAGGCTCTTCAAATATGGTAGTATCATCAAGGTTGGAAAAAATTTCACCACTTTGAGATTGGATAGGCTTTGGTAGTTCTAGATCAAGGTGGAAATTATATAAGTAGAGAATAAGACCCTAGTGTAGGGGAATAGGTTTCTTGGAGGGATTATTAGCTAACTTAGATTTAACCCTAAAAATTGAATGCTCAAGTGAAGACAATAGATAGAATAGGAAGCTAATATGAGCATTATGTCTAAAATTATTCAATAAAGGAAGATGATGATTATAGAACCTGGTAAACCACCCCTCTAGAGTGATGTATTTCATGAGGAGGGAACACATTTCATCCCATGGCTTTGACAGCTTAGCTCATTTAAATCCTCCCTGGTAAGGAACCAATTCTTTTCCTTCCCCAAGGAACAACTTTTGGTTAGAATGGTCCACCACTTTCACTTTCCTTTGTAGCTTGGTCACCCTAGTTGACAGGCTAATCACCATAGTAATAAATCTATTAGAAACCTCAAACTCAATTCTCCCAACATTGACTCTACAGTTTTGCCAAGATTGAGCAAATTACATAGATAGATTTTCATCATAGCCATTAAGACATTCCAAAAAAGGGTTGATACCACCTTTCTTATAGTAGTGCCAGACCAAAACATTGTCTTTAAACTTGCAACAAGAAATTGGCTCCATTTTAATCCTATCTCCTCCCATTATAGCCTTCCAAACAAAGACACAAAATCCCCAAAACCAAAAATTCACAAAGTTATTGTGAAAGGTGAGATTAATAGTTTGAAAAGGAATTATGATAAGAAGTCTACATGTTTTATCATTAATGAGAGCTACCTTTCAAAGGACCAATTGAAGCCTACACTTCCCATGCTTGAAAATGATTATAATTAATTCTCTATAATTAGAAGATAAGCAACTCACCTTAACACAAGGGAGTAATAAAGTAGAGATGACATTGAGAAATCAAATTACAAAAAACATGTACTTCAAGATACATGTTAGCATCTTCTAAAAAAATTGATGGAATAAACTATCTTTCCTAAGATAATGATTCATCATTGACAAGTCATCTCCTTATGAATTAAGTCCCTTATGTTTAAAGGGATGTTATTAATTTGATGCCAACAACACCAATTTGAAAATTGTTGGCCAAGGTCTGTAAGAGTATCCACAACCCCATTGTCCTCTCTCTATATATGAGAGATATCAACTCTAGGGATCTGCTACAAAAGGATCTGTATATCCACTATAATGTCTTTAGATTTCCAACCACTATTTAACATGTTTGTAACAACATCAATAACAAGTTTTAAATCCCCTTAAATATGTAATTGCCTAATATCAAGTGAAATAGCTAATTTCACCCCCCATAGGAGAGTAGAGGATTTAGCATAATTATTACTTTGAAAGCCTATCCCAACATCATAGATAACAATCATCCACCCTTTTTCATCCCTGATAATCCCACCACCATTAACCTTGCCATCCACCTTAGATGCGCCATCAAAATTTAGTTTGAGCCAATAAGGCTTTGAGGGAATCCATCTTGTATTTAATCTCTACAACTATTTGGAATTATTATGAGCTGGGATTTGTTTTAGAATTCTCTAATTAGTCACAATTTTCTCCTCTTCTTAAGAAAGAGGTTTTTCTACAATTTTGATGTGAGAATTGGTCACACTTTACATGAGGCACTTAAAAAAAGAATGAAGAACTTGAGAAGTATCCCTAGCATCATCCCTAAATTTTTTGTTATTACGTTCCTTCCATAAAGTCCAACCAAGATAGTGTAGAGTATAGTTCCAAAGCTCAACAAGCCATGGATGAGAGAAGGTAGGACACTAGTTGGCAATGACTTCCCTAATATCAAAATTACAAACCCATTAAATTCCAAAATTTATTAAAATAATATTCCAAATTTCCCTGGCAAAATCATAGTGGAGAATTAAATAAGAGATAGTTTCCTCCTTCTCAAAGCACAAAAAGCACCTATTGACCAAGGTGAATCCCCTCCTCTATAAGTTATCTTGAGTTAGGATTTTATTATGAACAACATCCCACCAAAACATATTAATTTTTGGGATAAGTTTATGATTCCAAACTTTCCCCCAAATCTCCTTTTTATGCACATTAGGGATCAAGAGGTGGTAAGTAGACTTAACAAAAAATTGACCTTTCTTATCTAGCCACAAATACATCTCATCTTCCATATGAAAAAGAGGGATTCTGACCCCCAGCATCAAATGTTGGATAGACCACATCCTAGGAGAGAGATCAGGTTGATGGGTACAACAATCTAAGATATTTTTCCAACTCCTAATACTATTATTATTATGAATATAATGACAAACTTTATCCCTAAAAATTTGTGTAGTAATGCCAAAAATACCTCTATAATCACCTTGAGTAACTAGGGCCTTATCATTCAACCAAATGTCTTCCCAAAAGTTAATAGAATTACCATTCCCCAGTTTTCATTTAAGCCCATGCTTGAGAAGACTTCTAGACTTCAACATTTTGTTCCAGATAACAGATCCTTGGGGAAGCCCTTCCTGATGTAGAAAACTAAAGAGGTAAGTTCCATGAAGATACTTGGCTTGCATAATATCCCCCCACTCTCTATGTTGTTAAAGGATTTGAGTATAATAAATAAGGGTAGAAATAAATAATAAATATAACCATTAATTTTTAATAGAATTGACTTAGTTTAACCTTTTGAAAAATATTAATAAATGATTAAATCAAAGTAATTAGTTGTAAATTGATTGAGATGGAAGATATGGAGGTTATAAACTAGGATAAGAGATTATCTGAGATCTCAAAAAGGATCTAAGTGTCAAAACCATTTCTATATAATAGGACCCTAACTATATAGTAGTGCCAATGGTGATAGTGTATTTTTAGAGCTAGTGTTCTTTGTGTAGGACTACTTTGATATTTTAGGTACACTTGTGTCAGATTCCACCAAGCTTGTTATTACATGTACAAGTTTTGATTCCTTGTAGGTGACTTATTCTGACTAATTTTGTATGTAAAACCTATACCTCCATGTTTTTAGGGCATTTAATCAGCACATGTAGAAAAGTTTGATGTTAGTGGGCTAGACTTGACATCCTTAACACCTTGATGTGATGAGAGTTATATACACTAAATTTTTCACACTTTAATCTATTACATATGCTTTACATCTTGCAAGAACCCATCATGACTCAATCTCTCTAAGTGCATGCCTTAAGGGGTACATAGGGAAAGGGGTGGGTAGACCTTTGGTGCTTCACAAGATTGTTGTCCCTTATTTCCATATTATTCCCTATCCATTCAGCTCCTAAAACCTTTTCCTAAGCTATATCTCCTTTCTTACACATTCCTCTAGTATTTTCCTCTTTGTATCCTTATTTCCCTTACTTATTTCCCTTTTTACCTATTTAATAAGATAGGTTGGCTTGGTCAACCTAGCACTATCTAGGGTTACTTTAGCTCTTTAGGCCTAGTTTCCATCTAGCTGACCTAGCACAAAATTTAGGCATTATCCTGATAATGTGCTTGGTCGACCCAGTCGACCTAACACAACTAACATATCCAAGTGATTTTTTATGTTAGATAATCATATATATATATATATATATATATATATATAAAGTTCATTTTGGTCATTTCCATATGAATGTAATTAGGATTTATTATTTTCTCACACTTCTTCACAATTTGCTCTTCCACCATTATACTTGAGGAGTCACCTTAGGTTTCTTATTTGGAGAATTTTATTCTTATGGATAGTCTTGGATGATTTGGCCTAATAAAGTGATACTTATGAACCATAATAACCTCTTATGAATCCCCATTGGCTAAGGGAGAGATTGAATTGTGACGGGTTCACATTTAGGTAAGTATATTCTAGCTTGCTTCTCCTCTCTTTTAGTAGATAGAAGTAACATAGATGTTAGCTCGAATATTACTACTCCTCATATTCCATGTACTAGGGTGTTACTCATACTTACATTATTTTAAGTTCCCTATACATGTATTTGATTTCTTTGGATCTAACCCCTTAATTTATGCCATAATCTTTGGTGAGCACTAAATTAGTTTACTTTTCTTGTTATTAGATTAGTTTACTTTTTTCTTTATTAGATTGGTTTACTTTATTATTTATTATCATAAATGAATATATAAACTATATGACTCTTTTAGGGTTGTTTTAAAATTGTGTTAGACTGTAGGCTTTGAAACCCTACCTAGCATGATGTGTTGTGATAGATGATACAAGTGATCCCCTAATCAGGTCTAGCAGATCCTCATATTGGTCATGCTCCTTCTTAACAAGTGTGTGCCCCAATCATAAGTATAGGTGTGATCTATCTTATCTAATCTAGGATTAATTCATATGCATCATGTAATTATGACTACATACATTATGTTGAAACTCATGTGAATAAAACCCTTATAGGGTTTCTTTCACTTATTTTATTTATTTTATCATCTTTTCTATCATATGTTTTGACTTGTTGGCTTGATTATATCGACCCAAATATTTTTATCTATGTATAGGAATAGGTAACTGGATTGACCATCTTAACTTAACACAAGTTTCTATCACTTTACATAATTTCTATTTATCATACTAAGTTGACCAGGTTGACCTAACACATTTCTAGCCACTTTGTAGTAGGTTCCTATTCAAGATTCATAGTGTAGGTTATAGATTCTAGACTTCTAGATTTGTGGTCCAATCAAATAGGTTGACCAACTTAACTTAGCAAATTTCTAGACACTCTTTTCAGTCTACTAGGTTGACTAGGTTGACTTATCACACTTTTTTAGCTTGTGTAGTAGGTTCCTATCTCACTTGGTTGACCAACTCGACCCAGTTCTACAAATTCAGCCAATTTTCTCCAAGGTTATAGGTTAGTTATTTTCATCTCCAAAACACCAAGGTCAATTCTTATTTTATCTATTTCACTTTATTCTATACTTTTATTTCAAAATTACAATCTATTTATATATACCAATAGGATCAGCTATCACCAATTCAATTGACTATATATTTCATTTCAATATTTGATTTTATTGAATAGCTATAAGCCTGACTTATTTTATTTCTCATCTTATTATCAATCATTTCCTTTTCCATGTCTATTGTTTTATGTTAACTAGCTTAACTCTGCACTATCCCAAACTATTTTTATTGCTTCTATTCACTACACTAGGTCAACCTGGTTGACCTAACAAAGTCTGTAGATCTAGTTTTTCCACTAGGTCTACTTGGTTGACCTATCTTTGTTTTCTACTTCCCTTACTTTGTAGCTTGGTTCTTCATCCTTTTTGATCTACATCCTATTCATTTCTCTTTGATCAAAATGAGGTCCCCTATCAAAATCTTTTTGGATAGTCTTAATCCATTTAGATCCTATATGGGGTGTTCATTTCTCCCTTTCTTTACCTCCCAAGATCACCATCACTCTTTGGGAACCTCTTCTCCTCCTTCATCTACAAATTATAACATGGTTTAAATAACACCTCAAGATGAAGTTGATGGGTCCAATCCTTTCTGCACCTACTAAAAACCTTCTCAAAATATTCAAATTAATGTGGGAGTGATTGAATCAATTTTATTTAATAATCCCACTAATAAATCTAATTCTAATATTCCCTCCAACACTAATATGGGAAATTTTCCTTCCAACACCAACCTACCACTTGATACAACTCAATTATTAGCACAAGTGATTCAACAAATGAACATTATGAAAAAATATAATACCAATCAAATGATGCAACTTCAACAACATTTAATCAATGTGGATGACCAACCTCCAATCATGAGTCCTCAAGCTAATCTTAATTACATTATTCCACCTCTTAGAGATGCCTCAGGTAAGATTATTACTAAACTAATAATGAATAACAAAATGCTTCAAACTATCCAAAATGAGCCTTTAGCTCCCTTCATTTTATCTATTGACATTGGTAACATATCACCAACTATTAAATATGATGGGACTAAAGACCCCACCTTATTTTTTAAAGCCTTTGGTAATCTATACAAAGAGTGGATCCAAACTAATACATTTTCCACTACTAAACTCTTAGTCAAAACCTTCACTAGTGATGTACTAGAATGGTATAATCAATTACCTGAACATTCTATTTGGTAACTCAAAGATTTGGTCAATCCTTTAGTTAAAGAGTTTCAACATAATGATCTTCCTAAAAACTATCTTAGCCATTTCATAAATTCTAAACAATCTCATAATGAATTAGATCATGAATTTATTAAAAGATGGAAATCCTTAGCTCATAAATCCAATCATAATATATCTAATGATAACCTATTCAAACTCTTTATCACAACTTTAATTCCTACTCTTTAATACAAGGTTGGAACCTTTCCTCCTTAAACTCTTAATGAAGCTCTTGACCAAGCTAAATGGCAATATTTTTTTATGAAGCAATTCAAACCTAATTCAAAAATCCTTAAAGGATATTTCCAAAAATCCAATTATATCACTAGTAATAATTCTCAAACCAAACCTATTTTTGCCAAAAATGATGTTCCTTCATTGTCTCATGTTCCTCTTTTAGTTCATCACATGAGATAATTTTTACCTCTTTATAAACCTTTCACATATCCTAATGCTCCTCTTAAATGGTATGATCCCAATCTCTTTTTTTGGTTTCATGCTAATGTTGGAAATTATAATGAGTCTTGTAGAGGGCTTGATAAATGTGTTATTTCATACATGATCAATGATTCATTCAACTATGAAACCATGATTAAGCACCATCATCAAGAACACACTAACGCTTTTCAAAAATGACAACCCTTTAAATCCTCTACATATAATAATAATAATAATAATAAATCTTCCTCTGATAATCAATCAAATTTTAAGGATGTTTGTGCAATTGATGTTGATTATGATCAATACCTTAACAAATCTCAATATTTCAATATGACTAAGGTTAATTATTATAGGAAGCCAACATATAAATATACTATGACCAAACCTAAGAAACCTTATTTGTAAGAACAATTGATTTAAGATACTACCACTATCAATATTGATTTAGAAGCACTTGAGGAACAACTTATTTCTTCTGATCCTCCAACCACATCTATTCCTCCAAATTATAATTTTCCTTCTTCTAAACCTCTTGTTTCCTCTTCTAAATCTCATTAGAATTTCCTAGAAGAACTTAACTCTATGCCATGTAAAATTACTCTCATGGAGTTGGTTCACACTTCACCTTATCATCATAAATTCCTTATGCAATAACTCGAAGAGATTGAAAACCCATCTTATTTAGATGAAGAACCACTTTATATTGATTCTCAACCAAAAAACATTAATACCATTGAGTCTATGTGTCCTTCTAAACCTTCCATTGAATTCCTTGAAGAGGAAATTATTAATGATGAAATCTTCCTTCACACCGATGATCTAAATCATTTCATCAAGATATCCATTAATACCATCCTTATCCAAAAATTTCTAGTTGATGAAGGTCATGGTATTAATGTGACTTCTTTATGGCTTTTACAATAACTTAGTTATAAAAAAAGTCATCTTAAATAAACCAATCTTACATTTCATGGTTTTGATAAGACTAATCAAAATCCACTTGGTTTTATATGGCTTCCCTTAACCATTGGTCCTAAGAACGTGTGAGCCAAACTCATGGTTCTTGATCTTCCGTTATCCTATAAAATACTCCTCAACCATCCATGGACTCATCGAATGAGGGTCATTGATTCTTCTGGTAGTCAATGCTTTAAATTTATAAAAAATGGAAAATGTTATAAGCATGAATCTGATCCCAACATGTGGAGTATCCAATTGCCTAATCCTAAATCACAATATCATGTTCCCACAATTCCTAAAATTAATAGTGCTCCTACTTGAGTTCATCAATATGAATCCTAATTTACAAGTTACTCTTGTATATTCTAATGATGATGAGCCTAATTAATTACAACACACTTGCAATACTAATAAATTTCTTACATATATTTTAGAATAGATTACACCTTCCCTCTTATCCAGACATTGTACCATTCTTGTCATGGATGAGATTACCAATTTTTCTCCTCCATGTAATGCTCAAGACTCATCTTTACCTGAAGATGATTTTGCTTGCAATGAATTTGGAGTGGCTAAGTTGTTTCAAGATCCTCTCATCATGACTCCTCAAACATTTAGTAATCTTAGGATTTCACAATTTGAACATCCTCCTAAATCCCAAACATGCATAATTTCTCCCATATATGATAGCAACTATATCATGGCCCAAGCTCAATATAGAGACTTGGATGTCTTAAATTATCAAAAGATCTTATCTCAAATTCATGCTTTCAATCAAGATGCACATACCATTTATATAGGTCATAATTTAAAACTTGAGGGTTATGTGCCTCTTATCAATCCTCCTCTTATTTATTCTCCTTGGGTGGTAGAGAAAATCATGCCTTTTACACCTCCAGAAGTGCTTTCATCTTCTTTACCTCCTTTGTATTCTCCAATTGAATCTAATTCTTCTTCCATCATCTCTCCATCTATTTATTCTACTCTTAAAATAACACTTTATGCCACAAAAATCAATGTTCATCAAATAAATTTTGAATATTATTGACATGATAATCAAATTTTAGATTTATAAATGGATGTAGAATATTGTGTTCCTCTTCCTTCCTTGCCTAGTGATGAAGCTATTTTGGAGTTGCTTTATTCTTGGGAAACACAACTCTCATGACAACATCATAAACTTATAAATTTTAAAAATAAAAATCCTCACTTTAATGACTTTGTTGCTAGCATTGATACTAAATATAATCTATTTCATCTTTACCTAACGCACCATACCACTTTCAAGATGGTAATTCCATGATTATTGAATAAACAACTTGTATCGACTATGGTACTCCATCTTGTCCCCAACCATTCATAGTTTCTAAATAAATTTCACCTTCTAAATATGATAATTTTAGCTTATTTTTTGATAAATATCAAGAGACATTCACATGGTCTTACTAAGATATTCCTGGCATCGACCTTAGCATAGTGGTCCTTAACATCATTACCTATACTGATACCAAACTTGTGCATCAGAAGCAATGTAAGTTTCCTTCTAAAGTTACCAAATTATGCAATAAAAAAATCATAAAACTTCTTGATGCTAAATTCATTAAACCTATGGATTGTTTTGAATGGGTTTCAAATATTGTTCCTATTCAAAAGGTCACCATGGTCATTCATATTTGCATTGATTTCCACAATATTAATCTTTTTTATCCTAAAGATAACTTTCCTTTATCTTTAATAGATGCCATTATTTATTCCACAATTAGATATGAAATGTTATCTCTTATGGATGTCTTTTCAAGATATAATCAGATTCATATCTATCCCGAAGACCAACATAAGACTGCTTTCACCACATAATGGGGCACCTATTATTATGTTAAAATGCCCTTGAATATCAAAAATGTTTGAGCTACTTACCAACATGATATGACTCATATCTTTCATGATCTCATCCATAAAATTTTTGAAACATATGTGGATGACCTTACTGCTAAATCCAAGCATCACACAAGTCATCTTTCTAATATTGCCATCATCTTTGATCATCTCATCAAATATAAAGTTATAATCACTCCTTTCAAACGTGTCTTCAGAGTTACATCTAGAAAATTGTTAGGATTCTTAGTCTATCTATATGTCATTTATGTGGATCTAGCCAATATTAATGCTATTATCAACATGCCTATCCCTCATTTTATTCCTGACATTCGTACCTATTTAAGTAAGATTGGGGAAATTAGATGATTTTTTCTTGAGATGGATTATCAAACTCACTCCGTAAATTCCCTTCTAAATAAATGTATAGCTTTGGAATGGATGGATCCATGTTAAAAATCATTTTACAACATGAAAAAGTCATTTCTTCATCAACCTATGCTCCATCCTCCTTCTAATGATCAACCCTTGATTCTTTATACTTCTTCCACACCTATTTCAATTAGAGCAATGCTTGCCTGACAAGATGATGTAGGTAAGGAGTATGCCATATATTACATTATCTGAGTTCTCATCAATTATGAAACACATTATACCAAAGATGAGCATGATTACCTTACCATCTATTTTTAGCTGAATTTTTTTGTCATTACATGCTTTACCAAACCACCTATGTCATTATTCATTTTGACCCCCTTTGTCACTTCTTCTCCAAATAATTTATTCTAAGAGATAGAATTGGCAAGTGGATGGTTTTACTTATGTATTTTTATCTTCACATCATCATTCAAAAATTTGTCAAAGGGAAAGTCATAGCTAACCAACCTACCATGGCTCCCATTCCAGCCACTTCCTCACTTCAAGATAACCTTCCCAATGATAATATTATTTAAATTAAAGGTTTTAATCAATAAATATCTATTAAATATTATTTTCATATCTTTACTATTAATATTTAATCCAATAAATCTATTGGACCTTCAACTCACTCTGATACTACAAAATCAAACATAGTTATCAAGGAGCTCCCTGAAATCAACATTGACTTGCACAAGGATACTTAAAACCTTCACTTTGATGGTGCTAAATGCCTTCAATGATTTTGGGTAGGTTTAATCCTTGCTATTCCTCTTGGTAAAATAATTCCTCTAGTTTTCCATTTTACATTTGATGCCACAAATAATATGGCCGAGTACGAAGCTCTTATCTAAGGTATGAGAGCTGATCTTAATCTAGACATATAATATCTTCATGATTTGGGTGATTCTCAACTCATTTGACATCAAGTTAGTGGTACCTATCAATGTAAAAGTGAAAATATTATTACCTATCATAAAATTACAACCACTCTTGCCAAGAATTTTGCCTCTTTATAATTGAACCTATTCTTAGAGACCAAAATTCCATTGTTGATTCTTTTACCTCTTCAACTTCTCTCTTTCATCCACATCAAGTTATTTTTTATCCTTATTTTATCAAAAAAATAATCAAATCTCTATTATTTATTTACCCTCTAGATTGCCTTATCTACCACATTGAGGTTATCACCATCTAATAATGCATGTGGTATCAAGACATCATCCAATTTTTGGAACATCAAGCTTATCCTCCTAACTTGGATTTTGTGAAAAAAATGCATCTTCACAAACAAGCTTTCAAGTACATATTTAGACATAACATCCTTTATTATTGTAATGTCAAAGGTACTTTTCTCTATTATTTCATGCTAGATAATGTTTGTCCTCTACTTGAGCAAGAACATGGGGACATTTACGGTGGTCACTATAGCAGACATGATAAAACCTAAAAAAGCCTACATTTGGGTTAATATTGGCCTACTCTATAAAAGAATTCTATTGAATATGTTAAAAAGTGTAATCCTTGTTAGCTTCATGATGACCTCATTCATTTTATTCCAATTAAACTTTAGGTTATTGAACTTCCTTGTCCATTTTCCATATGCAGATTGAATCTCATTAGCAAGCTTCCTCATTCCCAAGATGGGCACATTTTCATCATCACTACCACTAAGTACTTTACCAAGTGGGTTGAATTCATGCCCCTTAATAATGTTACCAGTCCTACTATATCTAAATTCATTATTAACCAAATTATTTTCCACTTTGGTGTTCCTCACACCATCATTTCTAACAATGATGGTAATTTCAAAAATAAACATGTTAAACAACTTTACACCAAATCCAAAATTAATTACAAGTTTTCCACTCATTATCATCCATAATGTAATGGTAAATATGAGGCCACCAAAAAAATTATCAATAATTTTTTTCAAAATACAATTCATTAAACCCACATGGATTGGCATCTTCATCTTTATCCTGCACTTTAGGCCTATAAGACTAGTATTCATACTACCACTAGGGCAACTCCATTCTCTTTAGTCTATGGTTCTGAGTTAGTTCTTCCTCTTAAATTTGAGCTTCCTTCTCTTCACATATATCTTCATGGTATCATTCCTAATGAATAATTACATGAGGCTCACCTTCATTTCCTTAATTTACTTGATGAACATTGTCTTTTCACCTTGCATCACAATTGCCAATACAAGGCTTGCATTACTAGACAGCATAACAAATGTGTTAAAAATTGCACATTTAATGTTGGTAATATTGTCCTTAAATTATATTACACTTATGATACATAAGGTAAGTATGCCCAAAAATGGTGGGGCCCTTACTTAGTAAAAGATGTTCTTGGTCTAAGTACTTATTGCCTTCAAACTAATGAAGGCCATGTTTTCAAAGAGCCCACCAATGCTCAATTTCCTAAGAAATATTTACTTAATCATTTCCATTCTTTTCATGCTTTCTCTATATATCTATCTAACATCTTTTTGTAAGTTAATTTAACATGGGTCTTTCCCTATGAAGTAGTTTCCTTTCTTTTCAAAACTTTATTCCTCCCTTTTGGTCTTTGGGTTTCTTGATGTACCGTAGTCTTCATTTCCTTTATTTTCAAACATTTAGTCCTCCCTTTTAATATTTTGGTTTCTTGATGTACCACAGTCTTCATCACTTATCTTTTCATTTTCCTTTTTCTTTCCACTACTATTTTGGCATCCTCTTGGGATTTTATTTTATGAGTTGCTTGGTAAGACTGTGGATAAAACATAACCCTCCTCATAAAATGACCATTCTTTTTATTTCTCATTTATACCTTTTCATTCTTTTACTTCTTGCCAATGCTATTTTGGCATCCTTTGAGTCTTTTTTTGTGAGGTGATTTATACAAATGCTCCCTTATTTTTTTCTTATTTACACCTCTTGGGTTTTTCTTTTGTGAGTTTCTTAGTAAGACCATAGATAAAGCCCAACCCTCATAAAATTACCATTATTTTCATGTTCTTTGTGATCCTTGTTATTTATACATTAGATTTTGCTTCTTTTGCTCGATGGAATCTATAAACAATCTATGTTAGCATGTTTTCCTTCACTTTTCGTAGTCCTATGATAAGGAATCACACCTTCGCTATCATTATTTTCCTTTTTACTCTTTGTCACATTTTTTCCAATTTTAATAAATTCAAATTTGTTACATGTGTAATTTTCCTCTTTATTTCCCCATTTCTTTCACCTCCACATTTGGATAAAACAAGGTCGAAGTCAAGATTGTAATTTTATTTCACCTAGATTTACGAGACTCTTAGACCCCATGATATTTGATTTTATCTCTATTATAAATCTTATCCCAAATTTTTCATATGAAATTCATCTTTAACACCCATGTTTGGTCTTCCAAATTCATATGGAGGAAGAATCTGAAAAAAAAAAATTTAAAAGCCAATCATTTGAAAATAAAAGGTAATTATATCTAAAAGGCAACATACAAATCTTAAAAGTCTAATCACACAAAAATACATGAATACAAGCACATATCCTATCTCCAATCAAATATAAAACTCCAAAGTTGGCTTTACGTAGATCTGAAGTACTTTGGGGTGTGGTAGGCTAGTATATTAAAATAGGGGTTTTTAGAAAAAATCTATACTGCTACCTACTTTCTCATGCAAGTACCCAATCTTCATGGTAGACCGATGGATATATAAGGGGTCCTAAGGAGTGGGGAACACATTGTGGTAAGGTAGGTCCATTTTACTTCTTATGCATATAGCCTTCATGGGATGATCTATATACTCTATTTGTTGACTTAAGACTTGTGTAGCGAAGAGAAGTTCTTCATAGTCCTTAAGGTTGATATTCCTCTTTTTTTTGACAAATCAAATTTTAGTGTCTTGACTTTGATAAAGAGTTCCTCTACCTTGGTTTTTACTTCATTCCCCCCACCACCCCATTTCATTTCCCCCATTGATAGATAAATTGTGATTCCAAATCTATTTTCCCTCTTCTTTAAATTCCTTTTTCTTTATTTCTTAAAAATTTGCTAACATTAATTTATTTCATTTTTATCTATCTTTAGATGAAAAAAAACATGTTTGAGAAACTATGGATTATTTTCATCATGTTCTATATATTTACTAAAACTACTTTTCTTTCCTTTTCCCATTTATCTTGATTTTACTATGTTGCTATTATGGACACATAAGTTTGCACCCTTTTTCCATTGTTGTGTGAGATATGGATTGTTATTGCTCACCCAACCATGTTGTTTTCCATTGATGATTGAGATGTGGATTGTTACTACTCACTCATCAATGTTGGTTTACCATTTTTCATTTTGAATCCTCTTTTTACTATCTTATTTGACATGTATCCTTGATTTGATTTGGTGAGTTTTCCTTTTCTTACTTGAGATTTACTTGTTTGATTTTTTGGGTCTTTAATAGCATTGGATTTTTGGATACCCAGTTTACTCCTATTTGACTAGGTCATTTGGTCTAACATAGCACTTGTCACCTAGCTTGCCAAATTCCCAAGTACATCTCACCCACATAGCACCAATTAATCTTGGATTTTATTGTGTTTGTTTGTTTTTGTTCCTTAGTTTTGTATTTATGGGGTTTTACAAAGAAATCTCTATGCCCTCCACTATCAAAATCAAAAAACAACTGACAAACATCATGTGATAAATGTAATTCAAGGTATGCATCACTTAATTTTTAGTTATTTACATTCTAGATAGTTTCCTTTTCTATCATTTACTTTTATTTATTTTATGCTTTTTAAAATACTGCATTTTTTTAGCATCAATGTTGTTTGTGTCCTTATGTTCTTTCTCAAATCACCATCCCTTGTTACACCTTAGTGACATGTGATAAGCTTCAAGTGGGGCATATGTATACACATAATATTTTTATACTTTATTAATTAATGATGATTTACATCTTGTAAGAACCTGTCATGACTCAATATCTCTGAGTGCATGCCTTAAGGTGTCCACTAAACAATGGGCGGGTTAGTGCTTCATAGGATTATTGTCTCTTATTGCCATATTATTCCCTAACCATTTAGCTCCTAAAACCTTTCCCTAAGTTATCTTTCCTCCCTTACAAATTCCTCTAGTATTTTCCTCTTTCTATCCTTCTTTCCATTACTTATTACCATTTTTACCTATTCAGTAAGCTAGGTTGACCTGGTCGACTTAGCATAGTCTAGGGTCAATTTAGCTCTTTAGGCTTAGTTTCCATTTGGCTGACCTAACACAAACTTTAGGTATTAGATTGATAATGTGATAGGTTGACCTGGTTGATCTAGAATAGCTAACATGTCTGAGTGATTTTTAGGTTAGATACTCCTATATATACAAAGTCATTTTTGTCATTTCCATATGAATGCAATCAAGATTTATTATTCACTCACACTTCTTCACAATCTACTCCTCCACCATTCTACTTGAGGATTCTTAGCTTAGGTTTCTTATTTGGAGAATATTATTCTTATGGATAGGTCTTGGATGTTTTATCCTAACAAAGTTATCTTTATGAACCACAAAAACCTCTTTTCAAGCCCCATTGGCCAAGGGAGAGACTGAGTCATGACGGGTTCACATTCAGGTAAGTATATTCTAGCTTTGTTATCTTCTTTTTTAGTAGATAGAAGTAGCATAAGTTTTGGATCAAATAATATTACTCCTCATATTCCATGTATTATGGTGTTACTCATACTTACTTTATTTGAAGCTCCTTATACATGTATTTGATTGCTTTGTATCTAACCCTTTACTTTGTGCCACAAGCTTTGATGAGCACTAGATTAGTTTATTTTCTTGTTTATTATCATAAGCGAATATAGAAACCATAGGAATATTTTTAGGGTTATTGTGTGATTATGTTATATTGCAGGCTTTAGAACCCTACCTAGCGTGATGTTTTGTGATAGATGATATAAGTGATCCCCTAATCAGGTCTAACAGATCTTCATATTGGTCATGCTCTTAACAAGTGTGTGCCCCAATCAGAAGTGTAGGTGTGATCTATCTTATCTGATATAGGATTAATTCATGTGCATCTTGAAATTCTAATTACATATAAGAGTTACCTACTTAACATTACTCTGAGGGATCAGGGCCAATGTAGTCATCCCCACCTAAGTGCTAGTAAAAGTGCAAATGAAGATAATATGAATACCAGTTTGAGTGATTTTGTGTGGATATTGAAAATAAAAATATAATTATTCTTATATTGGGATGGTTATATATGGTTGTATGTATAATTAGGGCATAATATGGATTGATGACCTTGATTGTGCACAACTAGTTCTAAACTAGTTTATGTTATTTGAATTTTCCGTCTAGTGAATAAAGGGCTAAAATTCGTGTGTGTGTGTGTGTGTGTGTGTGTGTGTGTGTGTGTGTGTGTGTGTGTGTGTGTGTGTGTGTGTGTGTGTGTGTGTGTGTGTGTGTGTGTGTGTGTGTGTGTGTATGTGTGTGTGTGTCTATATATATATATAGTGTTTGTACATGTCTTTAAAATAGGTTTAGACCAACCCTTGGTGGTTTTTTTAAAAAATATCCATTGGTGGGAAAAAGGTGGGAAAAGGACAATAATACCCAAATTGGGACACTACCATAATTAGTGATTCTATCCAAATTATAGATTTATGATCCAGGTGGTAGAACTTAAGCCACTAGGGTATAGACTACTAAATTTAGGGTTTGGGACTACTTTAGGGATGTTTAAGGATGTGTGTGGCCTACACAAAGGCTGGATAATTAACTAAATAGGCCCTACGATAGGTTTAGGGATAATCTAGGGATGGGTGGTCTCAAGTAACACTCTTAGTAGTCAAGTGTAATTTGTACATGATAACATTACACCCTTGTACTTTATTTTAGAAATGTATCAAAGTGAAATGAATATGATAAAATAAAAATAAGCATACCTAGACTTACCTTAGAGGCAAAGCTTATGAATATGGATATGATTATATGAATCATTATCTATTACATGTCTTAATAATGAAATGTGCATAGATTAGTCCTTACTTACGATATATCAAAGGCAAAGACAAAAAAGAGTAAAGAAATAAGAGAGAGGAAAGGAATGAATACACCTCACTAGGTACATGAACTAATGCATAAACTTGGTAACACCCTATATGTGTGCATGTAGATAGTGATCAATCGATGAATAACTTGGACTGAGATGATGGATGCTTAGTCTCCATGTGTAGGTGGCTCAAGAGCTCAATCCAGTTTTAAATCCATAATTTCCCATCCTTGCTTGGTGAATCATGACCTATGAATAGCTTAGATTGGACAAATGGCATGTCCAACCCTCTCAGGTAGATGGCTCAATAACTCAATTAGACTATAACTCCATCATTATCTACCTATGTTTAGTAGATGGATCTTAATTGAAACTACGTGTTGTGACTAAAATGTACAAGATGGATTTGGGGCACTTAAAAACTCTAAAATGTAAAAGGGTTTTGTGCCACTTAGGAATATTAGATATCTCTTAGCCACTTGAGAATTCTAACTACTATATACATAATAATGCATTAATCTAGTATGTAAATTGGAATATGGTATTTTGTGTGTAAAAACCAGAGAATGACATGAAGTTTATCACTCCATCTAATCAATTGGTGCATAAGTGAACATAGATAAATAATGTGCCATGTACATGCCCCAAAATATTATATTTGAGTATATTTATTCTAGATTGAGTTGTAATAATATGTATATGAGTATCTGAAAATAAACTAGTAATTATCCTGCCACACATGATGCCCCCAATTTGATCATATTAGTATGAATATGTCTTAAACTAAGAAAAAACTAGAAATCTATAAATAAACATGTACAAACCTAGACTATACTTATTATACTTTTTTATCCAATCTAAAATTTTCTAAAATTAAGGTTAATAGACATTATGGCCATATATTAGATAGTAGATTTGGTGGTGTTAGTGTCCCATTTTGGGTGATAATATCCAATTGTACTGATTTCTATGCAACTAGAATTAGTCTCTGTGTGACTTTCCAACTATGTTTTCCTACAACTATTTTTTATATTTTGTGTCTATGTGATAAAAACTATACTTTGAGTGCATTCATTAATCCTAATGTTTAAGACAAACCTCTGTGAATGACCCCTATTTTGAGGGGAGTTAATGAACCTATCCAATAACTAACCTCAAAATAAAAAGCTCTACAAGATTCATATTAACTAGATCATATATGATATCTATGTAATAAACTAATATAATATGTATATATGACATTATAATTTAAGATAATTTGAGCATAAGTTTATAATGTACAATGTATGTTATATCTAGAATTCACAAGGATGTCATGGTAGAATAACAATGTAATCATTTGTATGAACAATAAATATAAGAAATAAACTAAGTAGCTACCTATGGGGATGGGGCATGATGTTCATTAAGGCACCCAAGGATGAAGGGTAACTAAAAATAAACCAATCTATGTAGGAATAGAAAATATACAAACAAACCAGTATGTGTGTTCTATTTTATGTTCTTCCCATGCTTGTTCTTTATTTTGGGACCTTACTCATAGATTTGACATATAAATTCGATTTAACTTGGTCATACTAGGAGTATTCAATCTAAGTTTTTCAAAACAAATATATTTCTTATAGAAAATATGAAACTAAAATAAAGGAAATCAAAATGCTAAAAATAGGAAAGTCTAATCTAGATATCATAAAATTACTCTAAAAAAAGTAAATTATAAAAAACAAGAATCTTAACTATGGAAGCAATAAATCTAACCTACTCCTACCTCTACCATAGAACTTTTTGTTACTTGGGTAAAATTTAATATGGTACAACCATGAGGTAGTGCTTCAAAAACTACCCATTAACTAGATATGTCATTGCATTACCTTGGAGGTCCATTAAATGGAAAGCATTATTACCTAAGATCTCTAATATCTAGCAAAGCTCAATCCATAAGGCATAAAATTGTCATGTTGTCCTTTTTTCATGGGCTTTATCCCATAAAATAACTAGATTATATATTTTGAATGATTTAAAATTTGCTCTTTTATTGAACCACCTTTTGACCAAGTCATGATGTTTATTGAAATTAAGAAAGGCTTCATTCCCTGAATCTTGTATTTCTATTATACATAATAATTGGGACTCCACCTTCTCACTTGATTCCATTTACTCCTACATTAATTGATATGTTAGTAATTTGATCATGATTAGGAATAATATATATCATATATATACTAGAAGGTAAGGTGAAGCTTTGAGGGTCTGCTTGTATCTTGTTCAATTCACCCATAGTGCATATTTCAGTAGATGATGCCACTCTCTAGGTCTGCATCTAAATTTTTGATGACACCAATCAGGTTCTTATTTATCAATTTAGCCAATATATTTTCTTATGAGTAATGATTGGAAGATGACTTGATGGTGATTTGGTTATCATGGGTGTATTTAGTAAACTTAGATTATTGGAATGCTATCACATTGTCACAAAATTAGAAAATGGGGGTACCAAACCTAGTTGAGATGTTTTATTCAATAAAAGTGATTACATCATATTCTCTATAATGTTTTGTATCCACTATTTTAGTATATTTTGTGTAGTAATATTTGGTTATGAATACAAATGTATGGCTAGATAAATAATTTGGGTTGATGACACTGATAAAATCCAAACCCCACTAAGCAAATAGCCTTCCTTAAATAATAGACTATAATGGCATTATTTTTTGTACTTTTATCTCTAACAAGACCTAACATTTGTGGCATGATCTTACATGGGCATGTGCATATTTAAGGACTCTAGGCCATTAGTATCCCATTCTAAGAATCTTATATGTGTTAGTATTTTTAGATGGAGGACCACTACATATCTTCTAGTGTAGGTTCTATAGTATATCTTGAACTAATTCTCATGATATGCATCCATTTATTCTATAGAGAATCCATTTTTCAACATGTAGTGATCAGCTTTGAGTCTCAAAGCTCTTTTATTATATACTAAGTTTTGGGGAACAAGTACCTATGAGTAAATATTGAATGGTATCATCATAAAAATATCATCTAGATACCTAGGTCTCATAGACCTCCTCAAGGGTAATGTATGGATTAGGCTTAGACATAATTTGTATGATGTTTTATCCTTTGACAATTTTAAAAGACTTTATTTATATGTCAAACAACTGTAATTTTTTCCATCCAATTGCCTATATGCTCTCCTAATTTATTTTATCCCAAAGTGAGCTTGACAGTAGGGTCTAATACAATAGCAATAGTCTTATTTCTCAAGATGTAATGGCTGGATTTATTTACCACTTTGACAAGATCAAAGATCTAATTTTCTATCATGAAGTAATTAAGATCTGGTTCCTTTAAATTTGTGCTCATAAATTCAATAGGATGCTCACTTTCATCCTTCTTCTGGGTAAGCACAATATCAATTCTGTGCTCTAAAACAAATGAATATAAGGAAAAGTCCTTATTGAAGTCTAGGATTATTAACACTAGAGCCTAAGATATGGAATCCTTGATGTCTTGAAAATACTTTTAGGCCTTCAATGTCCATTTCACTTTGGCATCATACTTTAGCATTATATTCATGGTCTTACAATTTCTATAAAACCTAAGATAAACTTACTTAAAAAAATTATCTTTTCAAAGAAATACTTGAGCTTTTTATTTCTATTTTGGAATGTAATCCTAGAAATTTCTTGAACATGATTAGGAAATTTCAATGGTGATCCCTTCCTTGGTGATAATTTCCCCCAAAAATTTTCCCTTAGTAACACCAAATATGGTCTTTTTTGGGTTTAACAAGATGTCAAATCTTTTGTATCTTTTAAAGATTGATTGTAGATGACCTACACAATTAGATCTATTCTTTGAGAAAATATTGAGGAAATCCATTTAAATGATTATGAATTTACCTATTAACCATTTAAATGTGTATTCCATGTCCTTATAAAAGGCATATCATATGTCAATTAGGTTGAAATTCATCCTCTTATATGCATAAGTACCCCACTTCATGGTAAATTTAGTCTTCACCTTATCTCAAGATTCTACTAACACCTAGTTATATCCCAAAAAAATATCCAAGAAGGACATCATTCCAAAAAAACTTACTATTTAGACCACCTCCTCTAAGGAAGGTAGAGGGTATTTATCTTTCTTAGAAGCCTTATTCATGTTCTTAAAGTCAACACATAATCTTATAACCACACTCTTTGTTTTTACTAGAACCAAGTTCAAAACCCAAGTTGAGTATCTAATAGGGAACACTATCTTAACATTCAACATATTCTCTACTTCATTTTGGATGAGTGGTTTTAGGATGGGATCAACCAATCTCTATATTTTCTTGAATGGCTTATGGTCTAGATTTAATCAGATTATATGGATTATGAATCTAGGAATGAAAACCTTCAAGTCTTCATATGTCCATGAAATCACATCTTTATATTGGATGAGAAAATATTTCACCCTTTGTCTTTCTCCTAAGGTACAACTAAGACCAATGTTTACATAGTGTGAATCACTCTAATCTCCCAAGTTCTCCTTGTTGAACTTGGATTCATTGAATTTAGGCTACCTCAAATTTCAATCTTGGGGATACATATCAAATTTTCTCTCTAACTAAACCATCCCTAAAGGAAGATGATTTTATGAGTTGAATGACTTATTATTATCTCAATTCTTCCTATAATTAATAATTAATTTCTTTTTATCATCATTGATTTGTGATTCAAATGGCCCTGAATTAGTCAAGAATTAAACAATCTATTGATCATCATCAAACATCTAGAAATTTTTTACATTGTTAGTAAGTGATGGGATAGGTATGAGTTAAATAGAGAACCTATGTGCTATGGAATCCTATAATGGTGCTAAATTGGTATTTGAACTAGCTAATGAGTCAGTAGCCAAGTTATGTTCTATAGGAATAACTACTACATTGAACACCTCAAATGACTCAATCAGATCCTAAGCTCATTATTCATATCTCTTAAGATATGATAATTTACATTGGTATTTATTTTTAACCTAATTAAACACCAGGTCTAAATCTCAATATATTATTATTTGTTTAATATTATTTTTGAGAATGAATTACAACCCCAAAATTAGTGCCTCGTATTATACTATATTATTAGTACATGTAAATTACAACCTATATGCTACTAGTTAATTATTACCTAGTAGGTAAACCAAATCGATACTGATGCTTGATATTTCTTTGGATCTTACCCCATCAAAATGGCAAGTCCAAAATTAGGAAGGTACCTAGACTCCAAGTCATTGTACCTCATTCTTTGTGGTAAAGGTATAAATCCAAAGATTAGGAGATTTATAACTTTCTTCTAAATTCTTAGCTTGTATTTCATGATGGGATACTTTAGTTTTATCTCTTTATCAATTCTAATTTGATTTAGAATATATCTCTAGGGTAGCCAAATATGAGAGAAGTTTATTTCTACATACCCATTTAACATCTTTGACCAATCTCTACTTAGTAGTAGTCCATATCCCTATGGAATATATAGAATAATGATGTCTATAGTATTTTACACATGTATCTCATATGAAACATGAATGCACATGTCATTCATCTCTCCAACCACATGCACTATTATTTTATCTAACTATGAAACCATCCTCTTGGATAGGCTAAGAGTTGATAATAACTTATGATAAATAGAAGCTGAAATTATAATAGCCCAATCTCTAAAATCAACAAAAAAAATTATGTATATTCCTATTAAATGTTATTATAGTAAAAAATAAAGGAGGAACTTTTGGCTTACTCTTGTATATGAAATATATATGAATGGCTTTTGGATTTTTTTTTGTAGACTTCCCTATAATGGACATCCATAAGATCTCCTTCTGTTTAATAATTTGAGATAATCATTGAAGAGTGATGTTTGTTTTTATCTTCTCCATGTCTTCAAAAATGTTGTGTCATCTTTTTCTCTATTATTTCTTGTTCAAGATTGATCATTCCCTTTTAGTGGAGGTAGATTATTATTAGCCTTCAGATTGAGGGGAATAGTCATATTGTTTGGAAGAGTAGATGTAGTGAAGGTCTAATTTTTTTTTAAATTATAATTTCTTATTTAGAACTATTGGAAAGAATTTACCTCATTTGAGTTGTTCCATAACACATTTTCATTTTTACTTGGGAAAGGAAACTCATGAGTTTTAAAGACCATAGTTGTGTCTGAGGAACTAGTATCATAGGGGAAGTGTGGTGGACTATTAATTAAATCTTGCCTCACTATTTCTCTCTAGAATATTTCAAATGCTACACATAAGTCAACATATTCAATATCACCATGCTATGATGTGTTATGAACCTTGCACCATTTGGGTAGAGTTGTTTCCATTATGTTGATTTATAGAAACTTTTTGTGATGTTGTTATACATTATTTTTAGGATTTTTGAAAGGCCTGTTATGTATTTTAAATACAAAATTCTAATTATTGTCCATCCTAGTAACATTACCTATCTTCCTTTTCATGCCTAAGAAGTCATTGCTTAACTTTTGAATCATCCTCTATATAGAATCCAATTTTGCTTTGGTAGAATACACATCTTGGGAAACTATGGTATTGTATGGGAGTGAATTTTGACTCTATTGATGACCATTTATTTGTGATGGGTTGTTAAAAAATCCATAGTTAATATTTGGTGTATACTACATCATACGAGGCAATGTATACAACTAATTACAATTGATTGCAATAACATTCTAAATCACATGATTCACTAGATTCAAAGCTAGGAAACCAACATTTAGGTTGGGAATGCTTGGTATATAATTATTTTTCTACCTATAAATGTTGATTTATTATTCATAAGCTAGTGTTAGGGTGTTAGTAGTAACTACTCTTCAAAAATATACTATAGTAATTGGGTCCACGGTGTTCCTACACATTTAGAGTGCTAGAGCCTCTTATAATTTTATATGTAGTGCTTAACCAAGTGTACATATTATAAAACCTAACATTAAAACATGGATTGACTCAATGGGCTCCCTCTTCATATTGGTGAAATGTTGATATCTATCTGGGTGTGTTTTTGTACGTGTTACTAAGGATGAGGAGAGATATGGGTCCCTTGTGAGGGGAACACTCCATGACATCCAAGATGAGACTCTACATCTATGTGACCTTACTACATTAGAGGACCCCAGTGTATCATTTACCCCAACTTAGATGAGCTAGTTTAAATTAGTAAGGGAGGAAGCAAGGTAGATACGAGCATAGAGGGAGAGGATGCAACCACTAACAGAGATGGGTGTAGGTGAGATACAAACATGGTAGTCCTTAGAAGAGGAGATAGATTTTGATCTAGATATAGTGATGTAGATGACATAGACACATACTATGATGTGGACCCAGTTGACACAAGCTCTTATAATGACCTAGACTAAGTTGGTATAGGCATATGTGTATATAGTTCATCAACGAGGATAGGTAGAGGGATTGAGATCTCAGAGGACCTCCTTACAACATACTATTTGGAGGAGTCAGATCAATACATTAGTAGTAAGCATGGCTAGGCCATGAGATAGATAGGATGGAGCCCAAGCATAGAGATAGAGCATTGTATATAGTTGGATCAAAACTCATGATATATATATATATATATATATGATGTATAATTTTGGCATATTGATGTTTATTGTCTATGTTTTCATCATTATGGTTATAGTTTTAGATACTTTGGATCTATTTATTTCTATCACATGTATTTAATTGTTGTTGTATATGCTAAAGTAAATATAAAAGATGTGGTTTCTTTTCTAGCATTATGTAAGACACATGCACGGTTAAAAATTAATAGGAAAAAAGACTTGGTAAAAATATAATCAATCAAAAATGTACTATACACTATTTCAAGTTGGGAAATATGTAATAACAATAAAATGACTAAGTATAAAGAACCAAGGGATGGTAAAACAAGATGGTAAAAAGGAATTGTTCTTAAACCAAAGTGAAAGATGTTTGCACCAAATTAAAATAATTAAAATCATACTAAATCATGTTGGGAAGTATGAAAATAATGTAATAAAATAGAAGGTATGTAAAAGGGCACAACTGGTATAAAAAAATTAATTAATTCAATCAATCATACTATATCATGTTGGGAAGTATAAGATAAAAACAAATTGGTAAAAGGTTGGTCTTAAATTGATCACACTAATTCAAGATGGGAAGTATGAAAAATTCAAGAAATGGTTGTATTATTACATGCACTCAAAAAATAAGAAGATAAAAGTGAAAGATAAATTAAGTAAGCATAAAATACACTAATTCAAGATGAAAATCATGTCAATGACATAAAACTTAATAATCAATCAGATCTTATCTCATATTTGACACATGTAATTTTGTTTTTGACTTGTATTATTGAAAAAATTTGTGAGTGATGTTGGGTCCTATCCATAGTCTTACACTGCAACTCACAAATAAAACACCATTAGGGTGGAAAAATTAGGATAATTGGGTAACAAAGGATGTGGGTAATATGAAGGTAAAATGTGGTAATTTGTGAGGATGGTTGGGTCTTATTTGTGGTCTTATAATGAAATTAAAAAATGAGATCCCAAGGGTAGTGATTAGTAGAAAAAATAATATTTCTCAAGAAGAAATATGAGGGATATGGGGAATGTAAAAATAAAGAATTAGGCATCTTATAATAAGACCTTAGGAAACAAGAGGAATACTAAGGACATGAGAAAACACTAAATGACTAGCGACCATCAATGTATAAAGGAAACATGTTTGTTATATACATAAAACTTTCTAGGCAGATAAGAATGCCACTAAGATCAACTCATTAAGGTAGATTGGTACAAGAAAAGGAAAATGGACCTACCTTCCCATGATGTGTTCCCCATTCTTTAGGGCCCTTTATAGATCTGTCAGTCTACTATGAAGATTGGGTGCTTATGTGAAAAAATGTGTAGCACTAATATATATATATATATATATATATATATATAATTCTCCTTTTCAAGTCTACTAGCCTACCACACCCCAAAGGACCTTGGCTCTATAGTGAGGCCAACTATGGAGTTTGAGATTTGACTTAAAAAAGGAGATGTGCTTTGAATCATGTCTTTTAGTATTATTTGATTCTAAATAATATTTTTACCTTTTATATCATTTCCTTTTGTAAAATGATTTATCTTTTAACTTTTTATGGATTTTGAAGATTCCTCTTCCATATGGATTTGAAATGACCAATCATGAGAGACATAGTGATACACATGAATGAGATGTAGGCTAAGGATAAAAGAAGCTAAGTAACCAAAGACAAAGATTGACTATGACACGTAGGCTTAACAATGAACTAGCATGTGATCCCAAGTCTTGACCATATATATGCTTAGTTTGAAAAAAAAAGGAAGGGAAAAGGGGAGATCCAAAGTGGACTGGTGAAAGGAAAATATAATGAGATGCATTATTTTCTAACTGATCACATGGTAAAAGGAGATAAGGACCAAAAGGAAAAGGATTTGTATAACCAAGTCACAATGATAATTATATATGAAAAATAGAGATAAGAAAGCAAACAATCATGAAGACATGAGAAGAAAGTTTTGAAAAAAACTAAAGAAAGAAAGATAAGCAATGGTAAAGAAAGACAATCATATACAAATATAAATGACAATATAATAAATATATAGTACCAAATAGTAAAGGATCACCATATAATAAAAATGTGAATTTGACACAACATCAAATGATGTAACAGATAGATAAGAGTGAAATTGGAGCACACACTCAATCAAAATGAAAATGTAAAGGCACCATGCATGTGCTCATAAGTACTGATAAATATACCCATACACATTATCCAAGGCATCAGATAAATCTCTATGAAGCTAGATATGAACTACTACTAATGTCTTATTAATATTTGTTGAAAACTAGAAAAAGTCTTCTCTTTTAATCTCCTCAACTAGAAAATTAGGAATGTTTGATGGATCATGCTGAACAAAATTAGGCAAGGGATGCTTGGGAGAATGAATGGGAGTGTAATCTAAGGGATATGTAGGAATCATGGGTGGATAAGGATCCATAAGTGAGGGAATCATGAGTAGAGAAGGATCCATAGGTGAGGGAAGGTCTATAGGTGAATGAATCATGAGTGGAAGCATAGAAGGTGATGAAGGGACCATAAGAGGGGATGAAACCACTAGAGGTGGATCCATGGGAGAAGAAGGATGATCCTTATTATGGTAAAAACCTATGGGAGAAATGGAAAAAGGTTTAAAAATATCTATAAGGTGATCTTTAAGGTGTTGTTGAAAGATGTGGTAATGATATGTGTGATGGGTGCCACATTGGTGCCATAAACAATATACCTCACCATACTTAGGTATATATTTAGGCAGAACCTTCAAGGGAGGAATGTATTTTTCTAAGGAAAGAGAGGAAGGATGCAAAGTATTAATATATTTTTGTAACTTATGATAATGGGTAAAAGAATGATTATTTATCCCATGGAAGCAACATGTGCATTTATGATTGGTCTTAGGAGAAGAACTTATAGGAGGTATAATAGGAGTGGAAGAAGTTGAAGAACACTCATTCAACAATTTAGTGGGCAATAGATCCATCTAATTCAAGGGAAGCAAACCATAACCAAGAGAAGGTGGTGATGGAGGAAAAATAAAACTAGGCTTAATAGAAGGAGCAATGGGATGAGATGCATGGTAGGCTCAATAGTAGTAGGGTCAGGTGTAGGCTCAACTATAATAGGAATAAGAGTGGGCTCTGATAAGGTCTCTAATGAGGGAGAAGTATATAAGGTCTAATAAAGGTTTCACTAATCTTAGGAGTGAACAAACTATGGTGATTAGGGTACCTATAAAATTAGTAAAGCTTGATCATAACACAATCCATGAGAATACTCATACAAGGCTCCTTAAAAATTAGAGGTTTTGGCACCATCTCTACCCTATAATAAAGAGGAAAAACACTAAAAATTAGGAAATATAAATGAAGGAAGATGGGAAGATACATGAAAATACTCAAGTAAAGAAGAATGATAATGGATAATCTTGTCATCATAGGCCTATATAAGACCACCTAAGAGTGGATCATCTAGGGAATAACCATCATCATAATCTAGGGTATGAAGATTAATGACACAGTTAGGGATGACCTTGTCATCTGAGGAAGTGTGGTGAATATAATTTTGATTCTTTGTGAATACTATGGGAATATCATCACAAGGAGGCTTGTAAGAATGAAGCTACAAGGAAGTAGGAAGCTACGAGATGAGATGAGGTGAGAGATTGGAAGTTTTAATATTTAGGTTAATCTCATTGGGATTATCATCATCAAAATTTAAGAGGTTAGAAGAAATGTTCCAAATGAGTTTAGGATGTGCATTATAACTTTGAGTTGAATTGATGGGAAAATTAAGATGTTGTGACTCATAGAATGGAATGCTAGGTAAAGGTTCAAGAGTAAGAATCTTGAAGACACCACAGTCTTGGAATTGTTTGAAATTATAAGGGTTAGTGTCACCCTGAATCCTATAAATGGCTCTATATGAGGGAAATTAAATCATTGGTAGCTGTAAGAAGCAATGACTCTCATACGATGAGTCCATGAACTACCAAGAAAGATGTTATAAGAAAGGGTAAAGTTAAAGATCATCACCTTCATGTGAATAGTGACATGTGGGATAGTAATGAGAAGCCACACAAAACCTAGAGGGGGCATTTGCCTTCTATCATATCCTTGGCATGTGTTGTGTGTAGACTTAAGATTATGTTTTGAATATCCAAGGGTCTTAATGAAGCTAAAATAGTCAATACAAATACTAGAACCCTCGTCAATTAATGCATGCTTAAATTGGATATCGCCTATTTGAACACTAATGAATAAGGGAGGATCATCCACACAAAGCATAATATTTCTGAGAATCATAGATGCGATGGGAAATTTTAAAGAAAGATAAGTTCCAATAGTTTCATCAATGTTGATAGACATTTATTCACATTGTTGTAATATACTATCACTGGATCCAAATAAGGTTTCCTCCCATCCTACTAGGGGAGGATGAGGGACATTCATCTTGAATAATAGTTGTCTAAGATGGTTTCTATGACGTGGATAAGTCCTCGTAATTTAATAAATGGAATTTGGGATGGGATATTAGTGAGTTCTATGATATAGATGCATAATGATTATGGACGTCCTCAGAAAGAGGAGTTGAAGTGCATTGGAATTTTTGTTGATAAGAAGAATAAGGTTTCAAATCATGTTTTAATGATGAATTAGTTGATTCAAGTTGATTTTGAGAATTGGTAGAAGAAATTTTAGTATAAATTTGATTATCTTTAGTGTTAAAAGATGATATAAGAGTGGTAGAAATGGAAAAGGAAGTGTTATCCAAGGGAGAACCAGAAACTAAATCATCAAAATTAATAAGTTCATCTTTCCTTCACTCATTCAAATGAGTTAGAGAAGAATCATAGATAACATGATATGTTCTAGATGGAGTGTAGATAGGTTGGGAATCAATAAAAATAACCACCCTTCAAATATTAGTCATGCAAACCAAATTTTCTTTAGAAGTTGGTTCGATAAGACCTTATACATTATTGGTGAAAGGGGTGGCTTTATATTTATTATCTTGAATAGGTTAATGATTAGGAAGAGGGTATTTATAGATAGCTAAATAAGTGTTTTCTTGATTTAAGGTTTGAGTTTTATCATGTGATTTATAATCCTTAACATCAATTTCATAAGCTTGTTGATGATTTTGAATAATAGAATCATGACCAAAATTAAGATGAAGAAGAAATTACATATCTCAATTATGAAATTGTCTATAGGTCTCATGAGAATGACCCCAATTAACATGAAACCAAAAAAACTTGTCAGGATCATACCAAGATTTTATACTATGAGTAAGGTCAAGTTCTCATGGAAGAGGCCTAGGTAGATGATTAAGCAATTCAACTGAGGATGGAGGTTTAAGAATGTTATTGTTTCTTGGTGAAGATAAATAAGGATTGGTATATTACTAAGAAGGAGAGGCTGATTCTAATGAAGGGGTAGGAATTATAACTTGAACATTATGAATGGTGTCATAGGAATTTGTAACACCATCATTGATAACATTGTGATTTTTATTTTTAAGTAAGAGATGAGGACCCACATAAGGTTGGGGTGGCTCAAATTAATTCATAATGAAATATTGTCATTTATCTTGGTCAATAGCCTCCTTCAAGGTACATGGAGAGAGAGTGTGGACCCAATATTGAAGTTTAGGAAAAAGAGAATTTGGAAAGAGATGGAAAATATTATCATCAACCATGTTATGTTCACATTTATTTGACAAAGTTTTCCACCTTTTAACAAAGGCTTGATAAAATTTTCAAGTTTTTTTCAATTTATAAAGTGGGCCTAAGTGTTTTTGAGAACATCACTAGTTTGGAATTCTTGAAAAAAAGCATTCACTAAATCCTCCAAACTAGTAATGGAATGAGTTCTAAGTTAGTTGTACCAATATAAGGCATCACCCATGAGGGTTTTGGCTAAGAGTTTGGTAATGGAAAAGGTGTTCAATTTGACCCAATCCTTATAAATATTTCCAAATGTTTTATGATGAAGGATGGGATTGGTTGATCCATTATAATAAATTGTAGGTGTGATACCTCCAATATCAATGTTAGAAATTTGAGTAGTAAGAGGTTCATTTTGGAGATGCTTAATGGTTTTATTGACCAAAGGAGGTTGAGGAATGATATTTCCTTAATAATCTCAAAGAGGAGGAGGGGGAAAATTCTAGTTATGTATGCCCCAAGATATTGGTTGAGGATGAGATTGAAGATGAATAAGGTCATTTTCCATTCTCATTATTTTAATTTTGTTATGATCTTGGAAGCTATTAATTTGATTAAGTATTTGTAATATTATTTGACGGGTTTGATTAACATTATTAGAATAATTAGATTTGGTATTAGTGTCTTGGATACCACGATTGGTGTTGATAGGAGCTTAAGAACTATGAGAATGTGAGGCACTAGTGGCAAAATTTTCTTGTGCAGTAAAAGATGGACTAGTGAATGCTTGAGAAGAAGAAGCACTAGAATCATGATTACCTAAGGTATAAAATAAAAAACTATTGGAAGGATAAAGGAAATTGGATCTTATGAGAGTCCCATTAGATGTAGAACTTTCCATGTTAGTGGATATGCTAGGCATAAAGGTGGAAGAAATTAGATAAGAATAGGTCATGGTATGAGAAGGGGTCATGTTCGAAGGAAGAGGTTGAGAATCAAATAAAGTGGTATCCCCATATATAGTTGATAATGTAAGAGTAGACAAATGAGGCTCTTCAACTTGACCACTAATCATTAGATTGTAAATGGTAGAAGGATCCTCTCCTTGATGTTGAGGAAATTTAGAGATAAAGATGAGCATTTTGGGGGTATACTCTAATTTGGCTTATTTTTATAATGATAATAGAGTATTATGTTGTGAAGAGGTATTAGGAGGGATTCCATAGTTCATTTTTCAAGTGGAAATATGAAAATTACTAGCATCCAAGAGAGGATCCCTACTCTACCTATGGGAGACCCTATGAAGGTTGGTAAAATTCATCATGGTTGTTGACTACAAATCAGTATTGTCATCAAGAAAAAAGTTCATGATGAAGGGAAGGAAAGAGAGATGAGAAAACAAAGAAACAAGAAATGAAAAACATAGTGTAGGATCAACTAGGTCAACCTAGCATAAAAATAGGGTTTATAAACTATACAAGGTTGACTGGGTCAATCCAAAATAGTGAATAGAGATTAAAAAAAGAGGAAATAGGGTTTATAAACTATACAAGGTCGACTAGGTAAATCTAATATAGTGAATAGAGGATATAAAAGGTATAGGATTGACTAAGTTAACCTAGTATAGTAGAGAGGGAAATTTAAGAAGACTATAATAGATTTGTGGACTAAAAAAAGATAAATTTTGCAAGCAATTTGAAAATAAATAGTTGAAAGGAAAAAAATAGTCAATTGGATTAACACTGGCCAATCTAATTGAAGTACATAAGACAAAATCTTAAACCAATGCTGGCTAATGCAAGTTTTTGCTATACAAAATACAATTGAGAAAAGAGTAAAAAATTAACATAGAAAGTAAATAGCTAAATAATTGGTCAACCTAAATGTTAATTAGATTATTAAGATATGATTTTAAGTTTGAAGGAAATTTTGTTGTAAGGAACTCAAATGGCAATCTAAGGATGGTTTCAAGTAGTTTGGGTTGAAAAGGACTATAGTGGAAATAATACAAGATCAGTATTGGGGCCTACCCCCTCACTTCACACACCACAACAATAAGGGTGTCAGGTGTTTATCCATAATATTACATTAACCATGATTTATAATTGACTAGAATATGAAGTTAGCTTCCCCCTTGGTGATGAAATCCAAGTAGGTTAACCTTTGGTAAATAAATGTTAAAATACTTGTTTAGATTATGTGATTTGGCTATGTGTACATAAATTATAAAATAGTGAACTAAATAGTTAATGGAAAACCAATTAATTAGGCTATGTGATCTATTCTAATAATGCAAACAATAAGAAAATAAAGTGTGAACTAATTACTAGTGTATAAGATTAATTTCAACTTTAAAACAAGGTATAATACTGATATGGTTAGCAATGTATGTAAAAAATACATAATAGGGTCAACAAGGTTGAACCTATATTTCAAAATCAATGTTTAAAAATGAACAGGGTCAATAGAGTTGACCTAGTTATCTAGATAACATACATAACAAAGAACTAGGTTGGCAGTGTCAATCCAGTTGACTATGAAAGGATAGTTTTGAAGACTATAAGGATAGAGACAAAGAGATACAAAGGAACCTTGGTGGATCAAAGATGTAGAGAATGAATATTGTTTTTCAATAACCTTGATATATGCTTGTAAATTTTACTAACTAGGTCGACTGGGTCGATCAAGCTTTATAGAAACTTACTACTAAGTGCATGAAATGTATAGGGTTGATTGGGTCAACCTAGGATACCAAAATTTATGTTTTAAAAAATACAAGGTCAACTAGGTTGACCCAATAATCTAAAATAGAAGTCTAAAAATCTTAAAAATTGTACTGGGTCGATAGGGTTGATCTAGTAACCTGTACCTAGAAGTTTGTGCATAGAAGTTAGATATTGAGTTGATAGAGTCCATCCAGTATGAAAAATATATGATAAAATAATTATGAAATAATTAAATAAATGAAATAAAATGACCAAATTCTGAAAGGGTTAGTTCACATCACGTTCACCAGAATGTATGCAATCAAAAATGCATCATGTCTATAAATCAATCATGGCTTAGAGTAGATAGAGCATACCTACACTTCTGATTGGGAATACATATTTTAAGCAGTATCATGACCAATAGAGGGATATAATAGACCTAATTAGGGGATCACTTATCATAATACACCATGCTCAAAAGGGTTCCAAATCCTACAATCTAACATAATCACATAACAACCCTAAAATAGTCCTAGGTTTAATTTTCACTCTTTTCTAATAAACAAGAAAGTAAATATAATATAGTGCTCACCAAAACTTTTGGAATAAAGTGGGGGTTAGAAACAAAACAAACTAAACTAAGCATGCATACAAGACATATACTCATGTCAATGTATATGAAATCCTAATACATGGGAAGAGAAGCACAACTGCATTATCTATCTACTCTTACAATGGAAAAATATAGTTATGAATACTTACCTTGAAGATGAACCCACCGAACCTCAATCTCTCCACCAAGGTGATTTTCAAGAGATTGTATTGGAATGTAAGGATAACAAAGACAAATCATCTCTAGGCTACACAACCTATCTATACATCCAGAAGACTTATCCAAAAGACAAGATATATATCTCTAAATAAAGTATGGAACCCTAAGATTTATTCCTCAAGTAGAATGGTCAATACATATATGTTCATTCACACTTATTATTATCACTTATTTTCTTATAAATGGTTTGAAATGAACCTATATATATAGGTAGATCTTGCCTTAAAATCCTCCCATAAACATTAGTTGTATAAGGTTGACCCAGTCGATCCTGTATATTTTTGGGGATAATTCACTAGGTCTGAGCTAGGTCAGATGAAGGGATAACAAACTTAAAGAGTGAAAAATACCCCTATATTATACATGGTTGACCTAGTTAACCGAGTGCAACTAACTATCCAAAAGGGAATTAAGGTAAGAAAAGGAGGATAAATAATGGAAAAAGATTGGAATAGGTAAGGTTGAGAAGAATAAACTTAGGGTAAATGATTTTTAAGATATGAGTGTGTAGATGGCAAGTGAAAAAAGGGATAAGAATCTTAAAAAGAACTAATGATATACCCACCCCTTTCTTGATGCACCCTTTAAGCCATGCACTTAGAGAGATTGAGACTCGATAGGTTCCTACAAGATACAATGTGTCAGTAATCAATAAAAGTTAAAAATATTATGTGTATACAAAAATTTTATAAAGAGATTTTTTTTTGGAAGACCTAGAATTTGTGAAGTACATAATTCATGAAGTGAAAAATATATTAATTCTAAAACATAAGATTTTAGTTATGTATTTCATGCACATATTTAGAAAACTTGTATAGATGCAAAATTCTAGAAGTCCATTAATAAGTTACTTCTAATAAATCATATAGTTAAAAACTAGATAGCAAGGGAATTCCAATTGTATCTATACATGATCAACACACAATGAAAATCATCTACATGTAGAATAATAAAATTTTAAAGTTTTGAGCTTAGCTAGGTGCACATACAAATATTAATGAATTTTTTTTCAAAATAGACCTAAGATTTTGATAATACATTGATTCCATGTTCAAAAAAATTAAGAATTGGGTGTGTTGAGTACAACAGATATGATGCCTTTTTAGGCACAAAATAGCCAGATGGTGTTGCAGATACATGAATAAAAAATTATATACTCTATATTATTTAATAATTTAATCTAATTTTCAATTAATGTGATACTTAAACTTAAATAAAATTATTTTTATTTTTAAACTCTTTGCTAAATGCTCTCATAGTGAATATTTGATCTTGAGGTGATTCACAAACATAATGCCTTCATACTTCTAATTAAACATGCATATAAAGACCATTAGGAGAATGTATGGGAGGTGGATGGGGTTGAGGAAGGACATGTAATGTTGTAGGTTGTAGAGTAGGGCTTATAACATCTTGAATATATGATTTCTCATGTTCCCATGTTATACTCGACTTTAAAATTTTTTACTTTAATCAAGCTTGTGTTTTAGCATGTGATTTAGCTCTGTTTTGATAAACTTGAAGCAAAAAATGCTCATCCAATATAATCATATATTCTTTGAGATGAAAGTAACATAAATATAGAATATAATATTATATAAAAAGGATATTGTAATGAATAACATGGAAAAAAAAAGATAAAATGAAATTATTGAAAAAGAAGAAGAAGAAATGTGTATGGAAATTAATAAAGTCCTCTAAAATACAAGGTCAAAATAAAGTGATTTCAATATAAAATATTAGATGTAAGGTAAAAATAAAATGCCATAAATTTTATCAATTAGATATGAGGTCAAAATTAATTTCTCTTAGTGTTAAATTTCGATCCAAGATCGAAATAAGATTCTTCTAGTGTCGAATGTTTATGAATTTATCTAGACCCTATGAAAAAAATTAAGAATTGCACAAATAAATATTGGGTTCATCAATATGTTATAATGGAATTTAAATTAAGTGGTTTATTAACAATAGTTTAAATAAATTAAATAAAATATATTAGAAGGTTTTAAATCTATTTTATCAAATTTGGTAAAATATAAAAGTTAATTAGCTAAATATGAAAAATTATTGTGTCAAATCAATATGTTACAGATATGAAATAAATGACACAATCTAATTTGGATATTATATAATTTTAAATATGCTAAAATTGGAATGATAAGTACATACAACTTAGCTATAATTTCAACAATGTCGGACTAAGATAGAAAGTGTGAAATTGACTATGAGGCTCTATGATGATGTGAATCAAGAATAATGCTTCACTTGCTCTTTGGAAAAGGCCATTAGAATCATAAAAGGGCATAATGTGTCAATTTCCTTAGGGTGTTTCAACATCCTATATGGTTTTATGTTTTGTGACTGATATGATAAGTTTAATTTTACTGTTTGTTTTGTCTAACTATGAAACAACTCTCGATCTATTACAAAAACCAATGTGTGTTGTATTCTTCACTTATAGCCATTGTTTAATAGATGTTGAATGATAATACAAATAAAATATAAAAATGGATTGGAAATTTAATTTGTGTTAGACTTAGATACCCCATGTGTCAAGTTTTTCCTACATACCATACTCCAAAGAGGGATCAAACTCCATACAGTTCTCCTCTATTACAATGGTGTGCATAAAAGACTGGTATAATAATATAATGCTTATATAATTATAGAGTGATTAAGTTTTTCAACCATGATTTGTGACCTTTTATTTTTAATTATAATTTAGATTAGGGATATTAGGGTTGCATGTAATTAGAATTTGGAGAAACAAGGAATTCACTGTAAATGTGTAATTAGAATTTTGATGCTTTTAAATGTGTGAGCCTCTTTTATGATAAATGACCTAAAAATGTGATTTTATAGTGATCAAAATTTATTTAATTATGATAGGGATTATTAAACCTATGGTATGACCCATTACATGAGTTTTAAATTTCTCAACTATCTATTATTTGGTAAGAGGATGCAACTAGAAGAACTAGATAGGACATGTTAATCAGATAGTCTAAATGGCACATTATTTTTTGAGGAGAAAATATAACTATTCTAAGAGTATGGATCAGTCAAGGAATAATATATATCTATTTTTAATGAGGAATATGTAAATTTTTAGATCATTAGTTACGTATAGGAATGAGTCATGCAGATATAATGTGTAGGAAATTTAGTTGAAAGGGTGTTCATAAGTACATTGTTTCAACTTAAATTTTAATTTATTTGTATATATATACCCTAATTTTATGTTGGAAATGAATCAAATTGAAATTAATAGAGTAAAATTAAAATGTGTAACCAAAATTACCTATGAATAAAAGTCTTGAATGTCAACCACAATGTTGAATTATACTTCTTGTTAACCTATAATGAAACATGTAACAAATTAGTCCTTAAGGTAAAATTAAATAATTAAAGAAAAAATACTTATAAATATAATAAAAAGGAATGAATATACATAATTAGGTATAAAAATTGTTGGTTTTTTTATATTATATTAATGATTTATATAGCACCTCAATTTTGACTTGGTAAACTTAAACCTTGGTTCTTCCTCTATCTAGACCATTCCCACTTTCAAAAATATCACTTCTACTCTATCTTGTACCTTTTGGAATATCTCTTTGTTTGACTAGTATTATTTTTATGAATTTATCTTACCTAAAATTCTTAAAATATTTTTATATTATGCTCTTACAAATCTAAGTTTGTACCTATTATCTAACTATTAGGACACCAGTGTCATTCCCAGACCCCTACATCAATGCTAGTGTCCTACTATAATACAGGTATCCATGACCCTAAATTCACTTATTTTTAAAATTAAACATATGTTAATTTTTAACCTAAGTGTTTTTTATCAATATAAAATACACCATTTATACAAGTTGTTTACAAAATTCTCTCTTCAATGAATATGATGGAAACACTCCTCAAGCTATGGGTGACCTTGTGTGAGGGATGAGTCTCCAAAGAGTGTTGGTTCCCCTGATGGATCACCTAAACTAAAATATTATATTTATACAACAAGGAAAAGGGAGAGACAAAAACATAAACTAAACCTGAGACCTAAAAAAATGTGATGCACTAGAATGTATATCTCCTCTACTTGTTCAAACTTTCATAATGGAACCTATAAGACTAACTTATGTGCATAATCTCCAAGTTAAATCTCTCTTACACTAGTGTTTCATAGATATTTTACTAGTATTATGTGATTTAGGAGGTAATGAGTCCTAACCATAGCTAAAACACACTTGGTACTATCCTAACATAGTGTATGACCTATAAAAGAGTGGATTCCTACATAGAGGTGAGGTGAGTTAGACAACAATAAAAGGAGAAAATACTTCACCATAATGAAGATCAATAACTCATAAAAGTCTAACACAAAAATAGAGATTTATTGAAGAAGGAAAACATCAATCTATATTAAGTTCAAGGCATATGACCCAATATAACAAAACTCAAAATGGTAGATTCTTACTACATCTAAGTAGAGGGATCCTAAAAATGTTCCATTTAGGCCTATATGGAGGAGAACGAGAAGAGAGAGGTGGGAAGAGATCACTATAATCTAATAAATGTTATTGTTTTTATTTAATTTTAGTTTTAAATTTGAAGGTGGGTAAAGGAAAACATGCCATTAGCCCTCCTCTACACATTAGGGTTGTTGAACTAAAGGCCTTCAATTTTAGTTTGGCATAAAGGTGGATTAGAAGGCTTATTTATCATCAACTTATAATTACATTAGCCTTAATGTGGTGTTATTTTTCCCATATTCTCATTTTTTACAAGAAATAGGCATTCTTGCTCATGAATTGGCAGTTAAAACTACATTTAGTTTCCATCCATTTCACTCTTACAACCTCCTACACCATCCTTGGATTCAATTACCAATTGAATGTGTGTTTCATGCCTGGATAAGGTGTGGTTGAGGCCTAGATTCCTCTAACACCATATTATTTTCCCATAATAGTTCCCAAACATACATTATTGCTTGTATACTCTAATGTTTGACCTCTTGGTTAAGGTTGCTAATCTACTTGTATTCTCTTACACTAAAGACTCCTTTGGAGTCATCACAAAAAATTTGCATATATATTTGAAACATGTAGACTTATGCACAACCATTTCCATAGACATACAACTTAGATTTTTTTATATCTTATCTTGATGAAGGTTTCAAATAGATCTATAGACTCATATTGATGCCTTACAAACTTACACCACCCTTCAATAGTCCTTCAACATGGCTAGGGTTTATGGGAGACTTTGGTTCTATTTTTTATATCTCCATTAAAATGATGTAGTTTACACTACCTCCATCAATCTGATAAATACTGACAGGGCCCTCACACCTATAGGAACTCCTCCTAAGAGTTTCTTTAAACCATACACCTATAGGTTAAAGAATGAAACCAATTGGTTTTTAAAAGAAAAATATTATAACCTTTCTATGAAATTGAACTAATAACCTTAATAGTAGGCCTTATCTTACTTTTGTATGCTTAAATATCTAATTACATCTTGGAGAGATTGCTTTGGAGGATCTCATCCCTTGATCTACATGCTAGCAACCTTAATGAGCCCAAAAATATAGCCTTAGGCTTAGGGTTTTAGGTAGAATTTTTATAACAAGATGTAAAAAAATTGTGATGGGCCTAAGATCAATGAGTTATATGAGCTTAGATTCATTATAGAGGAGCTCAAGATTGAGTTAAAACTTAGGATTGAGCTTGAGGATCTCAAATTTGAGATTAAAATTAAGCTTAAGGACCCTAAGTTTGAGGTCAACCTTGAGCTCATCAGGTTGATTGATTTGATCTCGACTCTACATCTTGAGTTATCTTTATGTTATACAATGTAATAATTTCTCCATGTTCTACTCAAATCATATAATCATTGAAATTTTTACACTACCAGTGCAAACATTTTTCTCTCACTCAATCAAAATGGCCCATGCAATATTGAGTAGCTCTATAACCCACTAATTTATAACCCTTTACTTTCCTACCTACCTAGTTTATGTGGATTTAAACTTTCCAATGTGTTGTGCTTGTTAGGTGAGCTCAAAAACCTCAAACTTAGGTTTGAGGTTGGGGTCATGTTCAAACTGACTAAATTATCCAAGAGCTTAATATCCAATCCTAAGCACCCTCCATGACCCTCAAATCAAACCTATTACAATTATTCCTTCTCCAAGTATGCCTCAACTCTTATCCCCCAAAATAAAATCACTAATATCTAGCTCAACCAAAATGGTTCATACATAACTAATTCAATACACAAGCCTTTAGTATATAAGGCCTTTATCTTTGCTTTTGTAGTCCATGTGGGGTGAATCCTCTAAATGAACCTAGATTTTATTATGGATTATTGAGTTTGGGGATCAATGAGCTTGACCCATCATATTTCCATTATGATCATGATAATGTTTAGTTCATTGATGGTTGGGTATTTTTTATGGAATAGGTGCACGATATACATTTCACTATGAAATGGATGAGATTAGTTGATAACTTCATCAATGCCAACTTGAGTTCAATCTTGAGGTTAAGGTTGAAGGTTGAGTTTAAGATCAGGCTTGATCACTTACATTTCATAAAATAAGGGAATTTTAGTGCCACATCAGTGGTGATATAAATATCCATCCATTTGATATATGCAAGCACTCCCCTTAATGTTTGGTCATAATAATAGGCTATACTTGATGTTTTATGTTTACACTTTGTCACATTTTGGGTTTTTTGACTTAGTAGATACTTGGTTTATTATCTATATTAGCATAAAAAACTCGTATTTGGACTTAAGAATATAACTTAGGTGCATCCATGATAATTAATCTTAGGTTTGTCCATGATGAGATCAAAAAAATATTTATAATACTTGGGATAATTATCCCACGTGCACCTTGTAGGTTGTTGTTGAAGCATTTAAACACAACTAATATCCATTCTTCCTTGGTTATAATACCACACTATATATGATGCTTGGGTGAGCTTGAGATCAATAAAACATGTTAAGTTTGGGTTTTATGAAGGTATGATACATGAGATTAGACTTGGTAGTTATAGTTTATACTTGAGGCTATAACAATGTAACTCAAGCTTGATGTGGTAATTAGACTCAAGCTCAAGCTCTATAGTGTAAATTGAGATCAAGGATAGTATTTGGAAGCTTAAGACTAATAATATTACTTGGGATCAAAATCAAACCTTTAAAATATTAGGATAATTAATCCCACATGCACCTCATTGACAACTATTTAAGGGTTCAAATAAAAAATGATTAGTATGTATTGTGAAGAAAAGAGATAGGGCCCCCTCCTCAACAAAAGGGTCCCCAACCATATGAACATTAAAAATTAATACAAATATCCTTATCAAATCATATATATAAGGGGAGGGAAACAATGATCATTATTATGGAGATGAGGAGAGCTCGATCCCAAACCCATATCTTTTCTATTTGTTAAAAAATAAATTTTTGGTGTTAGACCATTTTAGTAAAAACTTAGTTTCATTAATTTTTTGCCTCAAAATGAGTTATAGAACCTTTTTCAAATCTTTTTTAAGACTTTTATCTCTATAACATGCTCTCAAATATATCACAACCCATCATCCTACCTTGTTTGAAGGACTTATTATTACTGCTTGCATCAATGATGTCCCTTTTTGGACATATGGCCAAATCATACTTCTTTTATAAACTATAAAAATTAGATTGCAGAAGTTCACTTATGGATTATTAAAATCTCTTTTCATGATGGAAATCATAAGAGAGATCATTAAGAGGTCGAGCTAGAGGTTAGAGTTAGAGATGAGAATGGGCAGTTCAAAGTTAGAATCAAGCCTAAGGTTAGATGCAAGCTCAAAATTGGAGGTTGAAGTTGAGATTTAGATCAAGGAGATCAAATTTGAGATCATATTTGAGCTCAAATTCAAGGAGTTAAAATTTAAAGTTTAGACTTGAGGATCTTGAAGTCAAGCTCAAAAAACATGAATGTATTCTTTGTACCTTTAATATACAAATATCTATCTCAAAACAACATAATCATTACATCATTGAATGGATTTGATTTTTCTACCCTCCTTATATCATTTTCTACTTTAAATCTCTCCATAACCCTGCAACATAATCATATTCTCATGGATATTTTTGATAATCATCTTTACTCATTTACCATGTTCAAAACCTAACCCACATAATTTAAAGGATCTTTATATATTTTCATTTTTTTCACCCTTATCAAGCTCCAAACTAAAAATGAAGAAAAATCATATGCCTACAACCTATAATACATTCTTTAATATGACATTTTGAGTGTTAGGATGAAATTTAAATATAAAAACATGATAGGGGTCATTTTATGGCTTAGTATCTCTCATAGAATCTCTATGTAGGATCATGATGAAATGAATGGTGAATGAGTCTATTATTCCTTGTAACTTGAGTGAATGAATAAAATAACATTGAATAATTTTTCCATTGAGAAGTAACACATGGTCCATTCTAAGAGATGGAGCTTACCAAGATTAGTGTGGACTCTTAAGAGACTTTTGGTAGATTTTACATTGAAAATAGATCTCTCTTGAACCTTTTCTCATTGCAACACTTGTATTGGACTCCTTCAAGCTAATATGACTCTCATGGATTAAAAATGTAAATACATCCTCTAATAGACACAAGACTAGTTAAAGTCCATGCCAAAATAGGCCTCTATAAGGCTCATATAATTATGACCTTGAACACTGATTGTTAGATATTTTTTAGGAAGGTAGAAGCATAGGAATATCAAGGATTTCATCATACCTGATCTTAGATTTACCTAGACCCAAATATTTTATAAAAAATATACCTCTACTTATATACAAGTTCCCAAGGCCTATTTGTGGCTAAAATAACCAAAAATTTGATGAGATCTTAGGGGTTATGGCATATCCAATCATTGTGAATAGTTTCCTTGATGCATCCATTAGGCATAGGAGTCTTGAAAGAAATAAAAACCTAATATGGAAGCACAAACAAGACTGCAACATGATTTCTAGTCTTGACAAGATTTATAAATACCTCTAACACACACACAACATTTAATGAAAGAGCAACCACAACCTATGCTAAAGCATGCAGGGAAAGGGAAAAATAACTATACATACTCAAAACAAATGTACATAAGCACTTAAAGATAAAATAAGACACCTAACTTTATAAAAAAGTGGGAAAAGAACTCAATACAATGCTTAAGGAACATCCCATTAACTGGGATGGGAATCTCTTCACCATTAAACTTGGAGAGATAGAAGGCACTATTTTAATTAAAATTATAAATCATGTATGGTAAAATCCACATGGCATCAAACTTGGTATGCCTTTCAAGATTTGATCTCTCCTCATCCCACTTGAGAATAATGTCTCCCTCTTGTAAAATCCTCAAATTTTATCTTTTGTGAAAATATCTCTTCAATTGAGATTGGTGAAGCTCAATTGCATGTATTTCTTGGTCTCTTGTCTCTTACAACTCCATCAATTATAGCAGGTGTGTGATCTCTATGGCTAGTAGTCATACATAAATTTTAGGAGTGGTTTTTTAAGCCCATAAATATGCCTTTAATTCTATATGCCATGACCTTTGGTTCTCTTCCATTGTCCTCTTGATAATTACTCTTATATTCTTGTTAGTGTATTCCATAGCCATTATCATGGGGATAATAGTTGGAAGATGTGATTAAGTGAATCCCATTCTTGAATTCCCAACCAATTATTATAGTTCTAAGGAAAGCCATTGTATTATCAAAAATGATTGTGTAAGGGACTCTAAACTTGGTGACTATGCTCTCATATAAATCCAACACATAGATCTCATTTGTCTCTTTAAGAGCCATTACTTTTTCCCACCTTATAAATTAATTAGTGGTTGTTAATTCCCATTTATGCCACACATTTTTAGGTAAATTGATCATCTCTATGAATTCTAATCCCAATTGCATCAATGGCTACACTACTTCAATGGGATGGAGATAGAGAGATTGAACTTTCTATTTACCTATGAATAAATCACATCTCCTACACTTATTCACCCATGCATATGAATCTCTAAACAAGTTAGGATAATGGTATCCTACCCTCATAACCTTCAAATTAATGGTTCTTGGAAGAAATTCCCACCTAATGCTCCATCATGGAACTCTTCTAACACTTTATCAATCTTATTTATTTCAACACACCTCAAAAACACACCATTAACATCATTTTTAAACAATATTCCATCCACTAAGACATAAATAATAGATTGAAATATGAATTACCTCTTCTTGTATTTGTTTAGACCTTGGGTTATTCACCTATTTGTGTAAATTTGATCATATCTTTAGACTAGCTCTTGGAGACTGTAGGTGCAGTTGGTTGTTGGTATTCTTACAACACTAGGATAACCTTATTATCATCTTACAAATTTTAAGCTAGATACTCACATAAACATTGACCCCTTACCAACTTGGTGACTTTAATATCTACATCATACTCCATCACTCTTTTTATCAAGTATGCTCTCTTTTTATTCAAGTCCTTGCTTAAGAGGATTTATTTGACACTTGGTTGAGAAACCATCAAGTGAACCCTATTGTTAGACACCAAATACTTGAATTTATTAAGACTATTTATGACAAAAAGAACATGATTTTATACAAAAGTATATCTCACCTCATAATCATCCAAACTTTGGCTAAATAATGTTATTGGATTCTATAACCCTTTAATATTTTATTGCACCAACATCTTGAGGTACTATCCACACCTCCGAAAGTATATAGAGTGAAATATTTTCTAAAATTAGGGTTTAACATTGTATAAGCTTAGGATATGGCCTATTTGATTACCTCAAATTTGTATCTTCCTTCCTTACTCTAACTTAAATTCATATTATTATTTAGCATGGAGGTTAGTGGTTTTACAAGGTTCATGAAATCAGGGATGAACCCTCTAAAAAAAATGAATTCTTCCCCAAAAAAATTAAATTGTTTATTATGACTAGTCAAATACAATGATATAATAACACCGACCCTGTCAAGATAAATTACAATCCCTCTTTTAGAGATAGTTTAGTTAAGGATATTTCCTTCATGGATTGATAATATGAATTTAGTGGGGTTAAGTGAGATCCTAAACTATCTGTACCTTTTAAATACCTATTTAAGATGAAAAAATGGTCATTAGCATCCCTAGAAAAGACTATAATATCATCAATATAAGTAAGAAAAATGCCATTTATTAGGGATTCAAACAAACATTTTAACCTCTTGGAATGCTTATGGAGATGATGTATGACCCTTTAAATCTAATTTCTCCACCTTAACAACCATTTTATTTTCTCTTGTATTGGTTGTTGTGGAGGTAGGGGCCATGTTTTGACCCTAAGTTTGGTTTACTCCAAAACATTCTTCCTCTTGCCAATATAAGAGTGTAGAGTAAACTTACACCTAACTTTGAGAAGATTATCCATGAGATGGAACTTAATATTGTGTCTCTTGAGGAGGTGTTATACTTTATACCATCAATTTTTGATTATGGACACCATAAGGACATGTTATTTAATTATGTGGTTGGTTGTATGGATAACACAACTCATAATCTTGGATAAGTTTGCTATAAATATGAATAATTTCCTTTTAAGTGCTAAGATCAAGGGGATTATGGTTGTTATAGAATATACCATGGTAATAGTTCCTTGTGCTTAAGAATTTCCATGGAAGGGATGCCTATTGGGTTTGAAGGACTAGTTATATGGTTGATAGGGTCTACTATTTTTCAATTGTTACCTCTTTAAGTTAACTAACTCATTTCCAAAATTTTGAATTAAAATCTTCACCTCAATAAAATCACCAAGAGGAGTTGGTACTTGGCCATCAGGATAAATTCTAGGCATAAGAATAGGAGCCAAAGTTTGTTGGATAGGTGGCATAGGCTAAAATTTAGGAAAAATAGGCATAAGAGGCCTTGATGTTATCTTTCTAGCCTATATGAGATTGTTCTCAAGCCTAATTATTAATTAATAATAATTTGGAAGTGTTATACCACCCATATATTATATCATAACTAAAATGTCACTTTTTAATTCTCTAAGATAGTGAAAAAAGGCATACTCAGGTATAGGCCTTACCAACTATGGAATCATATCCCATGTCCTCTAAAACCTATACTCATGTAGTTCCCTCTTGATGGTTGTAAATTAATCAACCAAGGAAAAATGATCTAATTTTTATTCAAACTCCTTATGCAAATCCTCTCCAATACCATCCCATGTGTTGAAAGAATTAAACCTCAAACCCATGTACTAGTATGATGCCTTAACCTTGAAAGAGGAAGCTAACAATCTAATGGCCACATTTTTTATAACAACATGATCTATTGAACACATGTTTGTAACATGTTTGATATGTTAAATGGGGTTATTTTTGTCCTCTCTAGTGAAAAAGGGAACACTTTTAAGGGAAGCTACATGTATGTCATCATGTTAGTCAAGGTTTAATGGACTTCCCAATTAAAGTGACAAAATCTTGGTTTTTAGGGACAACCATGTGAAGGGTTTGAGATGGTAATGGGTTGTGTTGAGGGGAGTAGATATTAGGAGAAGTTTTAGGGTATGGATCAGTCCTAGGATATCTCTTCCTTCTTACTGAATTAAATGTCAATTCAATAAAATCAAAAGTTTTACCTTTTGAAGATGATTTGGTGGTGTTTTTTACCATGAAAGTTGAGGAACTAGCCTACAACCAAGGTCCTTATTATCCTTTTGGAGTTTTTAGATGATAGATTTATGTGTCTAAAAACTAGAACTTTCCAAAAAAAACATTAATCATCAATAAATATCCGAAATTATTTGAGTATTAATCCAAATAATTGTGCTAAAAACTATTATCATCCTGAAGTACACCCTTTGGATAAGTGGTTTGAAGACTTCTCCCTTTAGCTGATACCATGGAAACACCCCTCAGGTTGTGGGTAACATTCTATGAGGGGTGAGTCTCTAGAGAGAGTTGGTTCCCCTAATGGATCACCTAAACTAAACTATTCTACTATTGTAATGAGGAAAAGGGAAAGAGAGGAACATAAACTAAACCTAAGACCTAAAAAATGGTGATACACTAGAATGTATATCTCCTCTACTTATTCAAAATTGCATAATGGAACCTATAAGACTGACCTACATGAATAATATCCAAGTTTAATATCTATTACACTAGTGTTTACTATATATTTTACCATCATTGTGTCATTTAGGAGGGAAGGATACCTAACCATAGCTAAAACACATGTAAAACCATCCTAGAGTGGACTCTTACGTAGAGGTGAGGTGATTTGGATAAAAATCAAATGAAGAAATACTTCACCATGATGAATATCAATATCTCATAAATGTTTCATACATAAAGTAAGATTCTTTAAAGAAGGCAAACATAAATTTGTATTAATTTCAAGGCATATGAACTAGTACAATTGGACTCAAAATGGTAGATTCTTACTAAAACTGAGTATAAGGATCCCAATAATGTCCCCTTTAGGCTTATATGTATGATAACAAGAATATATATGGGAAAATATAGTTTTAGAATCTCATAAACGTTATTGTTATATTTGAATTGTATTTTTAAATTTGAAGGTGGGAGATGGTAAATAGTCCATTAGCCTTCCTCTATGCATTAGGGTTACCACACTAAAGGATTTAAATGTTACTGTGGCATAGAGGTAGAGTATAAGGCCTATTTTTGGTCAAATTTTAGTTACAACAACCTCTATGTGGTTTTAATTATTCCATCCTCTCATTTTTTAATAGGTAATAGGCATGATTGGTCATGAATTAGCATTTAAAAATAGCATTTAGTCTCCATTCATTTCCCTCCTACATCCTCCTATGTCATTCTTGGCTTTATTCTACCATTGAATGCATGTTTCATGCATGAAGAAGGTGTTTTTAAGGCCTAGATTCCTCCAAAATCATCTTCCATGCCTATAATAGCTCCCAAGCCTGAAACATTATTTGTATGCTCTTATGTTTAACCTCTTGGTTAATGTTTCTAATTTTCTTGTATTCTCCTACACTAAAGACTCCATTAGATTCATATAAAAAAATTGAGTATATATTTGAAACCTATAAACTCATACACTCCCCTTTGCATAGACCTATAACTCAAATTTGTTTATATTTTATCTTCATGAAGGTTTCAAATAAATCTATAGACTCCTCCTGATGCCTTCTAAGCTTAAACCACCCTTCCAATAATCCTTAATCATAGTTAAGTTTTAAGGGAAGATTTAGTTCTATTTGTTATCTCTCCCTTGAGGTTATGTATTCTACACTCAATCCATCAATATGTTCATTATCGATAGGGTCTTCACACCTGTAGAAACTCCTACTAGGAGTTTTCTTGAACAATGCACCTACATGTTGAAGATAGAAACCAATTAGCTTTAAAAAGATAAAACATGTAACCTTTATATGAACTCAGACCTACAACCTTCTTAGTTGGCCTTGTCTTAATTTTTTACACTTTAGTATCTAATGACAACTTGGATAAGTTTCCTAGGAGGTACTCATCCCTTGATCTACACACTAGCAACCTCGATGAGCCTAAAAATATATCCCAAGGTTTAGGGTTTTATGTGGAATTTTTACAATGGCATGAAAAAAATTAAAGATACGATCAATCTCAGTGATCTTGGATTTGGGATATAGGAGCTCAAGGTCAAGCTCAAAGTTGAGTTTGAGGAGACTAAGGTTGAGGTTAACCTCAAGCTCATCTTGGTTGATTGATTGAGCTCAAATTTATGTCATAGGTTCCCTTTATGGTATCTTATGCAAAGCCTTCTCCTTATTCTAATTGGCTCATGCAATCATTTATTTGTGCATGCTACAAACCCAAACACTATTATCTCACTTGGTCAAAATGGTCCATGAAAGACTAAGTACTTTTGTAGCCCACTAGCTTATAAAAAATTTCTTACCTACCCACCTAGTCCATGTGGGACTAAACTTTCCAATGTGTTGTGTTTGGTAGATGAGCTCAACAAGTTCAAACTCAAGTCTGAGGTAAAACACAAGGTTCGGTCAATCTCAAACTAATTGAACTATATAATGATATTAATCTCCAATCCCAAGAACCCTCCATGATCCTCAACTTGAACCTATTATAATGTTTATTTATTCATGTATGCCTCAACACTTATCCCTAATAATGAACTCACAAAGATTGATCTCAACCAAAATAACACATATTTATTTACATATATATTCCATGCGACACTAATCCTTTGAATGCACCCATATTTTCTTATAGATTATCAAGCTCAAGGAATGATGAGCTCAACCTGTCATCTTTCCATTATGACCCCACTAACATTCAGTGCACTGAGGGTTGGGTATTTTATGATGATGAATGTACATGATCTATAGTTATACTATAAATGCATGAGATCATTCTATGTCTTTACCAATTCTAACCTGAGGTTAAAATTGAGGTTAAGGCCATAGGTCAAGTTGATCTTAGGCTCGATCAAGTATATTTCATTAAAATTTTGATTTTTTAGTCCTACATTATCGATGATGGAAACATCCATCCATTTGATATATGTAAGTGATATCCTTAACACTTGATCATAATACTAGGCTATGCTCTATGATTTTCATTTTCACTTAATCACATGTTGGGTATCTCACCTTGGTGGATGTTTGGTGTAAGAACTCGATCACCATGACACAACCTAGATTTATCCTTAAAATGTAACTTAGGTACAACCATGATAATAGAAATTGAGCTTAACCATGATGAGATCCACAAAATATTTATAATAAATGGGATTGTTATCCCACATGCACCATATAAGTTATTTTTAAAGAGTTTAAAAATAACTAAACTCCCTTGTTCTTTGGTTACAAGAACACATTCTGCCTAATGCTTAGGTGAGATCTAGCTCAGGTAAGATCAACTAAATGGATCCATGATGCATGGGCTCAAACTTGGAAGTTATAACTTGGAATTGAGGTTTTAATAATATAACTTGAGCTTGACTTAAAAATAAGGCTCAATCTCAGGCTTGGATATTGAACTCAAGATAGGTAGTGATGTGACTTCGTATTGAGCTTTACAATGTAACTCAGGCTCAATGCCAGTAGTTAGAAGCTTGGTATTGACATTGTAACTTGGGATCAAGCTCAAAACCTTTAAAATTTTGGGATTATTAATCCCACATGTTCCCTATTGGTGACTATTAAAAGGTTCAAATAGAATAATGCTTAATATGCATTATGAAGAAAGGTGGTAGGGTGCCCTCCTAAAAAAAATGGGGCTCAACCATATGAACATTAAACATGCATAAAAATATTCCTCTCAAAGTAGATATATAAGTGGAGATAAACAATAAGCATTCCTTGGGATATAAGGAGAGTTTGAGCCCAAACCCATATTTTTTCTACTCACTTCAAAACAATTTTTTGGCATTAGACCATTTCAAAAAATATCTATTTTCATTATTATTAAAAAAAATGAATTTCAAACCCTTTTTCAACTATTTTCTAGGTTTCATGGCTCTAAAACATGCCCTCATGGATCTCAAAACCCATAATTTTTCCTTGATTAAAGGACCTACTATTCATGCTTGTATCAATGATGTCACTTTTTATGCATATGGCCAAATCATGCTTCTTATATAAAATTTGAAAATTAGGTTAGAAAATTACACTTGTGGCTCGATGACAACTATTTACATGATGGAAAGCACAAGTGAACTCATGAAGAGGTTGAGCTTGAGATTATATTTGGATATGAGGATAGGTAGTTCAAAACTAGAGTTGATCTTGAGGTTGGAGTCGAGATTTAAGTTAGATGTTAAAGTTGAGCCCAAGCTTGAGGTGTTAAAATTTGAGATTAGAGTTGAGCTCAAACTCAAGGAGATTGAAGTTAAAACTTAGACTTGAGGATATTTAATTTGAGATCAAACACCATGGGTGTTTATTTTGTCCCTCAAATTTGTAATATCTATCAAAAAATCACATAATCATTGCATGATTTTGATTTATCTTCCCTTATTATATAATTTTGTAATTCAAATCTCTCCAAAACCTTATAATGTAATCATAGTCTCATGGAACTCTATGATAATAATCTTTCCTCATTTACCGTGCTCAAAACCTAACCCCCATGAATTAAAGGATCATTGTATATTTTTACTGTGCTCACCCTTATCATGATCCAAACTGAAGCTTAATCACACTTTTATGCCTACAACCTATAATACATTATTATATATGAAATTTTGAGTATTATGATGATTTATAAATATTAAAACATGATAGGGGTATATGCATGGATTAATATCTATAATATAATGTCTATGTAGGATCATCAGGGAATAAAGGTTGAATGAGGATAGTATTCCTCATCACTTGAGTGAATGACTCAAATAACATTGAACAAGTTTTGTATTGAGGAGTAGCACATGGTCCATTATAAGATATGGATCTTGCCAAGATTAGTGTGGCTACTTCTTATACTCTTGGTATACTTTACATTGAAAATAGACCTATCTTGAACCTTTTCTCATTTCAAAAATCACATTGGACTCCTACAAGATAAGATGACTTTCATGGCTTAACAATGTAAAGACATCCTCTACTAGACAAAATAATAGTTAAAGGTCATGCCTAAATATGTATATGTAGTTAAATTATAATTATGACCTCAACCATATATTTTTATACCTTGTTTAAGAAGGTGAAAGTGTAGGAATCAGCCTTGGACATTAGTCTCGATGATATTATCTAAACTAGATGTAGGTATCTTATATAGAATACTAGAATACTAGATAATATCATTGAGACTAATGTCCATCTTTAGAAGCACTCAATCCAAAATTTTGAAATTATTCTAGAATCCTCTTCTAGTTTGATTCCTACATGTTCTAGATCCAAAAATATGTTAGCATCAAAACTAGATAATTAAATTATTTATTTGTCATTCCCACATCTATCATAGTTGTATTTTCTATCTTTATCTTACCTCAGTTTATTAAATTCACCATATGTTATATTTGAGTTTATCATTTAATTGGTCTACTTTAGATCTAATTATCACCCTTGTGCATTTTCATTTCTATAATATTAACCCTATCTACCCAAATAGGATCCACATCCAAATTAGGATTAAACATTTGGTTACCCTGATTCATATAAATCAAATGTTTCTAATTCCTAGGGTTTTTAATTAGCTAGGGTTTCAAATTATTATACTTTTTCATTTCTTATATTATTTTACATACAACCTAAGCGTAGCCCTAGATTGGCAAGTGTGCCTATTAAACACATTGAGTTTCCCCTCCCTCCACATAGGATGTCTTAAACCAATGAGGGACCTAATCCTATGGATCATGATGATATAATGAAAAACATACTGATGAGATTATCATAAAAGAAGATTTTGATAATGAATATGAATAAATTACTCACGATCAAGTTCAAGAAATTCCATTGTTTCATGATTTCATTCATCAAAAACTTGAAGATATTAATGAAATCCTAAAAATCTTTTAGAAACTAAAAAACCAAAAAACATAGATGACCATGCATGTTCATATATTTATCTTCCTATTAGAACCATGGGTCATCCCCATATATGAACAACCCTCCCCCTAAACACATTAAAACTTAATAATTATAATAGAGGCATGGGATATGTATTTCAACCTTTGTTTCCTAAAACCATTATTGCTACATCTACCATGGGGATAACAAATGTTTCAACACAAATACCAGCTTGACTGCCTTTTACTACACAAACCATGTTCACTTCTCCATTGGTGACTACTCATCTTGTTAATTTAAACCCCAATGGATCTACATTTCAAACACTCCTTAAAGTTATAAATACCTTGGAGGATGAGGTTATAAACATTGAAAAAAACACTTTAAATTCTCCTCATGTTATTGATTCCAAAGATGTGTTGTATAATCCTATGGAATTTGAGATATCTTTGCATCCTTTTTCAATTGGTTTTATTGCACCTAAGTTTCCATTTTATAATGGAAAGGGTGATCCTGAGTAACATCTTCAATAATTCTAAGGCATGCCTTGATTATGCCTCCAATGATAAGCTTTTGACCAAATTATTTCCAAGGAGCCTCAATGATTATGATTTTAGGTGGTTTTATGATTTACCTTTCCAAAATGTGAAAACATTCAAAACTCTTATAGATAATTTTTTATCACACTTATTTATTAACATTACCAAAAAGTTTTAATATGCTCAAATTGTAAAAAAATAAGGAACTAATGAACCTATCAATGAATATGTCATGAGGTACAAGACAATGTTGGCCAAGATAATTAATCATATGGTAGATAAAGTGTTGTAAGACAAATTCAGTAAAAGTTTGCTTGTTCCTTTACATGATTCCATTATTTTTTTAAAAAAAAATTTGATGGCTTATGCCATATTATTTTAGATTGTGAAATGAAACTTATTTCATTAAAAAAACTTAGTTATATATCAAATACATTGACTACATCTATATCAAATGTCAAATTTACAATCAAAAGAAGTTATTAGGTAAAACTTCCTGAGCCTAAAAATGAAACAACCACCATGTTTAATGTAGTTTCACAATAGCTTAATCAGGGTGTTTTATCTAATTCACTAAGGATATAATTCACATGTTTTCCTAAGTCTCTCACTTAATTACTCATATGGATAGTAGACTATCAACTTATATCTCTCAAAAATATTATAGAACTTGATATGAATAGACCTCTACCCAAAGGGTATGAGGTGAATGCTTATTGTGATTATCACCAGGGACCAAGGTATTATAAGAACAAATTTTTTACCTTGAATCATAAGATCAAAGACCTCATTGATGACCAAAATATTACATTTGATCATCCTCCCAAGGAATCAGGTTCACAACTTGTTGATCACCTAAAATAGAAAATATTTAACAATCCTTTACAAAATCATCTTAAGAAGGAACAAGAAGTGAAAATCTCATATAATGCACATCCTCCTCCATCACAGTATTATTAACTATACGTGTTATACACCTCATTTGGTTTATATACCTTCTATTACTTTCAATGATATAGAGAGTAGCGACGATGACTTTGATCTTCATACTTTATTCATTCAATCATTCATTGATCACCAGCCTATACATAGTCTTATGCTTGATAATGGCACAATAAAAAATGTTTACACCATGAAATGATGTGTTCATATAGGTTATTCTCATCACAATTTTCATCCTTATACTAGATCAATTAGATCATTCGATTGGACCTCCCAAGAGGTTTCTTGGTGAGAGTGACCTACCTTTATAGGTTTCTCCCACACATGTGGTTACTACATTTTCAATTATACCTTCCATGTGAATATTTTATATGTTATTGGGAAGACCTTAGATCCATACACTTTGAGTAGTACCTTCTACAGTACATGGGTGTGTTAAATACATTCATGCCAATCAATTAATAAGAGTTTATAAAATTTCATATGAGCATCCTCGTGAACAAGATAAATTTATACCCAAACAACCTATTATCAAACCTAATAGGGTTAATATACTATAAAAGAGTAAGAAATAGGTAATCCCATTAACTAGGTATCTAGTACTTGAGATAATATTATATTAGATACATATAGTAGAGTCCATGAAATCCTGATCTTTTATTACACACCATATTTAGACATCTAGAGCACCTAAACATGTTTCTACTATTGTTATTCTAAATAAATTATAAAGCATATATAGATGGGTATCATTAACCCTTATTCCTTATATTACTACTTCACAATCTAGTATTCCTATTATACATATATAGAGTATCACAAGTACTACAATGATAGATATTGCACATATACATGCTTCTTGGTAGTACCACCAATTCCTTGCACCATGTTCTGAGTGGGGAAATACCTATGACCATCGTTTGGATGAGATCATATAATTATTCTTCCTCTTAATATATTTTAAAATACCAAAAAAAATTAAAAAAAATTCAAAACCCAAAAAATATTTGTAGCATAAACATGTTATATGGGCTTCTTAGCATATATGTGTTAGTTCTATGTTGATGGATAGAATATGAGTTACTTATACATACACATGTTTTTCATGATTCTATTTGGGGGTGATACAAGAATAACTATATAAATGATATATTCTTATTTAGTATCTTAGGATTTCATTCTACTCATGTCATGTGGGCATTGGTAACATCCACTTCTTTGATTTTGATATACATAGGTTGTATGGTTTGATGATCACTTTTCATTCTCATGTTTGAGCTTATATGTATTTACACATGCCTTTATCCATGATTAATATGTTATGCACTTGACCTTTTTTCTAACAAATTTGATCAATAGGATACTATGACATTTTTGTGTTGGTTTTTTATTCTTTATTTTATGCACTTCCTTGAGTTTCTTGCCTTGTTATTATCTTGCTTGTTTGAGAATTTGAATATGTTCCTTTTCTTTACAACCCCTGTGTATATATGTTATTTATTTGAAGTTTTAATATTTCATTAATTATTTTATGGATATTTTAACATGTCATTCTTGAGTTTTTATACATTTTACTAAGTCATATCCTTTTGACTATTTGGCATTTGAGCATGCCCCTTGTTTGCAGTCTCTAAGGACCATTGTATGTTGACTTATTTTCGAGTGTTCTTGTGTGTATTATTGTTTTCTTGTTGAGATTTTCCTATTTATAAGTAAATATTTACATGATATTTATCATGCATCTTATGCCTTCATGTGATCACATTGTTCTATGCACTTCAATGCTACATTTACCTAGACATGTTCTTCTATATGCCATATGGTTCTATTCATAGATTATTAAATTTTTTTCTCCTTTTGACATGAGATAAATAATAGTTATTATCTTACCTAACTTTAAAGGTGGTGGGAATATCAGAGGGTCAATTTAATATAGGCATGTTCTACACATTTTTCACAGTTTTCAAATTTATTGGGGGTATGCTTTGGAAGCATATTATCCACACTTATTCAATATTTGACAGACCTAAATTTAGTGGGGATGTGTCTTAGAAACATGTCCTCCACATTGGAACATATATAAATTTTCATATTTGTCCATATATGATGTGACATGTTATGGGAACATGCTACCCAAACTTGTGCAAAATTCAAAATTGGCCAAAGCACATAGTTATATGATTTAGATACATATTTGTGATAAAATTATATACATTGGTACCATTGTTACACATATTTTTAGCATGAAACATATTTAAGGTGCATATGTTATTCAATTCTCACATAATATTTTAAAATATAAATTAGTTTTAGATTTTAAAAATCTTATATGGACTACCATCACCTACTATATTAGACTATTATGGACTATATTGAGCCAATCTACTATAGTATTTGGTTCAATTTTGGTATGGTTGAGGTGATTAAATCACTCAATCTTACCAATTTTATAGGCTAGAATTGATTACATCATCCACCCTCACCAAATATATGGTATGGTTTGAATTTTTTCACTCATGTTTACTAGGTTATAAGTATGATTAGGTTGCATAGTTGAGGTAATCTCAACTACCAAGTGGAAACTCACCTTTTCTCCAAGGTTGGGGGCATGTGCCTTCCATTCTCTATACACACACACACACACACACACACATAAATACATACACATATATCATAATATTAGTTTTAAACCTTTATAATGATACATATTTTCAAATAAACTTGCCAATAAGTAAGGTGGTTACATCAATACAATGTGTACTCCTAAACCTTGTTCTTTCAATTTAACTATTTCCAATGCTATTAATTTTAGGTTATGTACACTGATTATATGATGTAATATGATCTTGGTTTTAGGTCATTCACTAGAAAAACACTCAATATACATCCAAGTATGTATCTATTCTCCTTTAAACTAGTAATTTAATTACTATATTAAGAGGGGAATGTAGATGATATTTATGATTTATATAGTACCTTAGTATTGTACACTTGTAAAACTTAGACCTTGGCTATTATTCTCAGTTTTGGGATTTCTTTGTTCGAAAATCTCACATCTACTCAATGTTTTTCCCTTGGCCTATTTATTGGTTTGACCAATCATGTTGATAACCTAGACCTTATATATTTCCCACAATGCTTATCATATGTTTATATTATGCCCCTACATGGTCTAATTTTATCCGTATTTTCTATTTTCTAAGACATAAGTGTTAGTAATAGAGTCTACATTAGTGTCCTACCTTGATGTACATGTCTAGTGCCCTAAATTCATTTAATTTTTAAATTAAATGTATCATAATGGATGGCCTAAATTATTTAATGTGATATATTTTCCAATAAGTGTGGTATATATTCACAATAACTCCTCATTCATTCTATGCCTAATATTCATACTATTGTATCTAAATATTGAACCATAGGAGAGGGTGTTGAAGCCTCTCCCATATTTGGACAACATGGGATTACCTCTAGGCATATGGGTTGCTTATAGTAGAGGTAGACTTCTAGGTTAAAGGGATAGCTCCCTTGATTTATCTCTTAATATCACACACTACACTAGGCCAATCACTTAGGGGTGAAAAAGGAAGAAGGAAACAAAATGTAAACCTATACTAGTGAGGTTATTCACCAAAATATTAGTCCAAAAACACACTTGCATATGCACTAAGAGATAAAACTACCAAAATGAACCTTCACTCTATGGTCTTCTAACATAAGTATTTCTCATAGAGGTAGATTGTTATGCACATATATAGGTGGGTGAAAATAAGTTATGATACTAGACACTACTAGTCCCTATCACCTTTAAGACACACTCAACAAATAGATACACTTTATGAGACCTCTTATAATAGATTTCCATTACACAAAACATACAAGGGTATCATAAGAGCAAGCAGAACATATTCATCACTTAAAATTTAAGTTCACCACTTAAAACACTTAGGAAAGAGATTTAATAAATAAAATAAACTTCATATGTATTATTAAAAATCAAAATAAGGTACCAAACCAATAGGGTTTTGCCATATTAGGTATGTCATCTATATAATTGCCAAAATGGCTTACATAAATAGAACATGGGAGAAGAGAGAAAAGAAGAGAAGTGGAAAGGTCACAAATACAAATGGTAAACTATGAGAACCAGTTAAAAATTAAGTAAATGAGGTGTAAAAAAGTTTAGTAAGTCCTCTTTGACAAGTGTCTATTAGAGATACATCATTCTCTTTTGAGTTGGCATAGGGGTTCTTCATCTTCCTTTTTTAAACTACCTTGATGATGAGTCATTCACTTGATTTATTAAAAAATACATATGGATAATTAACAACTTTTAACTATCATGAAAAGTTAAAACAAGGTTTTAACAATATTCATATGCCTTTCAACTAATGAACTCATTTGTACCACTTATCATTCACTGTCTATAACTACTCACTAGCCCTTCTAAACTTGTATTCACAGTTGTCATCTGAGTGATCTAAATTTGTTAAAGAGGATGAGTTTTAAATATTTTAAGACACCCATTTAATATAATTTTGTATTATATTATATCAAATATGCCTCCAAATCTTCATTGTCACACTTCACACTTTTCACACTAGGTAGTCATTTCATTCTCACTATCTTGTTTAGGACTGCCTATAGTGGATAAACCAACAGAGGTATTACCATTCTCAAAAAAGGTTAAAAAAGTATATGATGTTTTATTAAAATTATATAATAATCTTCTAAAATTAATCTTAGTCATCAATTCCCTTCTTCACCTATAGAACTAGTCAAAACTTGTAGAAAACCCCATACTAGGTCAGTTCGTACAAAGGACAATATGGAAAAAATGGAAGGTGAGGATATTGTAAGATTTTTAAATAAGTATAAATAAATTTAATGGTAATTTAATCACCTTTTAATTCATATCCCACCATATCTTTCCCATCATGTTTTAAATAGGGTTTTGAGAGGGTTTTAGGTGTCTTGGACTATTAAGGATTGTTCATAAAATCTTGACATTGAAACTCTAAACAAATCCCACTAAGTTTGAGATATATACCTTTTTAAAATATCCCCAACTCCTTTTAGTCTCATTAAATCCTTTTACATATGTGAGTGAATGAAACTAGCCTATGGAGCTCTTTCTTGCATTTTGAGTAGGCTTGAGAAGGAATTAGGCATGAATGACCAACCTTGTGTTTCTTCTTGAAAAAATAGTTATTAAAATTATTATTTTAATATTCCATGAATTTACTAAAATTATTTTTTTATTTACTTAAATTCAAATAGATGAGTTTAGGATTCATTAGGGTATACACCTAGTATTAGGCCTATTAGGCCTAACTGTGTGTGACTAGGTATATAAACCACCTTTAGGTATATATTTGCTATAGGTGTATTATATGTAACATTTTATATTCATACCAACATTATAAATAATACTAATATTGTTCCAAGACCTTTATACTCATTAATTTGCCCTTCATGTGCTAACTTTTAGATTGTGTTGATTGTGGAGTGATCTTTGTTTGAGACATAACAAAGAGAATATCCCTTACTTGTTTAACCAAAGTAACAACATGGAAAGTTTATTTGGGTCATTTTGATACTCTATAATGGGTTAAAAGGTTTTCAAATATCTTTATCACCCTCAAACACTCAATATTGGTCATTAGGTCTGTAGACTATAAGTAGAACTTAGTTTGGTTGGGTATGGGATTAAAACCTTGTATGATAAAATTTTACCATATTTCTTACCTATGATTATTTTATAGAGGGTTATAAAACCATTTTTAGAATTTATTTAATATTTTTATCTAACTCACATCTTTGTTTCCCAACATTTACCACTAGTTTAAATAGGTGTATGACTGTGTCAATGTGTAGATGTAATTATGGAAGAAGTGAACTCATATAGGTGTTCATATATATGATCATTATAATTTCATAAATTTGTTTGATATAAATTCATTATATATCATTTATTACCTAAAATCAAACATCTCTACTTATTATCCAAGATTGCATTTCTCTCTAGCCTAGACTGGTCCTACAGACTTCAATCCAAACAATAGGTGTGCATTAGAGAATAAATGAAGAGTTTCCCATAGGTGTAATTCATGCCTAAAAATTATATTTAACCATTAAATTTCCTTATAAGTTAAATATGTAAATATCATACTTTAATTAACCTATCTCATGCTAGCAAACTACGCTCTCATCTCTCCATTTAGGTCGCTATTACATTTCAAGTTTTAGGTTTAACACTGTAGCTTTTCACTAAGTGTTTTTAGTGAGAATATATATAATTGAAAATCCATTATCTAATAATTATATTAAATCTATCATCCTTATATTTAGGTCAAGGTGTAACATCTAGGTCTAGGATACTAATATAAAACAACTAGACCTAATCATATCCCAATAATCTTCACCAATAGATGGCATTGAATAAGAAGGATATATTTCTTAGAGAAGTTAAGGTAATCAGTATCAATTACAAATTTATCACTCTTTCACCATGGACATTTCTTAAACTAGTCTAGGATCAACATAATGAACCTAAATGAATTGATAAACTCATTCAATTCATGGAATTGAATTCAACTTGTCACTTAGAGGTTTAGATGGTTCCTCCATAGTCTGTATAGGTTCACACTTGACTGTAGATGATTGTGTATGTTGGAATTATTATAATATTTGTTCATATCTTGATAATATCACTTAAAACAACCTTGAGGACTTAAAATTCAAAAATGTCATGGAGAAACTAGCTTATGTTCTTTAAGGAGAGAGACAAAGGTTTATTATCTACCTTGAAACCATTGACTTAAAAAAAAACCTAAAACTGATGAAACCATGTCCTAGTTGATTTTTTTTGATGTTCTAAGAATGTGTAAAGTGTTTTGTCCAATAATGAAGGTGTGTAAGCAAGTAACATGCATAAGAGAGGACTAATTAAAATTGTTTGGGGAGTTAGACAATTTTGAGTGTGAAGTGAATGGGATAGGAGTTTTCATAGGTGTGAGAGGCCATGAAGTATACCAAAAAATCATATTTAATGTGTGGCAAGGATCTGACAATGTGTTTTCAGGTGATGAGCTAGTGGATTAATTGTTTCAAGGCTATTTAGGCCTATTTATCTAGTTGAGATATGTTGATGTGTAGCGAAGAAGAAGAGGGTTGTGTGAGATTATATAGCTATTTTATCACATCAAAGATTTGGTATGAATTATTCATACTTATCTACTATGTTTCATGAATGCTTTCATGATATATTTAATCCATAGAAGGAATATTTGAGTAAAGAAGATGATGAGTATTGTATTCCTATGTGAAATTCATATTTGAGAGTGTTTGAGATGTACAAGACCATCATCAATTGTGTGAGGGAAATAAAACAAGGTGGAGTTTAAGATTATTGATAAGTGGGTGTTTGAACAACAAAGGGCATTGTAGCCTCCTAGTAATTTTTATCTTGCTAAAGCTAAGTGGTTGCTTGGTGAATTATAGGGGTTGGTTTTCCTTATTGGGCTGGTGCTCACCTAAATCTTGATTCATGGTAATAAGACAAGTAGTCCAAATGGTTGTGTTTATAACACTATGTTGATGACCTCTTTTGGCATAATAAGTTTATTTATGCCTACAAAAAAAATCCACATATGAAAAACTAGTTGGAAACAATATGAATATGAAGGATATGTTCTACTAAAACACATACATTACCTAAATACATCACATCAAACAAACAAGTGATAAAACATGCATGTGATAAGAATGTGAAGATAATTTTGAGTCATTATCCTTCTTAGAGTTTGTTCATGAAGCACACTCCATATATATTAAATATATGACCATGGAGTTGAATTACATGAAGAGTGATAACATCCACTAAAATGATCTATACCAATTCTTCTCCTTTTGTCCATACTAGTATAAAGTTAGTTGGTCTTGTTTGACTTGCACAAGAAAGTGATGAGAGAGATTAAATGGTTTTATCCATTTTTGGAGTTTTAAAGGAAATATAAGCATGAAGATGATTTGTGTTTATTTTAAGGGTCACTTTGAAGTAACCACATGTTCCAAGACTATTGTACAATCTATACAACTACCCTCAAAACTCTCTTTTTTAAACTTATTTTCTTGTTTTTAATGTGAAACCTATAATTTTAAGTTAAAATATACTTATCTAACAAACCTTGATATATTGGACATTGAATAACACTTTGACACACTTTTCCTCTCATATGAACCATACACTTTCATTAAAGTGTCTCAAAGGTGGCATAAATGACACTTAGGACAAAATGACACATAAGACCAAAGTAAGACAAGATATTTAACCTTAGTTATGAACATGGTGGATAATTTAGGACCTACGAGACCTCATGACAAGTTTTTAATTACATGTGGGTTTAATTATTTGACCAAGGGGTCAAATTAGTCAATTTTGGTGATTTCTTAGGGATATCAAGCCTTCTATGTTAAAGCCTAGTTGCCTTATCCTATCCTTGGGAAATGGATTCACCTATATACCACTTTTGACATTGATAATCCTCTAATAAAATTAAAAAACAAAGAACAAACACACATATAAGGATAAATACACACATTTTTGTTCTCTAGAACACTTAGAGAAAGACAAAAAACATTTAAGCAAAGTAAGCTATGTATAAACTAGCCTAAAACAAGTTTACTCTCTTTGGTCTAAGGGGAAATTATCACCATATCTTGATCCATGAGATATATGAATGCATTATGAAAGTTTTTATTTAAGTATTGGCCTTGATAGCTTCAAATTCTTCATGTTTGCCAACCTCTTTGGCATGAGACTCAATCCAATCAAGGTAAATTCAAAAAAATCACTTATGAAGGTGAAATACTCTTTTATTTCAACAAATTAAACCTGCTCATGTAAATCCTTTGCTTCAACTTCTAATGGTGCTATAATAAAGCATATCTCCTTGACCTCTATGGTATTCTCAGTGAGATCATTTTTTTTACCAGTTGTAAGCTCCTATATCTCATTAAGGAGATTTATATATTCCATTCAATCTTGGTCATTGTATTAAATGAGGACATATTGATCTCTATTATTATGTACTTAACCTTCATCATTTCAAATCCATTAAAGTTATTCAAAAAAATCAATCTATTATAACTAATCATCCTTACTTTCTTTTTATTTTATAACCATCACCTCTTTAAGGTCATCTTCTTGATCAGGTTAATGACTATCATAGTAATCATAGACTACCTAATGATGTTTTTCAAAACATGTTTGTTCAATAGGAACCTTGAATTCTTCTTCAACAACCTCATATTGTTATCCTTCAAGAACTTGATTCTCAAGACCTTCATATTCATGGAACATTTCTTGATAGGTCTACCACATACCTTGATGAAACTCCTAATAAATAGTTCTAATTTTGTTTATATCTTCTCTTTCCTAGCTTAATAAGTATGCATTGTATTTGTCCTCACAAAGCGGATTCCCTATGATGATCTCTTCTTCACAATCACTTGAAACATCTTGTCCTACTACACATTGAGCTTGTTCTTCTTTGTTTATCTCCCATAAAATGGCTTCTCCTTCAAGATAGGATGAGGCACAAGGGTGGTGGATTAGTTCATGGTTTGGCGAGGTAGTATTATGATTTTTTTATGGGTTATTGATCGACATGGGGATGGAGGGAGACACTTGGAATAACTCTTGGAGGTAGATAAGGATTTGCTAGGCTATAGACATTTCACTTTCTTCAACAAACAACTTTTGATTTTCATTATCCTCTTGAAACCCTTCAATAGTTTCAAATTCAACCTCCATGTTTTCAACCAAGGTGTATTTTTCATGATGAAAATACTATTGTATGGACTTACAATATTGATAAGATGTAGGTTTTTCAAGAGAAGGCAATGTGGTTTGATCATGAATATTTTTTTCTCCTTTGACATCAACTTCTTGGTTCCAAGTTAGAACTTTGAGGCTACTAAACTCTTTTGGATATTTAAAGGTCTCTTCATTATGATGAGAGGCATGATATGAATAAAATGAAACATATGAAAACACTTGAGGATGGGAGTGATAGACTTGTTCTTTAAACAAATTTTCACTTTTTCCATAGCCTTTATGAGGTCTTTCAACAGTTGTAAGTTGTCTCTCAACCTATTAATTCTACCACATTGTAAGTATATCAATCCACCAATTAATGTAGCATCTCATTTCATAAAAGTATTCATTGATTATGTAGTTTTCCTCCTCCTCAACCAATATCCTCTTATTCATCAAGAAGTAGGCAACCTTCTCATCCTTTCTATGAAATGCATATGGATCACATCCAGTTCTTGATCCCATTTCTTCATCAACATTTATGATTCTATTAACTTAGGAATAATTGGAAAAAAATACTCATATTTAGGTGTAAATGGAGGAGAAGGATATTATCTTTACTATTGACTTGGAGGAGGTTATATAGGAGTTTGATAGGATGGACAAGGTTATTAGGGAATAATGACTTCAAGAACCTACCTCTTGAGAGTTTTGAATTCTTACCTAAGTACCTAAATCTTAATATATTTGATCTCTTCTTTAATAGCCTCAAAATTATCTCTTTGGCATCATTCTTCATTGGTTTATTCACAAGACTCTTCAATAACTTCATGACTATATGGAGGAGGAATGGTTTGACCATATGGTGGATAACAACTTTGATAAGGCTATATGTATCTATGACTCTCAACATGTCTATCCATATCATATTAATTATTCAAAATAATCACAAATTATGATCAAAATGTTTTCAATAAGTACCTAGGGTGATTAAAACCAATTGATGCATTCAAAGTGTCCACTAGTGTTTTCTTGAACACTTTCAAAATCTGATAGTAAGAATAACACACTAACAATCCTTATACTCTTTTAGACCTTGGTCCAACTATGAATTACAAAAATATTGTATTTAAATATTTCACCCTAGGATATGGTTTTAAATCCTCTACCATATTTGGACAACATGGGATTACCTATAGGCTAGTGGGTTGCATATAACATAGGTAAACCTCTAGGTTAAAGCGATATCTCCCTTGATTTATCTCTTAAGATCACAAACTACACTAGGAAAATCACTTGGGAGTGAAAATGGAAGATGTAAATAGAATGTAAACATATAATAGTGAGGTGATACACTAGAATATTAGTCCATAAACACAGTTGCATATGAGCTCAAATATAAGACTACCAAAACTAACCTCAACTCTATAGCCTTCTAACATAACTATTTATCATAGAGTCATATTACTATGCACATCTATAGGTGAGTGAAAATAAATTATAATACTATATAATACTATTCCCTCTAACACTTCAAGACACACTCAACAAAAACACACTTTATGAGACTTGTTATAAGATATATGCAATACACAAAACATGCAAGGGTAACATGGAAGAAATAACGTATTCATCACTTAAAATCCAAGTACACCACTTAACACACTTAGGAAAGAGATTTTAGAGATAAAATAAACTTCATATGTCTTATTTAAAATCAAAACAAGGTGCCAAAACGACATGGATTATCCATACTAGGTATGTCCTCTATATAATTGCCAAAATGGCTTGCTTAAATAAAGCATGGAGTAAAAGAGAGAAGAAGAGAAGTGGAAAGGTCATAAATCTAGGTGTATAACTATGATAAATAGTTATAAATTATGTGAATGAGGTGGAAAAAAGGTCAGGAATTCTTCCTAAATAATTATCCATTAGAGATACATCATTCTCCTTTAAGTTGGCATAGGGGCTCTTCATCGTCCTCTTTGAAACTAACTTGATTATGAGTCATTCACTTGATTTGTTGAAACCAAATTAGGGATCCTTAACACATTTTCACTATAATGAGAAGGTAATAACAATATTGTAACATCCTTCATACTCCTTTCAATTGATGAACTCATCTGCACCACTTGTCATTTATTGTCTATGACTTCTCACTAGCCTTTCTAGACTTGTCTTCACACTTATCATCTGAGTGACATACATTTTTTCAATAAGATGTGATGTAGATATTTTAATACACCTATTGAAGACAATTTTATCCTCTGGTATATCAAATAGACCTCCAAATCTTCATTGTCACCCTTCTCATTTTTCACACTAGGTATTCATTTCATTTTCACTATCTTGTTTAGGACTGCCTTTAGTGGATGAGACAATAAAGGTATTCCCATAATTTAAAAAGGATAAAAATTGATATGAGGTGTTATTACATGTCTCTAATAATATTTTATAATTAATCTTATTCAAAAATTCCCTTCTTCACTTGTATAACTAGTCAAAACTAATATAAAACTCCATATTAGGCTAGTTCGTATAGAGGACATGTTAGAGGTAAAAACCAATGAGAGCGGGGGGTGAATTAATGGTGGAAAAAAATATAATTAAATTTTAAAATCCTTCAAACACCTAATTATTCAATATAACCATTCATGAAGAATTCAAGATGTTTATAACAGTGACCAATAGATAATGCAAGATCACACACACAACACAAGATCTTGTAGAAAACCCTCTTTGGGAACAAAACCCACTCTCAAGCCTAAAAAACTATGGACTAATTATCTTATAATAAGTATGAAAACATGAGACTTTATTGAAACACTTTTTCCATAAGTAGCACCTACCCATAGTATGATCAAGTCCTTGTGACCATAATTTAGTGAAACACTTATTCCACAAGGAACACCTACCCCAAGGATGGTCAAGTCCTTCTAAATATACTTTAGTGAAATACCTATTACACAAGGAGCACTTACCCCTAAAATGGTCAATTCCTTATGGCTTATATGTTGAGTACCCTCCCAACACCTATGATATGAACATCTCCACCTTTAAATTAATGTATTCAACACCTAATAATAGACCTCTAATTTTCTAACCCTTAAAAAAAAAACCCCTCTATCTCATACAAGTCTCTCACAAACGCATGATACAATCTCTCTTCTTATTCAATCAAACTACCCTCATATACACACTTAAACCTATAAATCCTTCTTCTATTCACTTCTCTCCCCAATCTTCAAACTTGAAAGAACACTATATTTGACATCAAAAATATAACCTAAAAGTCATACACACATTCATCAACCTGCTATAATCTATAACCCATCCACTAGGCACACGCCCTTTCTTCTTTCATTCATTCTTCAACTCTTACACACACCTCTTCTTACAAGTCTAGAAATCGACACCTTTGATTTCACCTTTTATAGATCCATCATGATTATTATCTTTTAGGTCAATCATAATACTTGTATTATCCCTTAATAAATATAATATATCTCAATACCATCCACACATGTTAGCCATAGAAACTATGGGTCACACTTAAGTAGCTATGCCTTTCAATTAGGCCTTAGTAGCCCTTATAGGTATCATGGAGACCTATTCACCAATTTAGCACTTCACCAAGTAATTTAGAAACACAAGACAACTCTATATGCGTAGTTTCAATCCACATGACTTGTTAGACATCCTCAAATGATTACAGTCATCATTACACACCTCTGTGTATGCTCAATCTACTCAAACATTAGCCTTCTATACAAGAACACCATGAATGAACAAATAGTCAACTTCTAAGAATTTGTTCATACTAAAAATGAATTAATCAAACCTATGAAATACATAAAACTAATCCTCATGCAGTTTACAACACTCTCTAATAGCTTAGTCCCATTGAAACATCCAAATACCATCAGAACAACTCAAATATCCTTCTCGGATCACTTATTTAATATGGTCAAACACATATTCATCTTGAAAGATTAATAAATTTGACTATAAAAATATTCAAACCTTATAAATAGATTCAATGGATGTACCTTGAAGTTATCTATAACTTTTATTTTTACAATATCAATAAATTCATCTTAGATCAAAAGTTATAGCTCAAAAACTAAGTATTGGTTTTCCTTTGTTAATTTTAATATTCAAATTCCAATGATCACTATTAAACATCAAACACTTTGTAAACATCTCATGCCCTATCATAGCTTGAATGAATAAACATAATAAATCTCCATTGAAAGTATCTTTATATTTAACTATGTTAAACATTTATCATTTTTACCTCATCTTGTGCTTCCTAGCAACTTTGACCAAATACACACCATCGATCTTCTTAGAAGTAGCTCCATATTTAGCTTTGCTCACTGTTAAACATAAAACACTTATTATAATATTTTTAACTCATATAAATTTAGAAAAAATTTGATCCATAAATATCTTTTAGAGTAGCTTAGGCTTTAACCTACTTAAAAATCAAACACTTTGACCTATTTGACTCAATACGCATCGCAGATCTGCATGTACGAACACCCACTCATAGTTGATGTCTATCTAATAGGTTTCACACTTACCATTAAAATTTTGAAAAGTATAATTCTTTCTACTAAATACTTATCTATTCAAATTAATTTTGTGCCATAGATCTATGATGTGATTAAATGCACATCATTAGATCTCCCATTGTTAAATAGGCTAAGTATGGGAACTTAGTGAACTTTTATCTGAGAAGCAACTTTTCACCTTAATAAATTTTTCTCCACTCAACCTCATGACCTGAAAATTGGACCATATTATCTATGCACATAGGATAATACATCATTATATGAATCTGATCTTGTAACCTTCACACATGTGAAATATAATGCCATCAATATGTCTACTCAGATTTTTTTGTCACAGAACCAACAATGCCAAGATGAACATAATGAAGAACCAAATGAATACCATGCACTTCCAAAATCTCTCTAATCATACTTAAACTTTGATATTACCATTCACACATGCTCAATACTTTATACCCATCCCTAATAATTCCAAATCTGAAGATTAACCAAGCCTACTTTAAGCATACTACGACAAACACACTGCACACTTAATCATTGACACTTAGACTATCAAGACACTTCATCCACTCACTTGGACACCTACATGACATCAATGATAAATCTAAAATAATAAAATATGTAAAAAATGTGTGGTGAGGATAATTTAAGATTTTTAAATAAGTCCAACTCATTTTCATGGGCATTTAATCACCTTTGAGTGAATATCCCACCATATCTTTCCCATAAGGTTCAAAATAGGGTTTTGAAAGGGTTTTAGGTGTTTTTGAATATTAAGTATTATTCATAAAATATAAAAGTTTAAAATCCAAAAAAATCCAACTAAGTTTGATATAGATACCCCTATGAACTATCCCTACTTCCTTAGAGTCTCATGCAATCCCTCCGTATAGATATGAGTGAATGAAACTAGCCTATCAAGCTCCTTCTTACATTATGAGTAGGCCTGACAAGAAATTAGGCCTTAATGACCAACCTTGTGTTTATTATTTAAAACTAATATTTACAATTAGTATTTTACTCTCACATGAAGGTCCTTAAATTATTTAGAGAGGTCCATGATGTCAACTAGATAAGTTTTGGAGTCATTATGGTATAGACCTTGTATTAGGCCTATTAGGCCTAACTGTATGTGACTGGGTATATAACCCACATTTAGGTTTATATTTGATATAGGTGTATTATATATAAAATTTAATACTCATACCAACCTTATACATCATCATAATATTATTCTAATACCCTTCTACTCATTCATTTACCCTGCATGTGCTAACCTATAGACTGTGTTGATTGTGGAGTGGTCTTTGTCTAAGATATAACAAAGAGCATCTCCTCAACTTATTTAACCAAAGTAAGAACATGTAAGACTTATTTGGTTCATGTTTATTATTTTTAATAAATTTTAAGGTTTTTAAATACCTATATCACACTTAAACACTCAAAATTCTCAAGATTGGTCATTGGGTTTGTAGACTACAAGTAGAGCTCAATTTGGATGGGTATGGGACTACAAACCTATATGATAAACTTTCACCCTATTTCCTAAATTTTAATATTTATTTATGGTTATAAAACCACTATTATAATGTATTTAATAGGTTTATATTGATGGGGAATCAAGAACAACAAACAGCTCTGATCCCACTTGTTAGGATCTTACTCCTCAATAAGAGCACAATATGATTACCTTGTATAAGCAACTAAACATGCAGAATTAACCAGAAGCAATAAGTAACTAGAATTCACAAATAACACAGAATATGAGAGACAATACACAATCTTGTATTAATACTCATCCAAAAAGAAAATACAATAAAGAAGATGCCACTTCTTCTTTCACCTCTGTGAGGCTTCCCACACCTCAAGGGCTCCCAGTAATTCTCAATCAAGATTTCACTCTCCTACCAAAAATGGTCCCAACACATAACTCAAACATAGAATTGGTGTTCACCTCCAACCAGTCAGTAATAACCCTGCCAGTACACAAGTACTCAAAGTATTTCAAGTAGATCTCCCATAAGCTTGCAATACCCTGCAACTCAAATGATCTTACTTACACATATAGAACTTCTACTTAATATTGCAACAACCTGCAGATCACCCTATTCTTACAATTGGAAAGATCTTCCTTGCCTTCCTCTATTTTCTCATCTATGGAACTAGAAGGAGCTACACTTTCTCAACTCTAACTAGCACACTGGCCATCTAGCACACATTACAATACATGCCAATGGGTCTATAAATAGATCCCACACTTAAACAATAACTTAGAATTCTAATTTACAATAATTAGACTCATAAATCAAGACCAAAAATAGCCTTTTACATGCAAACACTCGGTTCAACGAACTAACTATTCATGCAATGAACAATTTTGGAACCGCATAGGTGACCGATGTCAGTCCCTGTCTGCCTGGAGTTGACCGACGTCGGCTGACCCCCTGCCAATGTTGGTTTCCCTTCTGCACTGTAGATGACCAACATCGGTTACACTGCCAACACCGATATCCTTGGAACTCAGTAACCTCCTCCATGTCTGCATAGTTGAAGCTTTTAGCTCCACAACCTAACAATCTGCCACTTGGAGATAAATAGCTACAACTATACTTGTTCTTGTACATCATCTAGTTTGTTCCCTTGGCTTTGTATCCCTCTTCAAGATCACTCTTGAAGACCAACCACCACAAATCCTATGGTGCACCTCCTATCATCCAAATCACCTGCCACATCTGCATCTACAAACCCATGTAGAAAATAACTTGACCCTGCATAACATGTGCACCTATTACTGGTCCCTCTAAGAATCCACTAAACTACCCTTCAGTGCTTCTTTCCTGGATTGGCTCCAAACTTTTTGACAACTCCCACTGATTGGGAAATCTCAGGTCTAGTACATACCATGCACTTAACCTCATTATGTGGATCAAGACATTGTTTATAGAATTGTCTAGCCATCGGCGTGCTAACCGGTTTCACACAATCATCTGAAGACAAAGTCAACCTGTGACCTTCCATGTCCCTAGAACACACTCATTCCAAAGAATCTTACAACTCCCAGATTCCTCATGACACACCTCTGAACTAGCTTTACCTTTAGTTCAACAACTCCCTGTATGTGTAACCCTGCAACAAGCACATAATACAGTAACAGAATAATGTAGCTAATATTATCCAACTTGGTAAAGAGAAACATAATGGTCAAACCTCCATTGTCCTGCAGCTTACACAAGACCCTATACCCTGGCCTCCTGTCTCACGTGTTCATTCCCACTCTTCTTTATCCTGAACATCCATTCATCTCTCAGTGCTTTCTTCTCGCTAGCAACTCCACCCAAAAAATCCCATTTGGTTCTTCTCCAAGGAATCACATCCTTTATCCATGCCAAGCCCTGACTATTTCCTAGATCTACCTACTCTGCTTCTTTAATAACTTCCTGGTTCTTGACCATCAGTGAGCAACAAGTAGTGTAAATAAGGTAAATGATGAATTTGAGGCTTACTTACCCTTTAAGTCCTCCATATGGGCGCTTGAGACTCCTTGACAGCTTGTTGTCCACCCAAAATCCATCTCAATGACCGATGTCAGTCACATCTTAGTCTACATCTGACCAATATTAGTTTCATGCAACTGCCTCATCGCTGATGTCAATTCCCTCTGATTGACACTGGTGTTTATTTATCCAGAGTCACTGACATTAGGCTGCACATAGCCAACATCGGTCCCTGTCTGGATGCCGATGCCAATTTTCTAATCGATGTCAGTCTCTGTGTTTTACTTGTGAGCAATGACCTTTACCTACGAGCTCCTTTTGGATCAAAACCTTGTCCATATCAACCTTGCTCTGCCCAAAATTCTTCAGCCCCTTACGCTGATCTCTATCCGTCACCTTCTCCTTGAAAACCAAGGCTTTCCTATTCTTGTCATGAACATCAGATTTCTCAAGAAATGTCACTTTCTTCTTTAAATCTCGATCCATGCTCTTTAAATCCGAAAGCATACCCTTTGACTCAAGAACATGCATCCCCTTCTTATTCATGTGACCAAGCCTATTAAGCCACATCTTCGAATCTACCACTGAAGTAGATAAACTAGAAAGAGAATCAGTAATACAAGTAGATAGATAAAGCGTACCTACTTTCTTACCTCTTGCTACAACAAGTGCACCCTTGGTAACCTTCCAAGAGTCCACTGTGAGAGTTACTATGCAACCCTCATCACCCAAATTTCCAATAGAAATCAAATTCTGCTTCAGGATTGGGATATGCATGACCTCCTTCAACACCCATGTGTTCCCTGTCTACATTTCAGCTTCACTTTCCCTTTACCAACCATCTGACAAGGCTTACCATCCCCTAAATAAATTTCTCCAAAGTCTCCCTGGACATACTCATGAAAAAATTCCCTATTTGGGGATGCATGAAAAGAGGCACCAAAATCTAAAACCCAAGATTCTACTTTATCTAAGGAACATACCAGAGCATCTTGTGCAACATAATATGCAACATCTGCTTCTTCATGTCCTTCACGCTGATCTTCATTCGACCTGTAATATCTCTTTCAATGCCCTTGCTTTCCACATTTCCAGTAGGTTATTCTGCCATACCTGGACTTAGATCTCCTGCCTATCTTAGACCTTGATCTCCCATGCTCGATCTTCTCTCTTTGCCTTCCCCTGCTTTCCACACTCAAAGCATTTCTTGATGATTCACCTGTGATTTTCTTGTGAATTTATTCATTCAAGATTACACTCACAACATCATCCACTTTTAAGATTTTAAAAGCAGACGTAGTATTACTAATTGCCATTACCAAACTCTCCCAACTTTCAGGTAATGAGCATAAAATTAAGAGAGCCTTAATTTTATCATCAAAAACAATATTGACTGAACTTAACTGGTTTACCAAACCATGGAAATCACTAAGATGACTATGTATAGATCCACCTTCCAACATTTGCAAATTAGATAATTGATTCATAAGAAATACCTTATTCAAAGTTGAGGGTTTTTCATATAAATTTGCCAAAGATTCCATCAACTCTACCATTGTCTTAGCCTGAGATAAGTTGTAAATCATAGACGATGCAAGGCTCAACCTTATAGATCCCAGAGCCTTCTGATCAAGAACCTCCCATTCTTCAACCTTCATATCTATGGGCTTGCATGCAACCCCACCCAACGGTAAGTACAAATCTTTTTGATACAGATAATCTTCAATCTACATCCTCCATAATTGATAGTTCTTTTCGTTAAACTTCTCCATTCGTAGCTTACTTTCTTCTGCCATTGCTATACTCCCACTCAAACAAAAACCCTTATGAGTAACCTGTAATCAACACACACTAACTAGATCTGAAACACCTATTAGTAACCCAACCAAAAGCTCTAATACTAGTTGATGGGGAATCAAGAACAAAAAATAGCTCTGATCCCACTTGTTAGGATCTTGCTCCTCAATAAGAGCACAATATAATTACCTTTTATAAGCAACTAAACATGCAAAATTAACCAGAAGCAATAAGTAACTAAAATTCACAAATAACACAAAATATGAGAGACAATACACAATCTTGTATTAATACTCATCCAAAAAGAAAATACAATAAATAAGATGCCACTTCTTCTTCCACCTCTGTGAGGCTTCCCACACCTCAAGGGCTCCTAGTAATTCTCAATCAAGAGTTCACTCTCCTACCAAAAATAGTCCCAACACACAACTCAAACATAGAATTGGTGTTCACCTCCAACCAATTAGTAATAACTCTGCCAGTACACAAGTACTCAAAGTACTTCAAGTTGATCTCCATAAGCTTGCAACAACTTGCAACTCAAATGATCTTACTTACACATGTAGAACTTCTTCTTGATCTTGCAACAACCTACAAATCACCCTGTTCTTACAATTGGAAAGACCTTTCGTGCCTTCCTCTATTTTCTCATCTGTGGAACTAGAACGAGCTACACTTGCTCAACTCTAACTAGCACACTGGCTATCTAGCACACATTACAATACATGCCAATGGGTCTATAAATAGATCCCACACTTAAACAATAACTTAGACTTCTAATTTACAATAATTAAACTCAAAACTCAAGACCAAAAATAGCCTTTTACATGCAAACACTCATTTTAATAAATTAACTGTTCATGCAATGAACAGTTTTGGAACTGCACAGGTGACCAACATCGGTCCTTGTCTTCCTGGAGTTGATCGATGTCGACCGACCCCCTGCCGATGTTAGTTTCCCTTCTGCACTGTAGATGACCAACATCGGTTACACTACCGATGCTGATATCCCTGGAACTTAGCAACCTCCTCCATGTCTATATAGTTGAAGCTTTTAGCTCCACAACCTAACATATATAACTCTCATCGCTATTTTCTAGCCAAACTACCATTTCACACTGGCTTAAACTAATGTATGCTTGTGTTAACCTGTACATACAATTAAAGAGAAAGTGAAGTCCTATAGGTGATCATATGTATGAAAATTATAATTTTATGATTTTGGTTCCTTGTAATTAATTTTATATAATTTATTACCTTAAATCAAACATCTATACTTATTATCCAAGCTTGCATTTCTCTCTAGCTTAGACTGGTCTTGTAGACTTCAATCCAAACTGTAGGTGTTCATTACAGAAGAATTGAAGAGTTTCTTGTAGGTTTCACTCATTATTGAATATTTTATTTCACCCTTAAATTTAATTCTAATTTAAATAGGGTAATATCATACTTGAAGGAACCTATCTCATGCCAGTAGACTATGCTCTCAACTCCCGATTTAGGTCACTGTTACATTTCAAGTTCTAGGATCAACACTGTAGCTTTTCACTAAGTGGTTTTAGTGAAAATATAGTTGATTTAAACTCCATTATATAATAATTATATTCAATCTATCAGCCTTATATTTTTATACACCTAAAAGTGCCCATCAATAACCTCTAATCAAGCTTTAGACCAATTTCTACCAAAAATCATAATTTGACCTAAAACCACTAAAACATGCTAAATGATTTGCATCTATCATATACAAGTGATTATTTTTCCAATGTATCCCTCAATGGGGCAATGAATTTTATGAGATAACTATATTTTATTAGATCATTTTGAGTTAAAATGACATTTTCACACTTGGGTGCTTTGGATTGTTCTTTTCTACAAAATTTCTTACACGAGACATGTGCCCTTGTTATTCTATTTTGGAAACATCCTAAATGGTATAATGGATCCAATGCATCTAACATTGCCTTCCAATTAAAATCCAATCAAATTTTTACGCAATAATATGACATTTTAACCAATTTGATTAATTTGAGCACCAATTTCAAAGATTTGCTCTAAAATTGATAAATCATGTTTAAGGCTAATTAATTTAAATCAAGAACTCAAGTTAATTTTCCATGGAAATTGTTGAATATTTCATTAATGTAAAGTGATATTGAATAACTACATCATCTAAGACATCATTCTATGGGGTGGCATATATAATCCATAATTACAACCAATATTTGATTAAGCCCTCCAATGCCCCTTTAATGGCTCTATATCCCAAATATTTATGAGGGAATTTATTGATTTTAGTCTCCAAAATTGAAAGGATTATTAGCCACACATCTTCATCTTGAGATGGATGTTTTAGGTTCATTATGATCAATTGAGAAAATTTATAATTTGAAGGCCTCACACTCTTAATTTTAAGCTTTCTAGGTTTAGAGTTATAATGCTTAAATGATTTCAAAAGCCATTTGATATTAGTTTTATTATGCCAAATTGTTAAGAGAATATTCAAAATCCAAAGCCAAAAGCATGAACATGATGCCAAGAGGATGTGGAGATATCAAAATCTCTATTGATAAAAACCTTTGAAGCACAAGTCAAGCAAGCCACTATATGAATCATTTGGAAGCTTCAAGGAAGGTGAAGTAATGTTTATTTCATGTTTTAGTTATTTTCATATGCATGTTTGTTACTAAGTTCCCCTAGTGTCTAGGCCTAGAGATGTCATGCTTGTTAGTGTGTTCTTTTCATTTTGATTTCATTGTGCAACTAACACTTGATCTAACCCCCTATCTCGAGTCAAATTATTAGATCACATAATGGCATGATTGGTTGGACAAAACACATCTCACATATCAATAATATCAATGTATTGGTCTTAAACTAAGATTTAGAGGCTTGAAACATTTTTAAAATGATTTTATAACTTTGTTTGGCCATATTTCATCTTCACAAGTTTACATAGGGACTGATGATGGTCAAGTGAAATTGTTGATGGTCAGTTGTAACCTCTGATGGTTGGGTTTTAGAGAAAAACCCATTTAAAAACTTTCATTTTTGACATTTTATTCAACTTGTTAACAATTTAGATATTTAAGTCTCTAGTCTAGTTTTATTTCATGATTTAAAAACTTTCCTTTTAATTTTTTTTGTTCTAACAAGTTAATAATTACTCTTTTTATCCAAGTATGTTCATGCCTTTGGGTTGATAGGTAACCATCAACAGTTTGATTTTGACCATCGATGGTTGGTAAAGTAACGACCATCGATAGTTAGGTAAGAGTCACCAATGGTCAAATAGTGACACCTATGGTCATTGTGTTTTCCAAAAACACAAACTTGAGAGCACTTAAACCAAAGCCTCTTGTCTCACTTGAAAAAGAGCTTCAAAGAAAAACAAAAATTTGATTATTTTCTTGTATAACCTATTTGAAAAGTGACAAATCATGTCTTATTAAGTCTTTTTAAACCTCTTTTGGATGCTTAAAAATAATTAGGAATATTTCATTTGGTGCTTAAATAAATTTTTAGTGTGTTTATTTAAATAGTTTTGTTGTTTTTCTTTCAAATTTTTTCAACTTAATGTCAAGGGGCAAAATAAAACCACCAAATCTTTCACTTTAGTGATTTAAAATTGAATTCACTTCAAATTTTTGTTTTCTTCAAGTTATTCATTATTTGCTTAGATAGATTTGTTTGTTAAAAAATGAAGTTGTGCGTGTATTCTCTCCCCCCATCTCCTATAGGGAAATTATGGGATTAAAATCACCATCTTCATAGTAAAATTATGCCTTAGTCCAAAGGCATAAAAGAGATGTTGTGAAGGCTCTCCCAAAGACATGCATTGCTTGGATGATCTAGAAACAATCATAAAGCCTTTTTACTTATTTTTTTTCATTTTACACATTTTGGCTTGTGAGGGGGGTTTGATCACCTTCCATAAGTTCTATAGGGAATATTTGACCCAAGGCTTCATCTTTCGGCATCATCTTCAACCCCTCTCCATGGGGAGGTATATAAATTGGGATATCCTCACTAGGATGATGGTTTAAGTGGTTAAACCATCTCTATTAGTAGATGTTAATATTAGGATGTTTGAGCATGTTAGACACTACACTATAATAAGTAATTGATGGATGTAGTGGTTGTAAAAAGGGCACTACAATAAGTAATTTATGGATGTAGTGGTTTTAAAAAGGGCAAGAAATTTTTACAATAAGCCATATGACATGGACCCAAATGATGTGATGCTTCTCTTGTTTGTTAATGTGAAAGTTGGTAGACATAAGATCGATTTAGATGATTAAAAACTAAGTATTTTTAGTCAACCCCATATTACCAGACCCTTGATAGGATTTAGGATGTTATGCTTAGTTCTATTTAGTCACTTATCTTTTTCTTGCTTGGTTTTCTGAGACTAAAACTTATATGTTTGTTTATAAACACGTCAAAACAAGTTTGTTTATATGCCACTCCATTGTCAATGAGGTGTTATGTTATCCATATTACACCACACTTTTACCTTGAATTTTTTTCTAAAACTTATTTTTGTGTGTGTCAATTGACTGATATAGGTAAATTTGTGCTACCCAAATTAGATATCAAGTTTGTGCCTTTGAATCTTTGAAACATAACATTGATCACATCATTAGATAACACATACATCGTTATGCTAATTGAATTGTTTTAAAACTCATTTGACTTGTGCCAAGACCATTTTTTAAAACCAAGTCATATATGCCATTTGGACCTTGTTCATGCATTGTCATGTTGTCCAATCTTGTCTAGATTGTTTGGTCAAATCTTAGTCTTCAATGTTGAGTTTTCAATTAACCTTGTAAAAGTTTGGATTAAAATATTTATTGATTTCTATTTAGGCCTCATTTTATAGGGGATGCCACATATATCTTTCTCTTTTGGGCTACATAAAGTTGATTAATTGATTACCTAAATTTGAAAATTATTATTTGTTTGCTTGTAGAGCCTATCTTCATTATTTTTTGTACCTTTATTTGGGAGAGCACATGCCTTTTGTCATATTCCTTATACCAACTGATCATGTTTATGTTTGATTTCATTTTCCAAGTCGACGTCAAAAATTATTCTGAACTTGTTAGATTAAATCACCTCAACATCATCTTTTGTTTCAAGCCTAGCTTTTGATGCCATTTGGCCAAAAGTCCTAGTACAACATATTTGAGACTAGTTTTTAACTCCATGTTTGGATAAAAGACCTAGGGACTCTTTTCCATTTTTCTAGTTTAGACCTTGTTTGGAACACTTTGGCCTAGACTTTTGACAACCCAATTTTTATTCAGATGATTAACGTTTTATGTGTATAACATTTGATGTTAAACATTTTATGTTAGACTATTTTATGCCAAGTTATAGGAAAAACCATTATGGGTATATAAATCCACCCTTTTTTGACCAAGTTATATGAATTTTAAACCATTTGTACTTTGGACATAGTTTTTTAGAGTCTATAGAACTCTAAGCCTTTTTGTCTTCAGATCTTTCATCATTTATGTAGATATGTCTAGCTACACTTATGGTGGAGTCACATACAATCCAAGTTATGATAAAATTGCTACACAAAATCTAACTAGAAACCCCTACGGGGATAAATTTTGTAAGAAATTTTATTATTATCCCTACAATACTCTATATGGGTAACAAAGTCAAGAACTAACTTACAATCCAACTCAAAACCTTGACTAGGATGATATGGTTTATGAAGAGGATTTGGATGCATTGGATTATGTAAGTAATTAGACTCCACAACATCACACAGTTTCCATACCAAGACCTCATCATTTGGATTATGCAAGGAACCAAGATTCATGATGCCCTAGCCTTATCCTTCCAAGACCTCATATATTAGATTGTATGAGAAACCAGGCTCCATAATGTTGTATCATTTCTATACTATAACCTCATTCTTTGGATTATGCAAGAAATCAAGATCCATGATGCCCCTTCATTTTAGGTCCTAGTCATGTGGCTTGTTTGAGAAATAAACCTCCACACCACCTATTGTTACCATTTTAGGACTTCATCATTTGGCTCATACAAGAAATAAAGCTCTACAATGCCTTATCATTATCCAACCACCATTCATTATTGAAAATTTTCCATCTGTTCCCCACTTTAAAAAAGCTTGACCAGTCCAATCAAAACCCAAAATAACCCAATCCAAACCTCATACAATCCAATCAATCCATTAACGAAGCCAATCATTCAAATACCAAGCTATGTTCAAAACTATTATTTTCCAACTCATTGGAAACTAAGGCAAAGATAACCAACTAATCCAAGATTTTTATGTTGAATCAATCATTTCTGATAAGTCAACCTATGATGAATCACTTTTCAATCCTATACTTATTATTGAGGAGTCTCACTCTGATGAACCAATATTTATTGAATCACTTCTTAATGATTATAATCACCTTTGACCAAACCATTATCTCAACCATATGCCTATTTTTCAAGAGTCTCCCCTTAAATAGATAATGTTTCAAGAGTTGTCTCTTGACCTTTTTCCTATCATTGAGGAGTCTTACTTTGACAAATTAATCTTTATTGAGCCCATTATGCCATTAAAATTTGTTACTTATCTAATAACAAACATTTAACAAGACATAATTATAATAGAGTACCCATCAAATGAAGAATCAAAGTTAGAGTCAAGTTATATCCTTGAACCAACATTAGATTTAACATCAAAATCAAAATCAACATCAGTCTTACCATTAGATTCAGAGTCCCTTGAGTCAGAATCAAATTCATAATTAGAATACATTCATGGCTATTAAAATATTGGTTATGAATACCTTGAAGATCAATTTGAATACATTTGTGATCCTTATATAGTTTTTGAGGATGAGTACTTCATCTTCAATATAAGTTCTCCTAGTATCTTCTACAAAGATTGTGTTGCCTCATCTCATTCCATTACCACCAACCAACATAGCCATATTATTGACATTCTAGCTCCCACAAGTGTCAATATATAGTTTTTGAGGATGAGTACTTCATCTTATATACAAGTTCTCCTCGTATCTTCTATGAAGATTTTGCTACCTCATCTCATTGCATTACCACCAACCAACATAGCCATATTATTGACATTCCACCTCCCACAAGTGTCAATTGGGACTAATAAAATCACACCTTATTAAATTGCATCCATGATTTCATAGTATTTGAATAGAAAGGAGGCCAATACTAAGATCATACAGAAGAAAAATAATCTCCTAGTGAAACCTTTTTGGAGGTGCTAGATGACAATCAAAGTTCAAACTTAGCATCTTTTAGTGAAGCATATTTAGAGGCACTAGAATATAATCAAAGTCAAAATTTAATGTTCCTTAGTGAAAATTTATTGAAGGTGTTATGAAACAATCAAGATAACTTCATTTGTGGAAACCTCTTTGAGGTTCCAATAATTGAACATAAAATTTAATCACTGCTTGATGAATAAAAAATCAATGATAACATCAACATAAATTAAAATATACATCCTAATTAGATGTAGTTAATCTTAGGCCTAGACAATATAATAATTTATTGGTATGATCAAGAGTATATTCAAAATTCTTTGGCCCCACCACATCAAAATTTATATCAAATCTAGAATAAAAAAAATTGTGTGTGCTTGAAAATCTTGATCTTCATTTTTTTCCAACCATTCCACATTTCATTATCATCTACCATTACATCACCAAATCAAACCTATCATCCAAAAATTATACCTATTTGCCATCCATGGTCATAATTTCCTTTGAAGATGCTACAAAGATACCTTGAATCAACATTTGAAGGGAAAACAATCAATAACCAATGAACATCACAACAACATCATTTTCATCCAAATTTGTAGCAATTTATTGATATAACAACTATTCAGATGAGGTGTGGAGTAGTAATTAACATGATTGATTATTTTATTTGTATCATTTTTTTATCAGGACATTCATCTCCACTTTAATAAGAATAATAAAATTATATTCCAAAACCAAACCAAAGACAAACACATGAAACCTAACAACCAATCATCATCTAAACACAAACATGTACCATATCATCTCATTTATCATTCCTTTTACTCTTGTCACATACGTAGCTAGTCACCTTACCACTTGGGGGAAACCGTTGTGTCATATTATTGACTTTCCCATTTATGTTATACCATTATATTATTATCCTATCTCTTATCCATTATACCATCTCATTCTATCCACATAACATGTTTTGACACTCCCTACCTAGACTGGTTTACCCTGGTTCATCCATTGCTTTCACATTTAGTGTAAAGAATCAGATCAGTTTTAGTAGTCATTTCAAGAATTTTGAATAAAGATGGTATCTTGGAGAAATAAGATAGAATTTTTGTTAGTTCCATCCTTTGTTTCTTATCTATTCTTATCATGTTTGTTTATGTGAGCCTGATTATATCTACCTACATGGGAAAATTAGTGTTTCACCGATCTTGTTACTAATTATAACCACTTATGGTAAAATTAGTATCATTGATCTATGCCATTATTTATTATTTATAACCACCTATGGGAAAACTAGGGGCAATAATTATTTATTATGCCTTAACATACCAACTAGCCATTTCCTATATCATAATGTGTCATTATGCCAACTATGCCTATTTTATTTGAATTAACTACTAAACTAGTTAGATTCCTCTACTATAAGGTGGATATAATATGACCTAAGGCCATTTTAGGACTATGTGGGTTGTGTTTGATTCATGTTGAGGTCAGATTAGTCCCCCTTTGACATCACACTCTCACCATTTTATGAGAATCATTTCAAGTTTTCCACTCTCTCACCATTTTGTGAGCTTGGATCATTTAGTATCTCATAATTCCTAATCAAGTTAAGATACCTCAAAATTCCAAAAACATTCAAATATTTCAAAATCCAAAAACATTTATCTTTTCTAAGCCCAGTCAGTTATCCTCAATCTACCTTACGAGGGTATGGCCATTGTTAGGATGCTTTCTTTTGCTTTTTGTTTTCAAGCTTTTTATTTGTTTATTTCAACTTGTTTATTTTTTTGTGTGATTTATGTTTGTATCTTTGTTTGTTCTCTTTTTTGTTTATTTAATTTTAGAACCCTTACCTTGATTCAGTCTATGTGAATTCATTGGGTGATTCCTTGCACAATTATACTTGAACCCATCCATATTCATGCATCAACATTATCATCATGGTTTTTATCATTGGTGCATTATTTTCAATTTTTTATTATATCATGGGATTTAGTCATTATGTATATTTTTTCCAAGTCCTCATGGTGTTCTATCATGATGCCTACCATCACATTCTATACCAAAAATTAGCTACATGAGGTTCTACAAGCAATGGGGAATCATAATTTTCTCCCTAGTGCCTTGGTAAATCCTTCCATCCCATCTTGATCAATTTTAACCATTGACCATTCTAGTTGTATTATTACTAATAAGGACATGCATATCTATATTATTAGGTATAACCAAATCATTTATATTGATTAAATTTATTATATTCATCTCTTTCATCACTTTGAGCATCCTTATATGCCTAGTTATTTGTGGCTTCTTTAGTCATTAAACCATCACATCTACATTTCTGCCCACTCATCTTTAATATTTATTCCAAGTTATATCCTTAAGTTATGCTTTTTAATCCACCCTATTGGGGCATAACCATATAAAACATCATATTTTGTCACTCTAGGTCCTCTTAATGCTTATAACTACCTTTGGGTAAACCATTTTTTTTGACTTTTTACTCTTGATTATAACCACCTTTAGGTAAATTAGTATCCTTTTTAAACTCAATGAATGAAAAAATTTATCATTTGGATTACTCTCAACCATGGGTTAATTCCACCTTTCTTCTTTCTTCTTTTTGAGGGACCATCCATCCACATATGTGACAACCACTCCCTCGAGAGGGCATCATCCTAGGCTTCCCAAACACCATTTTGAGCTTTTTCTTTAGTCATCATCTTCCTTTTGGCATACAGGCCATTTCTCATTATTTTAGAAGATGTTACTATTCCTATAGATTTAAATGACTTCTAAAATAGGGGTAAACTATATACACCTAAAATGGCCATCAATAACCTCCAATCAAGCTTTAGACCAATTTCTACCAAAAATCACAATTTGGCCTAAAAACACTAAAACATGCTAAATGATTTGAATTTATCATATACAAGTGTTAATTTTTTCCAATGTATCCCTAAATGGGGTAATGAATTATATGAGATAGATAACTTTGATTAGATCATTTCAAGTCAAAATGACATTTTTGCACTTGGGTGCTCTAGATTGCTCTTTTCTACCAAATTTCTTACATCAGACACTTTCCCTTATTATTTTGTGTTGAAAACATCCTAAATGGGATAATGGATCCAAATCATTTAACATAACCTTCCAATTCCAATCTAGTCAAATTTTGAGCCAATAATATGACATTTTGACCAATTTGATTAATTTGAGCACTAGTTTCCAAAATTTGCACCAAAATTGATAAATCATGTTAAAGATAATTAATTTGAATCAAGAGCTTAAGTTAATTTTCCATGGAACTTGTTGAATATTTAATTAATGTAAATTTATATTAAATAAATTAATCATCTAATACATCATTATATGGGGTGGCATCCACAAGCCATAATTATAACAAATATCTGATTAAGCCCTCCCATGCCTCTTTAATGCCTCTCTATCCCAAATATTTATGAGAGAATTTATTGATTTTATCTTTAAAAATTGAATGTATTCTTAGCCACACATCTTCATCTTGAGATGGATGGTTCAATTTCATTCTAAAATTTTGAGAAAATCGATAAATAGAAGGCCTCCACTCTTAATTTTAAGCTTTCTAGGTTTAGAGTTATAATGCTTAAATGATTTCAAAAGCCATTTGATATTAGTGTTATTATGCCAAATTGTTAAAATAAGTAGCACAAGTCAAAGCCACAATCATGAACATGATACCAAGAGGAGGTGGAGATATCCAAATTTTAATTTCCAAAGACCTTTGAAGAATAAGCTAAGTAAGCCACTCTATGAATCATTTGGAAGATCCAAGGAAGGTGAAGGAATGTTTATTTCATGTTTTAGTTGTTGTTTTCATATGCATGTTTATTACTAAGATCCCCCTAGTGTCTAGGCCTAAATATGTCATTATTTTTAGTGTGTTCTTTTCATTTTGAAATGAACACTTGATTTAACCCCCTCTCTTGAGTCAAATTTATAGATCACAATATTTATGTCAAAGTGTAGCATTTAGGTCTAGGCTACTAATATAAAAATTATAGAACTATTCAAACCCAAATAATATTCACCAACATATGGTATTGAATAAGTAGGATCTCTTTCTTAGAGAAGTTAAGGTAATTAGTTTCATTTACAATTTTCTCACTCTTGCACCATGAACATTGCTTAAACTAGTCTAGGATCAACATAATGAACCTAAAAGACTTGAGAAACTCTTTTAAGTCATGAAATTGAATGTAACCTATCTCTTGAAGTTTTAGATGCTTCCTCCTAGTCTGTACATGCTCACACATGATTATAGATGATTGTGTATTTTAGAATTATGATAGTATTTGTTCATATCTTAAGAAGCTCATTTAAAAAACCTTGAGGCCTTATAATGGAAAACTGACATAGAGAAACTAGATTCCATGTTTTGAGGATAGAGACATAGGTGTATAATCTACCTTGAAACCATTGACTGAGAATAAAACTTGAAACTAATGAAATCATGTCATGTAGACTATACTGGTGATCTCTTCTAGCATAATGAGGATAGTTATGACTATCAAAACATGTTCCACACATGCAAAAATAGTTGTAAAAAATGTGAAGATGGACATTTTCTGATAAAACATGTACACCACCTAAAAACATTAGATCAAACAAAATGTGATAAAACTTACAAGTGATAGGAATGTGAAGATAGTTTTGAGTCGCTATCCTTCTTAGAGTTTGTTCATAAATAATAATACATCAATATTAAATCTATGACCATTTATTTGAAGGCTATGAAGAGTGATAACATCCACCAACATCATTTAGACCAATTCTTATTATTCTATCCATAATATTAGAAAATTGGTAGGTCTTATTTGACTTGTACAAGAGAGCGAGGAGAGAGATAAAATGGTTTTCTCCATTTTTGGAATTCTCAAGGAAATATGAGCATGAATATGAGTTTGAGGGAGTTTAAGGGTCATTCTAAAGTAACCACATGTGCCAAAACTATTGTATAGTCAATACAACTACCTAAAACTCCTCTTTTTTTACTAATTTTCTTATTTTCAACATGGAACATAAAACTATCAGTTATAAAACTACTTCTTTGACCAACCCTAACATATTGGATGTTGAATAAAACTTTAACACACTTATCTTCTCATATGAACCATACACTTTCATTAAATTAGCTCAAAGGTGGCATAAATGACACTTATGAAACAAAGACACATAAGACCAAAGTAAGACAAGTATTTAACCTTAGTTATGACCATGGTGGATACTTTAGGACCTAGGAGACCTTATGACAAGTGTCAACTTGTAGAGTGGTTGACTTATTTAAATAGGGGTAAATTAGTCAACATATACCAAAGAGCATTCAAAGAACATTAAATTGAGAAAAGCTTCCTTATTTATTCCTATTTCCATATTAGTCATAGGGACTGCACATCTACTTGTATGAAATACTGAAGGAGTAACCCAAGAGCCTGATTTTCCAAGTTACAAGATAGGTCATTATTTTACTTAATTTCCACATATTGTACCATCGTGCACACAAAAAAGATAACATAATAGGGGATAACTACATCAGTATAATACCCTCATCAAAATAGTATCTATATAGGAAATAATCATTGATAGAGTGGTCTTTAGGGTTATTTCAACTATGTGGGCCCACTAACCCATTTTTTTAAGGTCACTATGAAGATGAAGAACTAGGGTTTTGAAATTTTATGAGAAGTAATAGTCCATGACCTAGATATGGATGCACTAGAGTGAAGGTGAAGACAAGCCTATAAGCATCTAGGTGGTCATATCCTTTTCTAATAGATATTATGAATAGACCACTTACATTTGGTTCAGATAGTAACATTGATGCTAATGTTCAAGGCTAAAGCTAGTGTCTACAACTCTAGATGTACTCAATCTATATTTTGGTGACTATTCTAGAATTTTAATTATGTTACCATTATGACTAGCTAAGTACATTATTTCTTTGTCATTTCCATACCTAGCATTATTATACTTTCTATTTTAGCCTATCTCAATTTAATAAATTCAACAAATGTTGTATCTAAGTTTAGCATTTAATTGGCCTATTGCAAATTTGATTATCACCCTTGTGCATTATCATTTATATACTCTTAACCTTATCTAAATTACTCTTTTGGATATATAATCTAAATATTGGTTATTATTGCTCTATCAAGTAATTTCATATTTTTGAAATACTTTTTAAGGAAGTGAATAAAAATTTGTAAGTGAACATCAATTCTGAAAAAAGAGAATTGGATGATATGATAACACCCACTTTGATAAAACTAGTGTAAATAAGTGTAAATAATTACATATTGTTTTAGTAGTAATAAGAAGGGATCCTCCCCTTTCCTTGAGGAGAGATCTTATCTCGTCACACTATGGCTAAAAGTACCATTTTGTTACCATTCCATTGTTAACAAAATATTCACCCAATAGTGACAGTCAATATATAGATGAAAAATAGATATATTTATGTGGGTTAAAGTTTTAGGAACATTTGGAATGCCTTGGAAACATTTTTTAGATGAGTATGTAGCATGTTGTGGAAGTACATCACTCGACTATAGAAATTCATAGCTTGGATGTCAAAATTTAGAGCTCAGTTGTCAAAATTTGTAACTCGATTATGAAAGTTCATAGCTATCTACTGAGGTACATAACATGCTTGTAAAAGTCTAGATCTTTTCTTAGAATGATAGGTTTGTGACTAAGGCCCTTTCTTGTCTTCATGGGATCATATCAAGATTCTTATTTATATGCTATAATACCTTTACATATTAAAAAAGTGGAGGACTAAATAATAAATAGTTATAACATTATGTAAAGAATGCTAACTCAGACTCACATAAGCTTAAAGAGACAAAAAAAAAATCATCTTATACCTTAGAATAATTATAAACCCTAAGACTACATGCAATGATCAACCTAGATGGCATATTAATGGTTTTGAAGGATGATATATTACGGTTACAATGAGTCATAGTGTGGAATCATCATTTAATTTATTAGGAAATTATTGACTATTTCTCAAAAATATTTGATAAATTATATTATTGAATAAATGACTTAAAATTGGAAATTAAAAAAATATGAAATTAGTGATAAAATAGAGCATTGTTGGATTCATTATTTCTGATGTTAAATTATGGGAACAAGGGTATTAGAATTATGAAATCTCTAGGTCATATCCTTTTCTAATAGGTATTATGAATAGACCACTTACATTTGGTTTAGATAGTAACATTGATGCTAATGTTCAAGGCTAAATCTAGTGTCTACAACTCTAGATGTACTCAATCTATATTTTGGTGACTATTCTAGAATTTTAATTATGTTACCATTATGACTAGCTAAGTACATTATTTCTTTGTCATTTCCATACCTAGCATTATTATACTTTCTATTTTAGCCTATCTCAATTTAATAAATTCAACAAATGTTGTATCTAAGTTTAGCATTTAATTGGCCTATTGTAGATTTCATTATCACCCTTGTGAATTATCATTTATATACTCTTAACCTTATCTACCAAAGTAGGATCCACATTCAAATTAGTGTTAAATAATTTTTTAGTGCAAAAAATTGGTGAATAGAGAGGGTAGGACCCTTGGAGATGTCTTCTTAATTTAAATAACTTGGATTGAACTATGAATTCCCAAATCCTCATTGATAGGCGATTTTACCTAATAAATAAAGGTGTGTTTAACTCCATCATTGCATACCCAAAGTGGGTAACTTTTTTGGAATACCTATGTGAATTCTAATGGATTGTTGTAGTGTAAAAGGTGAATAAACCATTACATATGGAATAAGGCTCACTTTTGATGCAAAAATATCACAAAAATGGTGAAAATATAATATGATATAATTTTGGTGTATATATCATGGTAAATGACAAGAATTTCCACTCCATCTATTAAACTAGTGTAAAATTGAGTAAAGAGGTTGTCATGTGCCACAAACATTCCCAAATATAATATGTGGGTATATATAGTTTTTGAAACTAAGTAATACTACCTAATATTCTTAACAAAAACTTTTCAACTAACCTAAAACACATATCATACATGATTCCCCAAAACATAACAAATATGAGACAAACTAGAGTATTTTTTCTAAAAAATGACTCTATATACCTGTTACAAACTACCCTATACTAATTTTGATTTTGATAATTTTTTAAAATTATTTTTTCTCCCTACTAAGACAATAGTGATTTTTTTAGAAATGACCAGTGTGTACCCTTGTCCAAAAAAAGTGCTTCTATATAAAACTAATTTTTAGGTGATTTCTAGGTATGTATCTTGATCAACTATGTAAAACATAAAAAATTATGACTATGTGATGTGCTCAAGGAGATTAATCTCTAGGATGAACCATTGTGTATGCCCCTTTTTTGAGGAAAGTTGTGGATCATGCTCAATAAATTAACTCAAAATAAAAAATTATGCAAGATATATTATAAAAAGATGTAAATCTGGGTAGTAATGATAATATAGAAGAGTATGGCATCATCTTATGTAAATGAAACAAAACTTTGTAATATAATATGAATGTGGAAATAAGAACACATAGTAAAATTATCAAGATAAATGTTAGCAATAAATCATATAGATAAGTGATTAAAAAAATGAGTACTAAAAATTGAATAAAACTAATCAAGGAGGGATGTTTGATATTGACCATGGCATTGAGAAATGGGGAAGATATATGATGTTTATCATGTCATCTAAAACTGAGCAAACAAGATCAAACAAATGTCATGACCATGATGCATAAATACAAAGAGTACACTCAAATCACACAAAGCATGAAATATAAGGCCAAGTGGGGCACATACAAGGGGCATATTCAAATGTCACTCACACAATTATAGAAACATACAATAGGATTAGATCCACCCATAAGGACATGTTCAAATGTCCACAAGCTAGAATAGAGAAATCAAAAAAGACATGAATTAGGAAAAGAAAACATGAAAAACATGCATGAATATATGTAATTAATAAACATAGGTAATTAGTAACATCAATATATTCAATTAGTTAAGTGTCTATTAAAATAACAATGTGAATGTAAGTGAGCAATATTGATAGATTTTGTGTAATTTAAATAAATAAGGTATGCACAATAAGGGATAGACAAATAATGATAGAACCGGTGTATGGAATGTGAGCAATTAACTTTTTGAATTAAAAACAAGTTGTAGGAGGCTTGTGACTTGTTTTAATCTAAGAATTGTTAACACATATTCATTGAGATAATACCAGTGGAATTAGATAACAACATAATGTGTTAATTCTAGGCAAAGCACTTTTTTCTAATTGTAATTTTTGAGTCTGTGATAAGTAAATGACATGTATTTTTGACTATAAATCGAAACCTATATGTTATCAAATTTACTCATGTACAATTTTTAAAGAATTTTTGAAAAAAAACTAGATATATAGAGAAAGACTAAGTATACTAAACACAAATTAATTGATGAAATAAACTAAACAAATCATGCATAGGTCTTGATATTTCAATTTTATGGAATATTTTAATTTTTTAGTATTTTTGCATATATGAAATAAAACTATTTAAATAAGGATACTAACCAATGATTATTTTAAGGGATTGACAATTAATGGGCCATGTGTCTAGGATAGGAATGGTGACCTTTCACAAATGGAAAGTGTCATGTTGTTATGACTAAGTTGGGATGAATTCATAATCTGAATATTGATTTATATTTTTAGGGACCTTTTTGAATAATTTGGACTTATTACTATTTTAACTTTAATTAAAACTACTATAAAAACTATAAATTATTCAAAATTTTCTAGTTCTAAATTATCTCCAATGCAATATATGGGGAATAGATCCAAATTATCACCATAATTGTAGTCTAGTTTCTTTATAATATATGAAATTTATTAATTTCTTAATTTTCTATCTAGTTTAATTTTGGGTGTATGAGTCCAAATTATTTGAAATGTTTCTTTAATGTTATACATGTTATTATCATAAAGATTATCAATAGTATATTGTTCATGGTTTTGATCATGAAGAACTCTAAGGCTTTTTGTAACCCATTATGGAGTGTATGAATCATGTGTGTGTGTCTAATGTGAAACATCATTAATGTTATATAGTATCAATATAGAATGTGTAAGAGTATATATAAGTTCTTTATAATCTATTAAAAACATATGATGAAGTGCCATTTTAAGGATAGGCCTCCTTAGAAGGATATACACTTGAATTTTCACTTTATTAGTAGGTTGAACCCTTTTAAGTGGCTCAACTAAAATATATTTCATAGGAACCATATGTATATGTGGTAGGGGGTATTCATATTCTATACCATAAACTATGATGAAATTATTAGCATAGATATATTTCTACCATATGTGAAATATACAAGAAACTCCATAAATCTAATAAACCCAAGGGCACCCTAATAATACATCGAAGACCCTTGCATTAGGTACTACTAAAAACATAGAGGCCACATGTGCTAGACCAACCTATAATTTTAATGTGATGTCCCTAATGGATAACTGAATGTGACCATTGATTCCTCTTATTACCATGGTCATGGAAATCAATTCTTGATCTATATATCTAAGATGATATATAAGTGTGAGTATGCACATATTCACACATGAAAAATTATCAACCATGACTCTCTAAACACTGGTGATCATTATGTGACAAAATGAATAATGAATTTAAATCCAAATTCTCATCTACTTTTTCATTCTCTCAAAATGAGATGAGTGGCCTAGAGTGCATTGAAGTATAGTAGGTAACAATGATACCATTTAATATATGTTGTGCCTCTATATGAGAATGATAAGAAACTTATGGAGTTTATGCATTGTATTCATAGTGCACTCTTGATGTATTTGTTATCTTATTATTTGTATGCATAGGAAAATAATCATTGAATATTTTAATTACTTTTATTTTACTTAATTTTTCCTTTTAAATATTTGTAGGTGTGCCCATAACAATTATGTTTCCATCTATCAAATCCTAAATGTTATGGCTTAGACTATGTACCTATTATTAGTATGCCCTAATTCTCTATGAAAATTATAAAATGCATTATGGTAAAATTATTTTGTGAGAGATATGAGATTATATTCCAATGTAATTTTTATGACCTTGTATAGAGCTTATGGTAGTTTGGTAAACTATCTCCTTGGAGGAGTTGATAATATATTGCATGGAGTTGGTTTTAAAACTATATTTATTGTTGCCTTTTGATCATTTTTATTACTAGTTGGCCTCACCTTGTATGGTGTATGGTGTATTGTTATAATTATTTGTATCATATTATGTATTGGTCACATAATTAAGTTTATTCATTTCCAATAATTTTAATTATCTTTGTTATACTATGTGGCACAAATCTATGAATGAAAAAACTTCTTAAACATGATGGACTCATGTATAGGTGGAAACAAACTATGTTTGAATATGTCTTGGACTTTCTTTTTATCTTCCACAAGACTTTACATCTTAGATATCATCATATTTTATCTTAATACATTCTATGATATGATCATTATATTTCTACTTGAGTTGGGCAATATGAGCATATTAAAATATTCTCACTGATATTTATTTAAAAGTGTGGTAGAAACATATCATCCAAGGGATTAAATGTATACACCAATTGATGTGTTAATTAATATAACCATTTTAAAGCATATTTTTTTATACTTATTGGAAATAAATTATTCAATAATATATCATTGGACAAATTTTCCAAACATGTTATGTGTAGTACTCTCAAATGTTATTCAAGGTCTCCCTTTCCATCATATAGTGTAAGCTTTGGTGCCACAAAACCTATAGTTAGAGGATATAATGATATTTTTTGCATCAATAAAGTGAGAAAGAGTACCTAGTTATATTTTGAAACAACTTACTCAAAATTTAACACCTTAGTCTACAAATATTAAATCTTGTACATAAGGGATGGTGTATTTGGTGAGGAAAAATGTGTGTTACCTAGCAGTGGTGTTCCCAATGACTGAGTAGGAATTGTAATATTATTCTATGAATCTATGGGATTGACTCATAGTAAAACATTGTAAAAATTTTGTATTTAATGGTTTGAAGGGAAGGTAAAGAATCCATAGGATTGGAGGTATTATAGGATTGGCCTTAATATGCCATATTAATTTCCTTTCAAACAATATTTATGAATATATCTTCCATATTTTAATTATTTGAAATAAATCCTTGTAACTATATTCTATCCATATCATCAAATTTATTAGCAAGTTATTTCATTATGGTGTTATCAATTTAAACCTTAAAATATTCAACTCGGGGATAACTTAGTGTATCATTGCATCTAAGATAAGTTGAAAAAAAATTATTTAATTAAATAAAATGTGGAATATTTTTGTTAATAAATAATTTATCAAATATACAAACCCTAACACAGTAATTGGAAATATCAATAAGAAGGATAGTAACCCTAACAACATCTATGGCTATGGTTTTTACAACATTCAATCAATAAACATGTTCACCAATATGTTCTATCAAATTAGGAAAAATATAGAAGCTAATTACCTAAATGTAATAAACTACTATGTAAAATCATAATTTTAACAATATGCAATAAATATCATAAATTTATTTGAAACTTACTATATTTGGAAATATTCTATAATGGGAAATGACAAAGACATATAACTTAGCTAGACTTTTGACAATGAAAGATAGACAGAAACTATGAAACTAACTAGGAGGCTTTATGATGATGTTTTCAATAAGGAATGAGGTTTCACTTATTCTTTTGGATATGGCCATTGGAATTAGACAAGGATATGGTGAACTATTATCCTTAAGTAGCATCAATGCATTTTGGTTTTTTCCTCTATGACTAATATGCTAGGTTATCTTCTCAAGTATGTTCTCTCTAGTTTTATGAGAGTTCTCAATCTTCACATGTATATTCTATCTAACTATGTGGGACCTCTCAATCAGTTGTAAAAACCATTGTGTGCCATATTATTAAATTTTAACCTTATCTCAATAGACCATAAATGATAATACAAATAAACCAAGAAAATGGGTTAGGATTTAAAGTTGTGTTAGACCTCAACACCCCTATGTTGAATGTTTCCTACATATCAATACTCTAAAGAGGGATAAAAATAAATGTGTTTCTCCCCTACTATGGTGGTGCATGTGAATTACTAATGTAATTCTAGATGATTTACAATTATAGTGTGATTAAGTGCTTAAACTATGACTTGTGACATTATATGTTTACTTAGAATTTATCTCAAGACTACTAGGGTTGTATGTATTTATAATTAGAATAAATAGATATTTTGCTCTCAATGTGCAATTACAATTCTAGTGATTTTAAATGTGTGAGCTTATTGTGTGAAAATTACTTGAAAATGTGATTTTATAGTGATAAAAAAGGAATTACTTCAGATATGGATTATTAAAAATGAATGATGATGCATTACATGAGTTTAAAATTTAGAAACTAGTTGTTTTTTTATGATAGGATGTGTTTGATAGAACTAGATAGGTTTGAGAAGTGGGATATTCTAAATGGCATGTTATTGTTCATGGAGTAAAGAAAATTGAGCTAAGAGTTTGGATAATTCAAAGAATAAGTTTGATCTATTTTTAATGAGGAATAAGGACATTTTGATATAATTAGTTGATGATATGAATGAGTCATCTATATAGAAAGTGAAGGAAAGGTACTTGAAAGATTGTGTAATTAGTAATGAGATAAGTGTGTATAAAGGGTGGTAACAAGTACACTATTTTACCTTAAATGTTAATTTATGTGTCTAAAAAATCAAATTTTTAAAATTAGAATTAAATCAAAAGTTTTAATTTGACAATGTCTAAACAAACTAAAGGAGGCTAACTTTGAATAAAATGACAACTTATAGTGCTTTGTGTAATGGTGATCCTTTTATTATACGAATTCATGTAAAGATGGCTTGAATACCTATTCATGATATTTTTTTAGATTGGATAAATTCATATTTTTTAAATTTTTGATGGTTTATTAAAGTTATTAGAATTAGAATTGGGAAGAACAGGAAGCTTTGTTCAATGTGTATTAGTGTACTTATGTCATATTGAGATTTTTAAGTAGTAGAATTGGTTATTTAAGTATGCCTTTCTAGAAATCCAAAAGGGAAAATATAATGATAAAAATATTCAAATAATTTATCAAAATGAATGGAGGGTTCAATTTATAAAATGACTATTAAAATACCAAGGATAGTAATTTCCCATAGGGGACAAAAATGTCAACTAGTATTGTCTCCTATTTATCATTTTTGTCCTTTATAAAAACATGTGATTTTAGGGTTTGGATCTATTTATAAACATGCTTAGAAGGGTTTATATTCATTGGAAAAAAAATTAAGTTAAATATAATAATTTAGAAAATGAATAGTTCCATATAGGTGTTTAAGATATGGTGAGGTGGTGAAAGAGGTCCACATTAAGTGCTTAAGTCAATTAAAGTGAAATGGGGAAAATTTTATCATAATCAAGTGTTCGTCAAAAAAATTGAGTGACTACATTTCCACCCCTAGTTTATTCTATAAATCAAATAACTAAAGTAAAGGGGAAATAGTATCTGATTTTATAAAACACACTTTTCATTTTTGAGAATCTCTAAATAATTCCATGGAAAAACCTCTAATGATGTAAAATTAGTTAAATCTCATATGTGAAACTAAAAATTGAAATGTAATTTAAATCTAAAAAGATTGAAAAAAAATGAATAATATAGTTGTATGTATGAAACCAATGTTTCTCTTTTGACTTTGCTTGGATATGAGTCTTCCTTGAAGTACTAGAGAGTTGGTGCCTCATTTTAAGCACTTGGAGGGATTCGTTCCTTAGCCAAACTAATAGATAATTTGAGATTTATCAAACCTAGAATTGAAATTTCACTTGTATAGAAAATTATATGCATAGAGGGATGCAAAAACCTTAATTTTTTTTATTGATCTTTATAACCCCAATATGTGACATGAGTTAAAATCCATAATGGATTTGTAAACATAATGATAAATGGAATTAAACATATAAGTTATGAATTATGCACTTTAATTGAATCTATCACAATAGATGGATTTTAAATTCAATTTTCACTTTGTTTGGATGTGCATGATCAAATGAAAATGGAAAACATCCATGCCCCTAAAATGTCCATAGATAGTAAGTAGTATTGAAAATCATGGCATGAATATATAACATTTTCCATGAATCCTAAAAAATAGCATAGTGTGCATGAATTTATATCATGCCACCATTGATAAATGTATAATCTATAACCATATGTAGATGCAAATTGTAAGTTATTTTTGAAACTTATACATGAATCGGTATCATGATCTTAAAACTATGTAAATCTATAATATGATTGCATATGTATGGGATATGCCCACATAATATGTGTTAACGATTGATTTTTTAACCATTTCTAAACCTTTGAAACTATATTTTTTACTAAAACTAATATTTTACCTTAAAGAGGCTTATCTCATGTGTGTAAATCCTAATGAAATTCCCTCCCTTTTAGGTGAGGTTATTTTATCCTGAAATTCACTTTTCATGTGTAGTAAGATGTAACCATTAAATAATGTAGGATATGTAAAATTATGTCCACATAGTAAAATATGTACCATTCAAATAATTTATGTAACATATGGGGCAAGGTTTATATAAATGTGTCAGTGAAGCTCATAGTAGTAAAATGTAGAATTAGTATCATATTCATTAGTTAGTACATGATATAGATCATGGCACTCATCAAAATTTTCAAGATCAACAAGAACACAACACAACAAATAAAATGTCATACAAGAAGTCCAAGGGTATCATACAAGGGACATGTTTAAATTTTGTATAAGTATTATACATACAAGGCCAAGGGCCACCTACAAAGGACATGATAATTGTTAGGAACCCCTCCAAGGAAGCACAATTGATTACTTTTCTTATAAGCAATTAAACACGAAATTATACCAGAATGATTAAGTAACTAGAAAATTGAAACAACAAAGAATTTGAGAGACAATACACACTCTTGTATTAAATACTACTAGAAGAAAATACAATATAGAAGATGCCACTTTTTCTTCCACCTCAAAGGCTTCCCACACCTCAAGGACTTCTTCCCTCTCTCTCTTGCTCAACCGCAACCAACTCAACAACCTAAGTTGTTATCCCCTCCTTGAATGCTTCAGCTGATCTCCTTGACCTTACACCTGTAGATCTCCTTGACCTTGCTTTCTTGCTTCAATGCTTTACTTGCCTTCTTGTTAATTACAATACATGTCTCATGGGTCTTTAAAAAGAATCCCATGCATACAAAAATAGACCTCTAATTACAATAATTAGACACACAGCTCGAGACTATAATTAGCCCCTTAACATGCAAACACTCAGTTCAACTAACTAACTGTTCATGCAACGAATAGTTCTAGAACACACAGGTGATCGACGTCAGTCCCTGTCTAACTGGTTCTGACTGACGTCAGCGAACTCCCTACCGATGTTGATTGCCTTCTACACTGTCTGTGACCGACGTCGGTTACACTACCAATGCTGGCACTTTTGGAACTCAACAACCTCTTCCATGTCTACAACAGTTGAATCTTTTAACTCCACAACCTAACAATCTCCCACTTGGAGATAAATAGCTACAATTGTACCTATACTTGTACTCTGTCTAGTTTGTTCCCTTGGCTCTGTATCCCTCTTCAAGCTCACTCCTGAAGACCAACCACCACAAAACTTGTGATGCTATACCTGTCACTTATGCCAAAATAATTTTTCTACTCCTAAATTCTTCATGACATACCTCTGAACTAACTTTACCCTTAGCTCAGAAACTCCCTGTATATGAAACCCTGCAACAAGTAACACAATACAGTAACAGCATAATGTAGCTAATATTATCCAACCTGGTAAAGATAAATACAATGGTCAAACCTCCATTGTTCTGTAGCCTAATCAAAACCATATACGATAGCCTTCTATCTCACGTGTCCATCCACACTCTTCTCTAACTTGGGAATCCATACCTCTATCCAGTGCTTTCTTCCAGCTGAAAACTCTACCAATAAATACCTATTTGGTTCTTCTCCAAAGACTCACACTCCTCATCCATGCCAAGCTCCCACTGTTTCTGGATTTGACTTGCATTTCCTCTTCATATCTTCCTAGTTCTTGACCATCAATAAGCAATAAATAAAATAAAGAAGGGGAATAATGAATATGAGGTTCACATACCCCTCCATATGGGTGTTTGAGACTCCTTGACAGCTTGCTGTCCACCCAACATCCATTTCAGTGACCGATCTCAGTCATCTCCCAGTCCATTCCCAACCGATGTCAGTTCCCTGCACTAACCCTGACTACCGACATCATTTCCCTAGCTGATGCCGGTGTCCCCTCTACCAACGTCGGTTCTTACCTACCCAATGTTGATCTTCTCCTTCTGACTCTACCAACCCTACTGGTCTACACATGACCGATGTTGGTATCTGTCTGGCTGATGTCGGTATCATGGGAGCACTAACGTTGGTACCTGTGTTTTCCTATAAGTGATGATTTATTTATTTGTGAGCTCATCTTGGATCATAACCCTATCCATATTGCCCTTCTCAGATTTATTCAGCCCCTGTGACTGATCTCTATCCATCATCTCCTCCATAAACACCAAGGCTTCCCTATTCTTGTCAAAAGCATCAAATTTCCTTTTCCTGCAATGAACTCTATCTATGCCTTTTGAATCTGAACACATGCCTTTTGAATCTGAACACATACCTTTTGATTCAAGAACGTCCATTTCCTTCTTATTCATGTGACCAAGCCTATTAAGCCACATCTTCGAATCTACAACTGAAGTAGATAAGCCAAAAGTAGAATCAGTAATACAAGTAGATAGATAAAGAGTACCTACTTTCTTACCTCTTGCTAAAACAAGTGCACCCTTGGTAACCTTCCAAGAATCCGTTGTGAGGGTTATTGTGCATCCCTCATCACCCAAACTTCCTACAAAAACCAAACTCTCCTTTAGAACTGGAACATGCATAACCTCCTTCAACACCCATGTGTTGTCCATCTGCAATTTCAACTGCACTTTCCCTTTGCCAACTATTTGACAAGGCATACCATCCCCTAAATAAAGCACTCCAAAGTCTCCCTGGACATACTCATGGAACAAATCTCTATTTGGGGATGCATGAAAAGAAGAACCAAAATCTAAAACCCATGATCCTACCTGACTATCCAAAGAAAGTATGAGAGCATCCTGTACCATAATATTTGCATCCTTTGCTTCTTCATTACCTTCATGTTGATTTTCTTTATCTATCAACCAACACTCCTTCTTTGTGTGTCCTTTCTTTCCACAAAACCAGTAGGTAATACCTTTGGATTCGGATCTCCTTCCCAACCTTGATTTCCCTTGCTCTACTTTCTCTCTTTGCCTTCCCCTATTTTTTGCACTTAGAGCATACCTTAATGATTCACCTGTGCTTTTCCTGCGTATTTCTTCATTCAAGATCATACTCACAACATCATCAACTTTTAAGATTTTAGAAGCAGATACAGAATTACTTACTACCATAACCAAACTATCCCAACTTTCAGGTAAAGAGCATAATATCAAGAGAGCCTTTACTTCATCATCAAAAAAAATATTGACTAAAGCTAACTAGTTTACCAAACCATGGAAATCACTAAGATGAGTATATACTGATTCACCTTCCTGCATTTGCAAAGTAAATAACTGTTTCATAAGAAATACCTTATTTGATGTTGAGGGATTTTCATATAAATTTTCCAAAGACTTTATCAACTCTTCCATTGTCTTACACTGTGACAAGTTGGAAATCGCAGACGATGCAAGGCTCAACCTGATGGATCCTAGAGCCTTTTGATCAAGAACATTCCATTCTTCATCCTTCATATCTGTGGGCTTGCATGCAACCCCACCCAATGGTAAGTAAAAATCTTTCTGATATAGATAATCCTCTATTTGCATCCTCCAATGTTGATAATTCTTGCCGTTAAACTTCTCCATTCATAGCTTACTTTCTTCTGCCATTGCTAAACTCCCACTCAATCAAAAACCCCTAAGAATGACCTGTAATCAAACAATAACCTACTCCCTGCAAACCTTTAGCTCTGATACCAACTATTAGGAACCCCTCCAAGGAAGCATAATTGACTACTTTTCTTATAAGCAATTAAACACATAATTATACCAAAATGATTAAGTAACTAGAAACTTGAAATAACAAAGAATTTGAGAGACAATACACACTATTGTATTAAATACTAATAGAAGAAAATACAATAAATAAGATGCCACTTCTTCTTCCACCTCAAAGGCTTCCCACACCTCAAGGACTTCTTCCCTCTCTCTCTTGCTCAACCACAACCAACTCAACAACCTGAGTTGTTATCCCCTCCTTAAATGCTTCAGCTGATCTCCTTGACCTTACACCTGTAGATCTCCTTGACCTTGCTTTCTTGCTTCAATGCTTTACTTGCCTTCTTGTTAATTACAATACATGCCTCATGGGTCTTTAAATAGAATCCCATGCATACAAAAATAGACCTCTAATTACAATAATTAGACACACATCTCAAGACTATAATTATCCCCTTAACATGCAAACACTCAGTTCAACTAACTAACTGTTCGTGCAACGAACAATTCTGGAACACACAGGCGACCGACGTCGGTCCCTGTCTGACTGGTTCTAACCAATGTCAGCTGAATCCCTGCCAATGTTGGTTGCCTTCTACACTATCTGTGACTGACGTCGGTTACACTGCCAATGCCGACACTTCTGGAACTCATCAACCTCCTCCATGTCTGTAACAGTTGAAGCTTTTAGCTCCACAACTTAACAATAATGTCCCAAATAAGAGACATGTTCAAATGTCGCACATTCTAAATAATGACCTCATAGAGATGCTCAAGAAATTTTCATACAGTTTCCAAGAGTTCTACACGATATATAAATAATAATTTAATATTTTATGTACAATTAGTATTATCAATGGATCAGAGAACAAGAAAGATAGTCTCCTCAATGAATATGTAAAGTGATCATATCCTATCAAATAACATATCCATTTACACAATGTAATATATAAATGTTAACAAGAAATTTTTAAGAGTGTGAAGAAATAAAAATTATAATATTAATAGAATGATAACACCTAAAATACTTTTAACATGTGGAAAAGATGCCCCCAGTTTATCAATGCTACTATGTAGAGCCAATTCTAACATCTTAGTCCATGTGAGATATGTGGACCCTAATTAACACTTGGAAATAATAGTAAAATACATGTGTGATAGAAAGATAGAGTATTCTATCTATTAATCATGAGATAAATATTATATGAAAATGATGTAAAATATATGTCTAATCATGTTCACATCCTGATTTTGGATTTTAAGAATATTTTGAATATTTTTGAATTTTTGAAATACTTGATTTTTGTTTGTACCTTTTCTATTTTGAATTATAACCAAAGAAACTAGTAAGTAAATAAAGGGTTAAAAATTAGAAGAAGGTAAGGGGTCCGAACAATTCATAAATTTTTTTAACGTAAAATATGCACTATAATTATGGCATGTTTATGTATGAGTAAGATGACCCCACTGTAGATGTGATTGTAACTAAAAATATGTGGTAACAAAATGAGTATGTAGAGTAATGATTGGACATCCTTATTTATTTTAATCTACACATGTTTAAGTATGTGGCATGTATGAGAAATATAGTATAGGAAAGGAGAGACTATTTCCTAAATAAGTACTATTTTTCATTCAAGAACTAAGTGAAATATTGTAAAATTGGAAATTTTAAGGCTCTGTGTGCTCAAATTTTGATTTTTTGCTAAAACATTGCATTGGACATGATCAACCAACCGAGGATTGTAATGGTAGTCATTTTTTCCCTTATTGTTTTATATTATCATTGGAAAAAAATGTATGTTTAGACTATGAAAATAAAAAGGTAAATGGTAGAATAGATCATTTTTTTGGACTATTCAAGTCTAGAAAATGAAAAAGAAGAGCCAAGAGGAAAAAAATATAGTGAAATCCAAGGGCTTGGAATAATTTATTAAATTAATTACATATCTAAAAAATATATAATAATATCATGATGAAATAATCTATAATATATGTACAATCAAGAATACTACTACAAGTGAAATATCTCATCAATGGAATGCCTTTGTGTAGGTCCTATATCATATGTTCCTTAAACTTAAATTATTTTACCACACTCATCCTAAATTTTTGGCATGGCATTACAATCATCTTCTACCTAATAATTATCATTCTCATAATATTCTTCTTGGTTATAAAATTATAATGTGCAACACTTGTAATTGTGTGTGTGTGTGTGTTTGTGTGTAAAACCAATTACATTATACTATGCTATTAATTTTTTTCTTTTATTTTTCTATATCTATTATATCATGTGTCTTTGTTATGATGGTATTAACTATCTATTTTTGAATGTTAATATAATAAATATTTTCCTTTGTATGTTATTTCTATAGAGACTTGTTTTCTTTTAAAATTATATCCATTACACTTTCACACCCAAATGTGACATAGTCATGATATTTATGCAATGATTCACCCATTGCTTTCATCCATAATATTCTTAGTTTTGCATTACATGTATCTATGGTAGGGTGAATGTGATATATAACATAACATGTTTTTGATTAAAATGTTAGTACTATCTTAATGGATTTAATGAATTATTGAGGTCAAATAATATTCCATAAGTGTTAAATTACATTCCCAAGATGTTAGAGAAGTATTATACTACAAAAAATTGCTCCCTAAAAAGATGCAATCTCTACCTTGGTATATTTATTTCCATTAATGTGAATCTTAAGAATCAAAGGCTATAGGTATGATGAATTATTTATTAAATCTTCATTTGAAACTATACTTGTAACATTATATGTTGTAGATATATCTTTCTTTTAAATCTCTATTATTATAAACCCTTTCTTAGATATATTTTTTTGCTTAGCTTGAGCTTGTTTTCATAATATTTTTGTAATGTGTCTTTTTGTGATTTTTGTGATATTTATTTTTCTAGTTTTTAGTCTTCTAATTATACCTTATCTATTTTTTATTTTAATAAATTATCCTTTTCCAATTGTTCCCTTTGTAACCTTTATTTTTCAAACAGTTCTTTTTGTAATTATTATTTTTATAATTTTACTTCCTCATCTTCTTATTTTTTAACCTTGCTTACTTAATTTTGCCTTGTGAATATTTTATTTTTATAGATTTAACATTAGTTATATTTTTTATTATTATTTATAAGATGCATTCATGGTATGGATATTTTACTTGATTATTTTATCTATTATAGGATCACCACTATAAAGGATACTTTGTATTTTATTCTTCAAATCCCAAAAAATATCTACGTGGTGTGCATGCATTCTATGATATGCAAAATATTATTTTTATCTTTTTAGAGGATGAATAAGATGTAATTTGATCAATTTTTTTTAAGCATTTATATTAAAATATCAATTAAATTCTTATTGGGTTTTTATATGATTTTTTAATAAAAAATTGTAGATGTTTTTTTGTATTCCAATCTTGATATGTATTATTTTTATGCACAAAATATATATGGGGAAGAAGATAATGATTAAAAATATTATTATTTGAATTCTTTGTGAATGTAATATAATTTTCAAGTGATGTAATACTTGAACTAAAATATTGATTTTGTTTTTACAACTCTTCTAAAAATGCTCACATAGTCACTATTTGATCTTGAAGGGATTCAAAAACACAACCCTTAGGTACTTTGGATTAAATATGCATACACATACCATAAATAGAATGTGTGGGACATGGATGGGGTTGAGGAAGGACATGTAAAAATAGAGGTTATCTGGTAGGCTTATAACACATTGAATATATGATTGCTCTTTTTATTATGTTATAATTGAATTTAAAAAAATGCATCAATGGAGATTGTGTATTGGCATGTGATTAGTTCATTTTCATAAAACTTTAAGAAAAAAATACTCTTCTAATATAGACATATATTCTTTGAAAATAAAGTAATAAAAAACTAAAATGTAAGATCCTAAAAAAGGGGATATTATAAATAATAAGAGAAAATGAAATGCTAGAAAAATTAGATACATTATTGTATGGAGATTAATAAATTCCATTTAAATTCAAGCTCAAAATAAAGTGATTTTAGTGTTAGATATTAGATCCAAGGTCAAAATAAAAGTATTTCAGTGTCAGTGATTTGATCTATTATTAGAAGAAATTTATTTTAATATTAGATATCTTTTTATTATTGGTAAATGGTTTTGAAAGGGACCATACACAGTATAAAATAAGGCTCAAAATATAGATAAAATAAGGAAACCCATAACCAAAAAAGGCTTAAATTACAAATAATACATGACTACAGTAGTAGTTTTTTGATGAGGGGGTCTACTCCCTAGCTACAAAAAAGGCCTAAAACTAGAATAAAAAAGAGAGGGAAATAACATGGAGTATCCTTCCAGATAACAACACCAAAATAGAATATCAATAAAAACTGCATATCATAAAAATAACACAAAGTAGCAACAAGTTAGCAAAATAGAGAATTAGAAAGTAAGAAAAGGAAGCTTCACTTGAGAAGCTTATTGAATTTATTCTTGAGTCCCTCCAATGTATTAAATTGATTGAGAGAAGTAGTTTGATATGGGTTTGTCATGCCAAGGTGGTTAGAGCATAAGTCTTCTCAGTGCCACCCTTCCACAAGCTTGGATGCAAGATACTAAGGGTGAAAACTTGCCTAACTTGAAACTCAAGGAACTCTAGAATGGCCTAGTGTATGGCCATATGATCAATCTACCTACTCTTAATACGATCCACAGTGCCCTCCAAATATTTAATTCTTTTAAAAATATCTTCCATATTAGTCTCATAATGGGAAGATTTATCCACCCTCTTCTTGCTCTTATCAATAATCTTGTTGAGTTGTGTGACCTATTTCTTTAGCTCACTGATCCTTTATTCAAGCTACATAACTTGAGCTTTGAGCCCAAGTTCCTTGAGAATGTGTTGGGAGGGACCATAATCCATAGTTTCCTATCCCATGTTAAGGAGACTCTCTATAATGGAAATTTCCTTACCCATATGAAAACTAGGAGTAGACCCTTGCCTTTATCACTACTTATAAGCACCCTCTTGGGAGGAGGAGGAGGAAGTGAGGAATGAAATTTGGGATTCTTAGTCTTAATCTTTCTCTGAGAAAGAGGTTCAGATGGGGGAGGGGGAGGAATGTTATGAACTATAATGTTAATAGAGATTAATTTACAGTGCTGATGTAAAAGAAAATAACCCCTTCATGAAGAGGTAGGGCACATTTGTGTCTAAAATTCTTGAATAGAAGCTTCCATGGATTTCAAGATATAGTATGGGAGACTGACCCTTGGGACCTTATGTACATGGTTCAAAAGGATTAGATGATGAAGAAACAAAGTGTTATACCTACCCTCCAAACTCACATACCTAACCAACATAAAAGCCACCTCATCAAAAGGAGCAAGGAGAGAGGAATGCACAATACCAGCATTGACAAAATTTAAGGTGTTAATCAAGGAACCCTCAAAAAACCTTTTGTCCTTTGTAACCTTGTCATATTTGTTTTTAAAGAACTTAAAATCATCCCTAATAAGACCAGTGATAAAGGCAATGAGTTATTTGGTGATATATAAATTCTTACCTCTATAAATGACAACCTTATTCTTCTAATTGTTGGAAATTTGACAAAAATGTGGTTGGCATGTCCCTTTATCTTCTGCATAAAACTGGTGAAGCCTACCACATTTAAATTCCTCCATATTTCTCCATTTTCCTTCCAATTCAAGTCAGACATTATCTCAACACAACATGGAGAGCCACCCATGATGTTATCAATAGGTTCTCGACACAAGGGCACATAGAATACAACTAATAGATCACTCCCACACTACCTTTGCACAATACCAATACTTAAGAAAATGAAAATGCAAAGAAGACAAATGTAGGATACTGATGAAATAATCCCAAAGAAGGCATGTGAAATCAAAATAGTGATTATCCTTCACATGAGTGATCAAATCACCCATACCATAGCTAAGAATAACTAGTTACCCCTTCATTAATAATGATATCCTTATATTTTATGGGATTTGGTCATGTGCAAACCAATATTGAATTTATTTATTAATCACCCCCAAATTAGAAAAATATTCCACCACATGGTTACCTTCTCTATAGGTGTGACATATATTGTAATTTGAAAAGGCCCCACATATGTTAATAGCCTCCAAGATGAAGTCTCTAATAGTCCAAATAGATGGATGAATGCCATTGAGGTGATTAATTATATTCAAATAATCACCTTAAATTATAATATTTTTGATATGACAATCTCTCACTAACCTAATTCCCCAAAGAACAACAAGCTTCTTAGCATAATGGTTGGATTGTATGCCCATAGGTCTAGCATAGGGAGCAATAAGATTGCCTAAGTGATCCCTGATGATCCTACCTCCTCTTGTAGCTCTTGGATTGCCTTTAGAGGTGGCATAAAATTTTATCTTGTACTAGTTTGTTGGAGGAAGGATCCATTGTATAATATATCTATCAATAGTAAGAGTTCTGATCTAAAAATCATCAATATTGATATTTCAATTAGAAATTAATTTCTCCTCATCTTTAAGGAAAATTTTATTTTTGGGAGGCTTGAACTTAAGAACATTTTCTTTAGCATCAATAGAGATGTCTTTGATTATTTTCTTGTATGAATTCTTGAAATCTCTAAAAATGATTGTATTCCTAGTCTTCCAAATCCTCTAGAGGGTGTGTGGGAAGATAAGTTTCCAAAATCATCTGAGCATGCTATGTCTGAATGGAGTCTACCATTTCTCCCAAGCTTGTAAAATATCTTCTATAAAGGTATAAGAAACCTCAAATCTAGAAAAGATAAGACCCCAATGTTTAGTAATTTATCCAAGTTGAGAGAATATTATTTTAGTGTTGAATTTTCAGTAATTTATCTAGACCATATGAAAAAAATTGAAGTGATGACCATACAAAAAATGGGTTCATGAATATGTTTTGTCAAAAATTTAACTCATTGATTTATAACCCTAGTTTAGATAAATATAATATAATATAATATTTTTAATCCAATTTTGATGAGTAGAATGAAAGTAAAATATTGAATTAGACAAAGTGTGATAAAATGAAATGAGGCTAACTATGAGTCAAATGACAAACTTAGTTATTTATATCTAATATATAATTATGTGAAACTGATATAAAGTTGAAACTAATATATAGGAATTTAATCTTGAAGTACCCAAAAGTTGGAATGAAAACTAGTAAAGGATAAGATCATCTAACATGGGACAAGATATATTTCCATTATATTTATAGACTAGTTGATATTATCCTATTATAAAAATTAATAACTTAGGCCATGATATCCTAATAATTTATGTAGATATATGACCTTCAGATGTGTGTGTAAGACCTAGAAAAGAATTCTCTAAAGTAAAAACCCTAATAGAGATTGTGATGATTAAAAACATGTAAAGAAAAAAGTGGAGAGTGTAATTACATTAGTTGAACCTAGTCAAACCTATAAAAACTAGACACTACATACATATCCAATACTCTAAGGATGGAATTTAAGTCTATGTAGTTCTCCCACTTAGATTATTTTATGGAATGGTTATCTTTTGACGATATGAATGCATCTAAAGATGGCTTGAATATTTGATCAACATTTTGTTTTACTTGGATAAAATAGGGTTTTGACTTGGTTGAATACTATCTCAAGTGATTAGAATAAAATTTGGTAAGAATAACAAATATTTTACTAATATGTAATAGTGCAAGTATGCCTTTGTATTTAAACTTCCAAGTAGTAGAATAGGTGACTTAAGTGTGCCTTTATAGCAATCCAAATGGTAAAAACTCAAGATAAGACTTGTAAAAACATGGATCATAATGTAATGGAGGTTTCAAATTTGAGAAATGATATTTATAATACCAATTATAGAGACATCCCATAGTGGAGAAAATGTTATCCTCTAATTTCTCCTACTCGATGGATTTTTTCCTTCAAGGAAACATGTGACTTTTGGGTTTATATTTATCCATATAGATGCTTAGAGGGGTTCTCACTAATTAAAATATTTTTTAGGTGTAGATAATGATTTACAATATAAATAGGTCCATATGTGATTTTAGGATAGGTTAAGGTGGTGAAATAGTCCATATTAAGTTTTCAAGTCAACTAAAGTGAAATAGGGATAAAACTGACATTATAAATTATTCATGACCACATTTGAGTGACTTTATTTTCCCAAACTTTAGTATAGAAATTAAATTAATAGACTAAATGATAAATATTGGCTTAGTGTGTACAACACACATTACATTTGAAAAAATCTCCAATTCATGTAAGATATTCCATGGAAAAAAATTGCAATGATGTAAAAGTAGTTAATGTTCATATGTGAAACCAAAAATAAAATGTAATTTACATTTGAAAATATTGAAAATAAAAAGGGATTAAACTTGTATGTATGAAACCATTATTTCTCTTGTGATTTTTCTTGGATATGATGATTTTGTGAATAATTGGAGAGTTGGTCCTTCTTATGAAACACTTAGATGGATTGGTTCCTTAGATGAACCAAAGGAGAATCTGAGGGTGATCAATCCACAAATTGAAATTTCACTTATATAGAAAATAAAACCATTTTATACATGTAGAAACTTAAATTTAATTTTTTGGTCTTTATAACCCCAAGTTGTGAAACATATTAAAATCCATAATGGATATGTAAACATAATGCTAAAGGGAACTAAACCTCTAAATTATGCATTATGCACTTTAACTAAATCAATCATTACATATGGATTTTAGATTAAATTATCACTTCACTATAGAATGCATGATCAAAATATAATGGAAAACATCCATGCTCATCCCTAGATATCAAGTAGCATTAAAAATTATGGCATGAATATGTATCATTCATCCTGAATCTTGACAAATAATATAGTGTGCATGAATTTATATCATGCCCCCACTGATAAATGAGAATCTATAAATATATGTAGATGTAAATTGTAAATTATGTTTGAAAATTGTACATGAATCTTTATCATTCACTCAAAATAGTGTAAATATTTACTTTATTCCTATAATGTGAATGCATATGCATGGCATATGCCCCCATTATATGTGTCAATGATTTAATTTTTAACCATTTTAAAACCTTTGAAATATTATTTTGTAAAAAAACCTTTTTCTCACTTGAATATGCTTATCTCATGTATGAAAATCCCATGGAGATAACCATGTTTTGAGGTAAGGTAATTCTATCATGTGTAATAATATGTAATCATTGAAAAATGTAGCATATGTAAAAATTATTTTGACATAGTAAAATATGTACCATTTGAATCATGAATATAACATATGAGGTGAGATATATAGAAAATTTTCAATAAAGCTCATAGTATTAAAATGTAAAATTGGTATCTTATGCATTATTTAGTGCATGACATGGATCATGGTACTCATCCAACCTGTCGAGCTCAATAAGCACACACCATAACAAATTCAATGTCATATAATAAGGTTAAGTGATGCATATAATGGACATGGTTGAATGTAACATAATTAAATATTTTACATACATATCCAAATGTCACACATAAAGGATATAATTATGTCATAAATAAGGAACATGTTCAAATATTACATAAAATAAGGGTTAAGGGATGCAAGTAATGGATAGGTTTAAATGTTGCACATACCAAACAATGATCTCATAGTGATGCTCAAGAAATTTTCACACAAGGTCACAAGGACATAAAAAATAGATAAATAATAATATAATATTCTTTTTACAAGTATCTACATTAATAAAACATATAACTAGATAGATAGTTTACACCATGCATATGTAATGTGATCATATCCTAGCAAATAACATATCCATGTACATAATGTGAGATATAAATGTTAGAAAGACATTTTTAAGAGTGTTTATACATTATAAATATATGATTAATATAATTATAACACATGTAAATATTTGTAAATTTTGGAAAAGATTCCCCCAGTTTGACAAGGCTATTGGGTAGAGGCAAGTCCAACATCTTATTCCATGTGAGATTTGTATGACCTACATAACACTCATGAATATTAGTGAAATTCATGTGTGATAAAAAAATAGTATTTTATCTACTAATAATAAGATAATATATATATTAAAAATATTTAAAATATATTTTTAATAATTCTCAGTTCATAATTTTGGATTTTTAGAATATTTTGAATTTTTTTTGCATTTTTGAAAATTTTGAAATTTTTTTGCATTTTGAAACTAGAACCAAAAATACTAGTAATTAAACCAAGGTTTCAACATATAATATGGAAGGGATATAAACAATTCCCAACATGTATCAAAATAAAATATGTACTACAAATTATGGCATGGTCATGTGTGAGCAAGATGGCCCTATGTAGATGTGTTCTAACTAAAAATATGTGGGAATAAATGAGTATGTATATTATTAATTATACATACTTGTATCATAAAATTTACACTTGTTGAAGTATTTATAATGTATGATAAATATAACACAAGAAAAAATATTTTTTTTCTTATATAAGTATTGTTTTGAATACTAGAACTGATTAGAATATCTTAAAAATTTTAATATTAAGACTTTGTGTGCCAAGATTTTTATTTTTGTGTGAAAATTTTCACAATATAGGATCAAAAAATTGAGTATATTAATGGAAATTAGTTATTTACCTTATTGGTCAATATTATCATTGTTATAAAATATAATTTTATCAATGCATACTTTTAAAACAAAAATATAAATGGTAGAATAAATCATTATTTTGGACTATTTAGATCTAAGAAATGAAAAAGAAGAGCTAAGTGGCCAAAAATATATAAGATTTAAAGTCTCATAATAATTTATAAATTTATTCAGATATGCATTAAAATTAAAATAATAGTATGATTAAACAATAAAGAAGTTATGTACAATCAAGAATGATGCTACAAGCAAAATATTCATCAAGGGGATGCCTTTGTGTAGGTCTGATATCATATGTGCCACAACCATAAATTATATTACCACATTAATCCTACATATTATACATGTCCTTATGATAAATTTATACATAATAATTATCATGCTCATAATAATATTCTTGGTTTGAGAATTGTAATGTACCACTCTTTTCATTGTTTGTTTGTGTGTGTGTGTGTGTGTGTGTGTGTGTAAAAACAATAACACCATATTTGTGATATTGAATTTTTGTATTTAATTTATTTTACTTTATTATATTTTTTTTATCATGTGCCTTTGTTGTGATGGTTCTAACTATCTTTACATTAACATGGAATGAATAAATATTTTATTTTGTCTATTCTTTTTATATGAATTTGTCTTCTCTTAAAATTGTAGCCATTTCAATTACATGTTAAAATGTTACATAGTCATGATCTTGACCCAATGTTTCCCCCATTATTCTCATCCATGATCTTCCTATTTTTTCATTACATTGATCCATGGTAGGGTAAAAATGATATATAACAGAACATTCTTTTTATCTAAGTGTTACTAGTAGGTCAATGCATTCAATGGAGCACTGAGGTCCAATATTATTACCTAACTATTGATTTCCATACCTAAGATTTTGGATAAGTGTCATGATACATATATTTTCTTCATGAAAAAAGGTAATCTAGAACTTGGTACATTTCTTTGCATTAATGTGAAGATTAAGAATCAAAGGTTCTAGATATGATGAATGCTTTTTAAAATCCTATTTTGGAATTGTACTTTTAACAATAGATTTTATAACTATATCTTGATTTTTAACCTCTTTTGTTAGAAAATATTTCTTAAATATACTATTTTACTTATCTTAAGCTTGTTTTTTCATATTTTCCTTAAATAATTGATCTTTTTAAAACTTATCTTGTTATAACTTGTGTAATATTTCTTGTTATAATTTTCATTTTTGTAATTATTTCTTCTCCATTTATTATTTTAATAAATTTTCTTGTTTCAATTATTCATTTGTAACCTTTATTTTTCAAATGTTTTTTTTTAATCTTACTTTGTCATCTTGTTGTTTTTTTAACCTTGATTTCTATAATTTTGCCTTGTGAAAATTTTCTTGTTATATATTTTCCATTTGTTCTACTTGTTCTTGTTCTTTATGAGATACAATCATGGTGTGATTAATAATCTTGATTGAAGTATATATTATAAGATAACCACTATCAAGGATAATTTGTATTTTATTATTAAAATCCAAATAATTATCTATATGATTCTCATGTATTCTATGATATGCTTAGAGTATTCATAAAAAGTAAAATGATCAACTTGTTTAAAATCATTTCTCTTAAAATATCAATTGAAATCTTATTAGGCATTTTATGACTTTTGAATCATTGTTTGTATGTGTTTTTTTTTCATTCTCTTCCAATCTACTTTTAAGCATAAAATAACTAGATGTGGATGTAAATACATGATTAACAATAGTATACTCTAAATTCTTTGTGAATGTAATTTGATTTTCAATTAATGTGATCCTCAAATTGAAATATTGATTTTTAGTTTGTAAATGTTGACCAAAATTGGCATACACACAAAAAAAAATCCTAAGTATACTTTACCATTCTCCCAAGCCATTAAGTGACTCTTTTTTGGCTTAATGATTAGTCTCTTTCTAGTCATGACTTGATGATACAATGTAATATCTTGGAGGGTCTTGGCATGGTGTTATAGACTCTCTCAAGATCCTATTATAGTGGATGATCCAATGATAGAGATATAAGAACATTTTCTTGGCATACATCATTGTCCTTTCACTTTTTTGAAATATTTAGCAAGGTTTAAGGTAAATTTGGAAAATTTAAGGTAAAGGCCTAAAAATGGGGTTTTGGGCTCTAAGTGAAGGATATAACTAGTTTACAATTTGAGCATATAATACCATTAATTATAGATAATAAAAGGTGATCATCCAATCAAAGTTTTCATAAATTCAAAAATGGAGTCTTGTGGAGCCAAATTGCCCAAACTACACCAAAAATGCATTAGATGACTTTAAAAGCCTTCAAATAGAAAAAATTAAGTGAAATTTGGGATTTTTTAATAATTCAAATGGGGTTTGAATTAATCCAACTTATTTTGTCTAATTTAACCCCTTTAAACATGTTTGAGACCATTTTAAGTCATTTGGAATGGAGGTGAGATGTTTGAGTGAAGAAGGATGCAGTTTTGGCCTTCTTGGATGCATGGTTGAATAGGTTTTTACGGGTTTTTCTTATTAAATAATATTGGTTATATTTTTAAATCAGCTAAGGTGTCTTTAATGGCCTCCCCAATGGCTATAAAATCAGTTTTAGGTGTGAAGATCATCAAAAATACAAATTCAGGCCCTTAGCTTATGATGCACAAGCCTAACAGAGGGCCTTCAATGAGGTTTCTACCTAGTTCCACTCCCATACAAGTATATGGTAAGATTTTATGGTTTTTTAAAGTCCCATAAATCATAAATCACCCTCCCCAAGAATTTCTAAGCTATTATTAGAGGTGCTCTCGTTCATCACCCTCTCAAGCCTATGCATTCACCATGCCTAGCGTTTAAGTATTTCTTGGTTCTCATATGAAAAAAAAGACTCAGACCTTAAAATTTGTAATGTGGAATCATAATAACCCCCAAAATTGAATAAAAAACTTTCAATAGGTTTCCCATGTTTGGGAACTCAAAAAGGCCAAACTTCAATCTTGGAGCTCCCAAGCCTAAAAGAGGCCTAATTAGAGAGAAAGAAGGGTGGAGTAAACATGTTTAGATTGGGATTATGATGATTAAATGGTTAACATAGAATTAAGGGCAAAATTTTTACTCAAAAATATGTTTGGTTTATTGATATCACCTCTAGATTACTCCCAACAAGGAGCTTTACATGCTTTTAGGGCTACAATATGAGACTCAAACATGAAACAAGGTGTTAGATAAAAATTGAGGTGAAAATTAAAGGTTTAACAATTCCAAATATTAAAAATAAACCTTTGAGACAAGGTAATTTATGTACATGAAGGTAAAATCAAGTTTTGAAGGGTTTTTAGTAAAGTTGTCATTCTCCATTAATGGTGGATAATAAAAGTTACAAGTCTAAATGCCTTCCAAAATTAGGTTAAAATTTTCTTTATATCCATAAAAATTGCATAGGAATTATTATGAGGATCCACTTGACATCATTTTATCACCTAAAAAGGCCAAAAGGAGCTTGAGGATCCTAAACTAGCTTGAGACCCTAAAATTATAGGTCTTGTAAAGTTAATTCCAAACAAGTTTGGGGGATATATAAGTTTAACCATGTCTCAAATGAAGTGGGAACATAATTTAATACGTCATAAGTAGTCAAACAAGACATTAAAGACATCAACCAACTATGGAGGAGCCAAAACCCTTGTAAGACTTAAGAAGCCTATGCCCACTCATAGGTGACCAAACAATTTTTTGCCATAAGTGAAGATTAAAAATGATAGAATGATATATTTTAGGCATGATAAAGGTGTTCAAATATTAAATAAATTTTCCAAGCCTTTCCAAAATTAATTTTGGTGTTTTAGGTCAAAATGCACTCTCTTGGCTAAGCATGTAACTAGGAGCTCGAGATGAATTTTCAAATGCTTAGTACATGATCCATAAGTTGAATGGGAATATAAGAAATTTGGAGGGATTTTATAAGGTTTTATACTTCCTTTTCCATTCATTTATTGGGCTATTAATTCTCACATCTTTATGAACAATATCTAAGGATAAAAACCCTTCTTAAGCCCTCATAGCTTGGTTTTGGGAGATGAATTACAATTTTTGAGTTATTTTCTGAAAAAAAGGTTGTGTGAAATATTATTTGTAATATATGAAATTTATAAACATTTATCAGTTAGAATTTTAAGGTAAAATGTAGATAATTTCAAATTTACAAGTTTCAGGGTTTTGGCATGCAAGTGGGGACAGTCAAAAACTATGTTTTTCAGAGTTTTAAAGGATTAATGATAAAATATAATTATTTAAAATTTATATGATATATTACAAGTTTTAATGAAAAATAATGAGGTTTTATACTTGATAAATCTCAATATATGCCTATTTCTCTATTCCTAGGTTTCTTGGTTCTCACTTTTTGAGTGTGTTACATGTCTAAATGAGTGATTTTGGATGGTTTTATTGATTTAAAATGGAAAAATAATTATTTTAATAGTTTTTAGTGTCCATATTTGTCCTGATTAAAAAATAATTAAGTTTTAGGACCTCATATAACTCAATAAAATGACCAAACTCAAAGCTACACATTCATAAATGAGACAAGGCAAGTTAAGGCAACTCCAAAAGATGCATAATTTGAGTTATACTCAATTAAATGAATTAAAATTTGACATATATGTATTTTTATGTCATTGAGATTTTAAAATTGTTTTAATTCCCATAATATACTTTAGGATATATAAAATGGTAAATTATAAGTTTGTTAAAGAAATATTGCAAGGATTCTCACTTGCTTGCTCACACACGGAGTTAGAATCGAGTGTTCAAGATATTTACAAAGGAAAATTTTGATTTTTTTATGTGTATATATAATTTAAATTTATTAATAAATCATCATCCAATTAAAACCAATCCAAAATTGGCTTCATGAAAAGAAAATCACTTTTAGGCAATCATATTGGCTTGGAGAACTCAAGAGAGCTCAAAGATTATATTTTTAAGAGTTATGATTAAAATTAGAGCTGAAATTTTGTGTGGATATATATGTAATCATGTATGATATTTTAAAATACTATTTATACCCATTAAATTCTCAAATAATGAATATCCACCAAGTTACAATCTCTCATAGTGTTTTTTTAGGCTCAAAATGGCCTAGAAAAGCTCATAGTGGTAATTAGTGAAGAAGGGTTTGAACTTGAAGACCTAAATTAATGGATTCCAAAAGAGTTTTAGGTATCATGTAATTTTTTTAGGTTTTTATGATACCATAAATTTTTAATTAATCATAAAATACCTTCAAGTCACCCTCAAGGTCTCCAAGCATTATATGCTAAAGTGACAATCCTTCACAAAGTGTCTAGAGGCTTGTAAAAGACCAAGTGGGAGATGTGATTAATTTGGAAAGTGTGATAGGTTAAGTGGAAATAGTAATAAACTAAAATCATTTAATAATCCTTATATAATAATGAATACTTTATCCATGTAGTGGAGGATGACATCACTCAAGTCATCATCCATTTCCCCCTCTTCTCTCCTCTCCTCCATTTTCTTCTATATATCTCTCTTTTTTCTCATTGTAAGATACCTATTTTTGTGGTATGGTATATCCCTACCCATTTTTTAATTAAAACACCTCTTGACATTTATATAAGAGTTTATTTACCTTTATCTATGTTTTCATCTTGTTTTTAGTTAAGTTTGTGCATGAATACTTTACGAAGGATATCTCTTTCTTGGTGTTTGTCCTCTCCATTCCTCTATCTTATTACCTTAATCCTTCTTAAGAAAAAATTATGTAACTAGCTAGTTATGGAGTTTGTGTGAAGGTATGAGTTCTTGTTTATCATCTATGTGTGTCAAATATTGGTGTATCACCCTTTTTTTTAGTCATCCTTTATCCTCTTTATAACCCTTTTATTTGTTAATCAGTAGTTTAGAGTAGTTTTCTAAGAGTCTAATTGATACACCTAGGGAGTTGGCCCATCACCTAGAGATTCACCTCCATTATAGGATACCCACAGCTTGGAAGTGTTCCCATTGTGTGGCAAGGTTTGAGAGAGCCTAAATAAACCTCTCTAAGGGTGAAAATCTATGTCACAATAGTAATTCTTTTATAAATTCTCTCATATTGACTATTTGATTTTTAAGGGCTTCAAAAACACAAGCCTTGTGTACTTCTAATTAAACATGCATATAAATAACATCAAAATAATGTGTGTAAGGTGGATAAGGTTGATTAAGGACATGTAAAACTAGGTGTTTTAGAGTAGTCCTTATAATGTCTATAATATATGATCGATCTCGATCCTATGATATTTTTTACTTTACAATTTTTTTCACATTAATAGAGTTTGTGTATTAGCATGTGATTTAATTTATTTTTGATAAAATTGAATAAAAAAATACTCATCCAATATAGCCATATACTATTTGAAAATAATGTAACATAAAGCTAAAATGTAAGATCCTAAAAAAGGATATTGTAAATAATAACATGGAAAAAAATACTAAAAATGATAAGAGAAAATTAAATGTGAGAAAAATAAGAAAGAAAATTGTTATTCCATTCAAACCCAAGGTCAAAATAATGTTTTTTTAATGTTACATATTAGATTTTAGGTCAAAATACAATGCTTTTAGTGTTAGAGATTAGATCTAGTATCGAAAGTAACTTATTTAAATTTCAAGTTTAGATCCAAGGTCAAAACAAGATTATTTTAATGTCAAATGTTCATGAATTTATCTAGACCATATGACAAAAATTGAAGTAATTCTCTAGTAAAAAGTGAGTTTCCTAATATGTTTGATAATAATTTTAATTAATTTGTTTTTTAACCCTAATTTATATAAATTGAATAGAACATAACCTACAATTATAAATCAAATTTCAACAAGTAGTATGAAAGTAAACTATTGAATTTGACAAAGTGTAATAAATAAAAGAAGGTTAAATATGAATAAACTAATAAACTTAGTTGTTTTTTCTAAGATCTAATAGTTTGAAGCTGACATAAGGTTAAAATTGACAAACATGAACTTATTCTACATGTACCTGAAAGCTAGAACTAAAATTGGTGAAGGACATGATCATCCAACTTGGGAAAATAGTGATTGCCACTATATTACCAAAATGGGGGATTTATCCTTTGATATAAATAATGAATTTAGGACATGATAATTTATGATAGTTTAAATTATTTATGTATGTATAGATTTAACCTTCATATGTGTGTCAGAGACCTAAAAATGACTTCTCCAAAGTTAAAACCTTAATAGGGATTATGAAGATTGAAAACATAAACATATATAGAGTGGGGAGTATAATGGGATCAGTTATCCCCAATCATACCCATGATTTTTTAACACTAAATATGTATCTAATATTTTCAATATGGAATTCAATTTCATGTAGTTCTCCCACTTAGGGTACTTTGTGTAATGCTAATAATTTCACTATATGAATACATCTAGATATTGATATAGTTAATAATACTCTTTAACGAAGATCTCTCCATGAATCCATTATCACATTCATTAAACTAATGCATTTCACATGAAGAATAAACTATCTATTATGTTATTCATCAAATAGTTTATAACAGAGATGTATAAATATGTAGAAGATAGGAGAATCCTAACCATCCCATGCATGTGGAACTAACTTCCCCAATATAGGTGGAAGTAAGGCCTAAACACATCATCCTCATGAATTTGGTATAAACATCTCCAATGAAATAACACCTAATCAAGCTAAAGAGTAGGAAATTAATATCCTACACCAACACCCCCCTTTAAGCATAGCTTAAGTGGGTACAATAAAAGATGCAGTGTTAAGCCACATGTCCCTATGGATGCCAATCCATATTTCTAGAGTATATATATGTTGAGTCATTGTAATTACCAAGTTTAGATAGGAATGGTGATAAATAAAAAAGATCATTGAATATGTACACTGCACTCCATAATACTTGGTAGAATGATGAACCTGAGGAAACATTACTTGAACACCCTCCAACAAGATGGTGATAAATGATCACAAAGACTGGTGGGGATGCCACTAGTGTCACTGGTGGGGATAACACACTTGTGTCACTATAAGAATCATAAATAAAGCCATGGATTCAAGTAAAAAAATCCTCATATGGGTTTTTACAAAAAAATACATAAATAAAACACCCATGTTTAAAGGAGGAATCTAGAAAATACTCAAAAATGTGTAAAATATACATATAAATCTCATAAAGTGGATAAAATAATTAAACACATAGGAAAAACTCCCCTCCAAAAGAGATAAAATAAGAAGAGAGAGATGTAAATCCCCATAAAGATGATGTTGAAGTATTCTATACTCCCATTACTCGATCCATAAATAAAATCAATATGTATGAGTGGTCTGAATCCACTACTTGATCACAAAAACAACTAACATTGGACTTCACCAAAATAGCTTCAATCAATAAGACTTTCAATGGTGTCAAAAATACAAAAGAGTACTACATGTGCAAAGAATGGTCAACACCTAAGAAGAAAGATCTTCACCACAACCCCATACTACTGACTAGGTGGAGTGATGATAAAAAGTATGTATGAGTGGTCCAAATCCACTCTTTGAACAAAAAAAAGCTAACAATATATGCAAAAGAATAGATCCATATCACATTGAAAGAGATAGTTTAACTATCAAATAAAATAAGATGGCATTGGGATTCAATAGAATAGCTACACTTTAGGTTGTGGGACACTATCAACTATAAAAAAAAGTGTTGTCAAAAATATAGAGAAGGTCTCTCAAATAGGATGGCTCCAGCAATGATATAAGAGATAAGTAATTGAATAAAATAAAAATATGTCCAAAATAGAGCACATAAATGCATGAAGGCAAACAAAGATGAATCAATAAACCCTCTTATGGCACTTTATAATTTAGTATGATTATCATATATCTTAATAAACACCAAATAAAAAATAAGGAAGACATTAGGCTTCATGAGAATATATCCAAACAAGGAGACTATCAACCTATAAAAAAATTCATCAAGTATCATGAGAGATGTTCCAAAAAATAAGGTAGAAAAAAAGTGTCTCCATATAAAAAGGAAAGGCCATACGAAAGGGACCTTGATGGAGACATGACACAAACTACAAGTGTGTCAAAGAGCCAATGCACAAAATAGAATAGAGCATGTCATGAGATGATGAAAGAGTGTGGTAAATGGCAAAAAAAACCATCGTGTATGTAAAAACATGCCTAAAATAATCAACTACCAAACTTGACAACCTATAAAGCATATGTAAAGGATGACAAACTCAGTCAAAAATACATTTGAGATAGTACAAAGTGTAAAGTGGTATAATCAATACAATGTGGGACAATAAATACTAATGTGGGTCAAAATCTCATTCAAATAGGATGCCAGGCATGGTAAAAAAAAATCCAAAATTACAAGAAGAGAGCAAACCCCCATGTTATTGTATATCCCACTCTCAAATTTGGCACTTTACATTTTAGTTAATTTTTAAAAAAATAAATGGAAGCAATAGACCAAACATAAAAAACATATAGTTTTGACAAAATATCACTTGATTTCAAGTTACTGATCAAAAGATGTTTTTACAAGGTTATCCCATCATAAATGGGTCAAAAATAAAACATTACACCAAAAAATATTACATGCTTGGATAAAATTAAAAAGTGTATTTTAAGGAAATTTACAGCAAAGGAAAAGAATAATCTTCTACATGGATCAATCTTCCATGTTGATTTTTCACTTTAAATACAAGATCCAATTTTTTTTACTGATCACAGATAAGAAATTGTAGAAAAATAGAATCACAAGGTCAACTTCAGAGTCTCATATCTATTTGGATATTGATCATAATTTTTATTATGATTACTTTATGGAAACCTCTTTGATTCCTCTTTCCAACTGTAAAATAATTTTCTAAATCAAATACCTATGTGAGGAGAAAAAAGATATGGAAGATAGTTGTAATTTTTTACAAAAACAATTTACAATTTTTCCAAAAAAATTCAATGGCCAAAGAAAATATCAAAGATCCATACAAAACACATCAAATTACATTATTCGGAATATCACAATGCAGATACACTAATAATGAAAATGTTTGTGGAGTGTTATGCTTGGTGACATTCCTCACTTTCCAGATGAAGAAGTTTTTTATAGTATTGTATCCATGCAAGATGAGGCTATTTGTTTGATTCACCTCCATGTTTCAGATAGTTTTTAGTGATATATCACATGTGACACATCACCAAACGATGCTTGGGCTTGGAAAAATCTTGTTTAAATTCCTTTCATGGTATCATAGTATCACAACCATGATGATAATGCATTACATATAGAGAATAAACTATCTATTATCCACTCTATTTTGTTCTTTAACAAATAGTTTACAATAGAGATGTGCAAATAGGTAGAAGATAGGATAATCCTAAACATCCCATTAATTTGGAACTAAATTCCCTAATAAAGGTGGATTTATGGCATAAATCCATCATCCTCATGAATGTGGGATAAACATCTCCAATGAAATAACACCTAAGTAAGCTAAAGAGTAGGAAAGTAATATCCTACACTAATAGAGATGGCTTGAACACTTGATCATGTTTTAATTTGACTTGGATAAAATATGATTTTAACTTGGTTAAGGACTACTTCAAGGGATTAGAATTAGAACTAAGAATAATAGGGAAGTTTTTATCAATGTATAATGGTGTTAGTATGCCTCTATATTAAAATTTACAAGTGGTATTATATGTCATTTAAGTGAGCCTTTATAGAAATCCTTGAAAAACTAAGGATAAAAATCTAAAAAATATAAATCACAATGTAAGGTAGGGTTCAAATTTTTAAAATGACCATTACAAGATGAAAGAAGGAAATTCCCCATAGGGCAAAAACATATTTGCCACTATTATCCCCTATAGGATGTTTTTTTTCTTTTGGGAAGCCTGTAACTTCTTGGTATGGATCTATCTATACATATTTTTAGAGGGGTTTTTAATCATTAATTTTTTTATCTAGGGATAAATAACACTTTATAAAATAAATAGTTCTATATAGGTTTTTAGGATAGGGTGAGCTTGTAACCTCTCCACTGGGATTTAGTAGAATAATGTAATTATATATATATATATATATATATATATATATATATATATATATATATATATATATAATTACATTATTCTAGTAAATCCCAGTGGAGAGGTTACAAGCACACCCTATCCTAAAAACCTATATAGAACTACTTATTTTATAAAGTGTTATTTATCCCTAGATAAAAAAATTAATGATTAAAAACCCCTCTAAAAATATGTATAGATAGATCCATACCAAGAAGTTACAGGCTGCCCAAAAGAAAAAAAAACATCCTATATATATATATATATATATATATATATATATATATATATATATTATTACATTATTCTAGTAAATCCCAGTGGAGAGGTTACAAGCTCACCCTATCCTAAAAACCTATATAGAACTATTTATTTTATAAAGTGTTATTTATCCCTAGATAAAAAATTTAATGATTAAAAACCCCTCTAAAAATATGTATAGATAGATCCATACCAAGAAGTTACATGCTTCCCAAAAGAAAAAAAACATCCTATAGGGGATAATAGTGGCAAATATTTTTTTGCCCTATGGGGAATTTCCTTCTTTCATCTTGTAATGGTCATTTTTAAAATTTGAACCCTACCTTACATTGTGATTTATATTTTTTAGATTTTTATCCTTAGTTTTTTCAATTTGGATTTCTATAAAGGCTCACTTAAATGACATATAATACCACTTGTAAATTTTGATATAGAGGCATACTAACACCATTATACATTGAGAAAAACTTCCCTATTATTCTTAGTTCTAATTATAATCCCTTGAAGTAGTCCTTAACCAAGTTAAAATCCTATTTTATCCAAGTCAAAGTAAAACATGATCAAGTGTTCAAGCCATCTCTATTAGGGTGAGCATGTAACCTCTCCACTGGGATTTACTAGAATAATATATGTGTGTGTGTGTGTGTGTGTGTGTGTGTATTCCAAGTATTCTTTCATTATATTACACCATGAGAATCTAATTAGTGACCTTAGTATACATACTAAGTATGTTAATCATAAAATAAACATGTAACTTTTATTAGTCACTGATCACTAGCATCACATGAAACTAAAACATAACTACATATAGAAAGTAATTACATAATATCCAACCATGACTGGTACAATAATACAACCACTACTATCAATGTACAATGAGTAATTAATTACATTTCCAAATGGCATAATGTTTCAATAATAAATATAATACAAAATACAAGGCTCCATAGAGCATGAGTCTCATGAACTCTAGTATCTTTGATAATCCCAAGTGTAGTCTCCAATAAATACTATTGTAGGGAGGGAGATCATCATCTAAGTGATTTTCCACACCAATATTAACCATTTATCCCTCACATAACACCCCAATCAAGGAATGGCCCTCCCTTCATAGATGAGTAGATAGTGACAGTGTAACTATCTAGAGAGACAAGCTAGTACTCGTCTACTATAAGATTTCTAATACATGATGTGTACCATAAATAAAATACATTCTAACCTGATATTTCAAAAACATGTAAACATATATATGAAATGACAATGTCTAACTAAACATTACTTTTGCTAAAGTTTTCAAATAGTTATTGATCTCTAGAACCATTCAAATACATAAACACCACTTGATCAGATTACCTTAATATGGCATTATTGAAGCTAAGTAATTTAGTGAAGTCCACCTTACTACTTATTTACTACTAGCAATGCGATATTTGGTTAATATAAATATAACCAATATATTCATATAGATGACTTAGTATTAGAAGGCATAAAACATGTTAAACACTTGAATAATCAAAATGCATACATTTAGTCCATGAAATGTATGAATGAATTTCCATTATAATATTTATAAATAATAAGCATAATAAATAAAATTTATATGAACTAGGTATAGTATATATTAAGATTGATTATTTCTAGTTTTCGTAAGTAAATTCAAATGTAGTACATTCTAAGATAAACAAAAATATCATAGTCTGATATTTTTACATACAAATAACTCAATTATAAACAAAAAATCATATAATTTAAAAGAATCAAATAAATTGAGTCATATTTTGCATTAACATAATCTTTCATTTATATGTCTTGTTATGTTTTTAGGAGACTGTATGCATATTTTTATAGTATCCTATCCCTCAAGATCTAATGACTATTTTTAATAGTCTATAAAACTATAGATATAGGTGCACCTCCTAATGTACTAGTATATGTTATATATGTATATGAGTACCTAAGTCCTCACATAAATATATTTCATATATTTATGCACCATATTAATTACATACATAATATAATATATTTATTCCCATTTACAAATATTGTTATGTTATATTTAAAATGTTTTTCAATTTATGGTAAATCCAATTATTTAAATACTCTATTTTCCCCAATTTGGGTCTTAAACTAAATAACCATCCTGAATTGTTGATAAATAGAGTGCCAGACTCAATAGTTTATTCACATTTAAATTTTTATTTGTTTAACTTTTGAATGATTTTATACTTTCCATAGTGTCATATGTATCAATTAAACACCCACTCATATAAAAAACCTTTACAAAATTTAAATTCATATTTGAACCCTACAATAGTTAATACAATCAGTTCTCATATTTAATTATAATTTTGACTATGTCATATACCTTGCATATAAAATTCAATGCTTAAAGAATCCATAACATGCTATAGGTTTTGTAATAAACATGCTCCTTGAATTCATTCACATATATGAAATATAAAATCATAGTATATGTATGTATGTATGTATGTATGTATGCAGTTCCAAGTTAAACTAAAATCTAATTCACTATCAATATCCCCTATGAAATGTTTTAACAAAAGTCAAACTAATTATAAAAATCATTCCACAACTTTAAATAATTTGAGCTCAGAGTTAAATTAGGATTTACACAAATATACACATAGTCCTTGTTTACATAGGGTTCATGATTTTGTAAAACAATAAAACATAGTCATATACAAAATTGAGAAAAAAAAAAAAAAATATATATATATATATATATATATATATATTCTCAATTTTGATAATCATATGTATGTTTTTAATAAGTTAAGGTGGCAAACCAGGGGCCGAACCCTTTACAAAGCAAAAAAGACAAGAAGGCAATCAAACAATATATGCCTTCAGAGGGACGATGGCACTAGCTGATAACAATAGACACCACAACAAAACACAAGGAATAGAAAGACCAGAGTCAAAGAAGACTCTCCTTACATAACCATTGCTTTGAGAAGATCATTAAGTTTCTCATTATTCTCCGCATTGTCAACCTACCTAGTATTGCCCACCTCTTTCAGCATAGATAGGTTCAGTGTGAATATGATCTCCTCCCATTTTGTATTTGCAGACCCAGACCGTGGAGTTCCTAATTTTAACCTTCAGATTTGAAATGGCTGCTAACCCTTTTTTTGTTTATGCAAAATGAAGTTGTGATGGCTCATTATGCAAAATACCCTTTAGAGATGATGTTGTCTACTCCCATGCTTGGAGATTATTTCCCCTTGATATTCATGATGACACCCACGTGCCTTAACCTCATGATGCAATGAATCATGAATGATTTCTAAATAAGTACCAAGGTTATCAAGTTTTGTAATCCATGATGGCCCTCTCCAAATGGACCACCTCTAAGAGCTACCCTTGTCATAAATGCACCTCATTTTTGACAAGTCATCTCTTTTTGAATAAAATCCCTAATGTTTACGAGAATATGAGCACCTTGTCACCACACCCTCCAACCTAAAAATTGTTGACCAAGGTTGGTACAAGCATTGGCGACCCTATTTCCCTCTCTATAAATATGGGAAAACTCTACTCCAAAGAACTTTTGCAAAAGAAATTGGATGTCTGTAATGATGTCTTTTAGCTTAATTCCCACATTCGATGCTTTATTCACAACATCTATGACCATTTTAGAGCCACCTTGTATACTCAGGTTCCTTATTCCTAGGGATATAACCAACTTTAGCCCCCATAGTAAAGTCATTGCTTCAACATAGTTGTTTCTCTAGCATCCTATTCCACTAGCATAGATAGTAGACATCCATCCTTTATCATTCCTTATAATTCCTCCTCCACTAGCTTTACCATCTGACTTGGATGCCCCATAAAAGTTGAGTTTCATCCAGTTGAGCTTTAGAGGGATCCATTTAGTATTTAGTCTCTATAGCATTTTAGAGTTATCATACCTAGGGATCTGGTTTAAAACCTTCCATTTGGCTGAAATTTTGTTCTCAATTTGAGATAAGGGTTTCTCCGCAACATGAATATGAGCTGTTGTGACACTCTCCATGATGGTCTTAACAAAGGAGTGGAACACCTGAGATGCATTTCTAGCAGTGTCCCTAAAAATTTTGTGGTTGCGCTCTTTCCATAAAATCTAGATCAAACATGGAAGAGTTTGCTTCCATAATTCTAAAAGCCAAGGATGTGTGAAGGTTGGGTTCCAGCTAAGAATTACTTCTTTGAGGTCAAAATTATAGACCCATTCAATACCAAAGTTATTAAGTATTATGCTCCATAATTCCTGAGCAAAATCACAGTGGATAAAAAGGTGTGAAAATAATTCTTCTTTTAAACCACACAAGAAACATCTGTTAACCAAGGTAAACCCTCTCTTTTGAAGGTTATCCTAAGTTAGGATTTTGTTATGAGCAGCAGCCCACTAGAACATGTTAATTTTTGGAATAAGTTTGTGATTCCAGACCTTTTTCCAAACATCTTTATTTTGAGCTTCATGAATGAGCATATGGTAAGAAAATTTAATGGAGAACAATCCATTCTTATCAAGCCACTATTATTGTTCATCCTCTTGGGGGAAGAGAGGGATTCTGGTCTCCTGAACACACTGTTGGATCTCTTACACTCTAGGGAAAAGCTTAGGCCAGTGATCACAACAGTCCAATAGATTTTTCTAGCTCCTTATCCCATTGTTATTTTCCATATAATCACTGACTCTATCTCCAAAAAATTGAGTAGCCAAGTCAGAAATCTCTCCATAGTTACCATGTGTGATGATAGCCTTGTCTTTTAACTAGATATCATCCCAGAATTTAATATGCTAGCCATTTCCAAGTTTCCATCTAATTCCCTGTTTAAGAAGGCTTCTGCTTTTTAGCATTTTATTCCATATCACAGATCCTTGGGGTAATCTCATCTGTTAAATAATGTTGGAATCATCAATGCCATGCATGTATTTAGCATACATTATTTACCCCTAGTCATTATTTTTATGGATCAAGTTCCAACTAATTTTTGAGAGAAGGGCTTTGTTCATGTTCCTGATAGACCTAATATTGAGTCCTCCATGATATTTTGGAAGACACACTTTTTCCCATCTGACTAACGACATTATCTATTTGTCTTCCACCCCCATCCATAAAAATTTCCTTTAGATCTATTCCAGTTTATCAGTAAAATACGCAAGAATTTTAAAAAGAGACAGGAAGTATGTAGGAATACCTTGTAGTGAGGCCTGAAGAAGTTGCAGTTTACCAGCACCGTTGAGTAGTTTTCCTTTCCAACCTAGAAGTTTCCTTTGCATTCTTTCCAAAATTCCATTCCAAAAGCTAGGAGAAACCTCTTTGACCATGAGTGGGAGACCTAGATAGGTGGCTGGTAAAGCAGCTTCAGCACTTTCTAATATATCAATGATTATATTTCTAAGGTCATTATGAGTGTTGAAGAAATACACATTACTTTTTTGGAAATTTATCCTTTGCCCTAACTCTATGGCATAATCATTTAAGATATTCTTCCATCTTCTAGCTTAAATCACCGAAGATATGCCAAAGAAGATGGTATCATCCACAAACTGTTGCACCACCATAAGATGGAGGGAGGAGGTAGGTTTGATGCCCACAAGATTTTTTGAGACTATATCTATTTGTATGTATCTTCCCAGTGCCTCTACCATAATGATGAATAAGTAAGGGGAGAGAGGGTCTCCCTAATGAATTCCTCTTGAAGATGAGAAAAATCCTCTAGGTACACCATTTACTAGCACTAAGAATTTTGTAGAAGAGACAACATTCCATATCAAGCGAGACATTTTATCATTAAACCCAAATTTTCTAATCACTTGGAATAGAAAGGTCCATGAGACTCTATCATAAGCTTTATAAATATCTAGCTTAAGAGCCATACTAGGGATTCTGATCTTATCCATGGAGTGAATAGTCTCATGTGTGGTGATTACAACATCAAGAATCTGCCTACCCAGGATGAAACCTTTTTGAGCAGGAGAAATAATTTTGTCTAGTAAAGGTTGGATCCTCATAACCAGCACTTTGGTGCATAACTTATAAACAATGTTTCATATACTAATGGTCCTAAAATCCATAAGGTGTGTAGGTTGTGATTTTTTAGGCACAAGTGCTATGAAGGTGTTATTAGCTTGTTTCAAAAGTTTTTCTGATCTAAAAAAATCATGAACAACAGCTGTGAGATCTGCTCCTACAATTTCCCAATATTCTTGAAAGAATATAGGAGGAAATCCATTCGAACCTAGAGCTTTGAATGCACCCATGGAGAATAAAATAGCATGGACTTCTTCCTCGGATATAGGCTTTAACATTTCTAGATTATCTTCCTATGTTATCAAATAGGGGATTTTATCAATGAATTGGTTCATAAGTCTATCATTTTCATTATGTTCTTCAGTGAGTAGATTCTAAAATAAAACCCTGGCTTGTTCCCCTATCTCATTATCTTTGGTTATAATGTTGCCATTGTCCAACACAAGCTTGGTTATTGAGTTGGCTTTCTTATGTTTCATGGCTAAGAGATGAAAGAAGGCAGTGTTCTTATCACCCTCTTTAAGCCATTGGACATGAGATTTCTGTTTCCAAAAAACCTCTTCTCTTTCCATAAGATTCTTCCATTTAGAAGATATGACATTATCTTCCTCTAAAGTTTCTTCAGAGTCATCTCCTTGATTTATCAGTTGTTGAATCTCTTTGAGTTTTCCCACTATATTTTTCTTTTGTTGAAAGACCTACCCAAAGATGTATTTATTCCATCCATAGACTTCTTGTTTAATATGCTAAAGATTTTTTACTATTATGAACATAGGAGTCCGTTGAATAGGAATGTTACACCATTGGGCCACCATTTGTCTAAAGGCTTTGTGTTTGATCCACATAGCTTTAAAACAGAATTGGGAAGGTCTGAATTACCCCTGTTCTCTCCAACTGAGGAAGATCAGGCAATGATCAGACATGGTTCTAGGGAAAGCCTGCACATGGATGTTATGATAATTATTCCAGTTATTCCAAATAATAAATCTATCTAACTTAACCTAAATTATTTGATCTCCTCTTCTTCTATTTGACCAGGTAAAATTTTGGTTTTGCCGTTCTATATCCAATAAACCCTAATCATTGATAAATTTAGCAATGTCAAACATACTGTCTAAATAATCCATAATCCTACCCTATTTTTCAAAAGGGTATAGAGGAGTGTTAAAATCTCCAGCCAACATCCATCTAGTGTTCTAGGGATTATTCTTGAGACTGCTCAAGTCTATCCATAAGTTCTGGCTTAAAGCTCTATTATTTGGTCCATAGACATTGATCAATGACCAGCTCAAAGATTTCATAGAGAAATTGATATTCAAGAAGTGCTTGTTATAAGCCATAAGAGACCCCCATATTTTATCACTATTCCACATAGTTACAATCCCCCCTGAATCCCCTTCAACTGGACTAATGCAAAAAGCTGCCTTAGGCCATATGTACTCAGCAATTTTCCTAAAACTCTCATTCATCTTGACTTCTTGGAGTAATAAAATATCTAACTTATTATCTAAAATGTAGTTTCTAACCTCATACTATTTTGAGGGACTGTTAAAGCCCCTTAGATTCTAAGATAATATTCTCATTTAGAAGGTTTGAGAGGTTGGGTCTCTAGTGTTTTCTATTTACCACTGGCAATCTCCCTAACAATCTCCCTTTGTCTTGTTTCCCTTAGGTTTGGTCTCCCTTGTTTGGGCTCAGTGCCAACATCTATAGATTTTTTACCCTTTCAGTTCTTTTTCTTCGAGGTAACCCAATCCTCTTGTTCATTATTGCCACTTTGTCCTATTTCACCTATTGCTAAATAGTTTCCTGCTTGGTCTCTGACTTCCAGAGAATGGAAAATGTATGTGTTTAATTGTAAGTCTGTTTCTCCTTTAGTAAGATAAATTCCTAGAGTTACTTATTCTTATTCATCTCTTGGAAATTTGTCTTCTGCATTGTCTTCATCTATTAGATGATTACCTCTTTTGCCTTCTTCAGACATATTAATCTATTTGTCCAGAGTGTTGGTTGTGTTTATTATAGCCCTCTAACTATCCTCTATTATATTTTCCTTTGGGACAGCTTCTCCCCTACTACTAATGATATCCTCCTTACCCTTTTTCTCCTCTACCTTTTCTGTATTGTCAGAGTTTTTTGCATTGCTCTCTGTTCCCTGCATGTTATTCTTTTCATGGTTGAGAGACTAATCCTCCTAGACAACTTTTCCCTCACTACTAGTGATATCCTCCCTACCCTTCTCCTCCTCTGCCTTTTTTATATTGTCAAGATTTTCCACATTGCTCTTCGTTATATGCATGTTATTATTTCTATGGTTGGGAGATTGATCCTCCCCTTTAAACTTGGAATCATCTATCCTTCCCATTTGCTTCACTTTGCATTGTGTCATGAAATGTCCCTTTCTCTTACATATTTGATAGAAGGTGGTAGCATTCTCATAGGTGATCGGTTGAGTCCAAGTCCCATATTTAGATTTCAGCTCTATGGATGTAGGGAGAGTCCTATTAATTTCAACATTGACAAAAAATCTAGCATACACACATCTAGAATTTGTTCTGGTTGTGTGATCTATGGTGACATATTGGCCAATAGAATTGCCAATAGCTATGAAGATGTTTTCATCCTAGAATTCCAAGGGGAGCCCTGATAGTCTAACCCAAGAAGGAGCAAACTTATTAAGGTCTGAGTTAGGATCAAATCCTAGTTTCCATAAGCATAATGCAAGATAATGTGGGATATACAGCCATGGTCCTCTAGCAAGGGTAGCTATCATGTCTTCCCTATTTGTAAATCTAAAAAGAAATAAGCCTCTCGCCATGGCAGTGATCGAAACACTACCCTTAACTTTCCACCTAGACAAAACCCATTTCCTGACCATTTCAATATTAGGATAGAATGAGAAAAACTTACCTACTAACGTAAGGTCCATGGATGCCATGATTTCCTCCACCAGATCATCTAGGATATTTAGTGTCATGCCCTAAGAGGTAACAGGTAGCCTCGACATGATTTTTGAGGGACATGTCCTTTCATCTGTTAGTGATTTCTTCCATCCATTGGATGGAATATCCTTTATCAGATTTTTGATTAGATCCCCAGAGGTACTGCCATTGGTAGTAGCTTCCATTGGATCTATGATCCCTCTGATCGTACCCAGGGGCCCTCCTAGGTGGGAAAAATTAGTTTCATATATTTTCCACTCTAAGCTCCATCTCATATGTATGTTGTTTGTGTGTGTGTATATATATATTTACATTTTTTAATAACAAATATATATGCAGTATATATATTCTCACTATTTGAATAACAAAAGTTCACAGTATATATGTATATAATTTCATAGTTTTGTATATAAAATGTACATAGTCCATATATATTCTCATGATTTAGTAAAATAGGGTACACAATCCATATTTATACATATCAAAACTCTTAACACATTTCAAAACAACCAATACATAAGATGTTCATATAAATCCATTCTCAGTAAAATTCAAAATATACATAGTCCTTTGTATTATATATGTATACTCAAAAAAAATTAATTCATCTAACTAGGTATATAGATATAATACAAGTTTCCAACTAGACTTAGTTATTGTGTATATCAAAATCATCTACCTAGGGTTCTATATTTCCTAAGTTAGGGCAATTTTCCATTAAAAGGAAATGAATCCATTTAACCCTATCTAACATGCCTAGGATTTAATTGCATATCAATAAGGATTCATCTAACTTATTATCTAAAATATCTAACTTAACTCTCCTCATTCATCTTGACTTCTTGGAGTAATAAAATATCTAACTTATTATCTAAAATGTAGTTTTTAACCTCATACTATTTTGAGGGACTGTTAAAGCCCCTCAGATTCTAAGATAATATTCTCATTTAGAAGGTTTGAGAGGTTGGGTCTCTAGTGTTTTCTATTTACCACTGGCAATCTCCCTAACAATCTCCCTTTGTCTTGTTTCCCTTAGGTTTGGTCTCCCTTGTTTGGGCTCAGTGCCAACATCTATAGATTTTTTACCCTTTCAGTTCTTTTTCTTCGAGGTAACCCAATCCTCTTGTTCATTATTGCCACTTTGTCCTATTTCACCTATTGCTAAATAGTTTCCTGCTTGGTCTCTGACTTCCAGAGCATGGAAAATGTATGTGTTTAATTGTAAGTCTGTTTCTCCTTTAGTAAGATAAATTCCTATAGTTACTTATTCTTATTCATCTCTTGGAAATTTGTCTTCTGCATTGTCTTCATCTATTAGATGATTACCTCTTTTGCCTTCTTCAGACATATTAATCTATTTGTCCAGAGTGTTGGTTGTGTTTATTATAGCCCTCTAACTATCCTCTATTATATTTTCCTTTGGGACAGCTTCTCCCCTACTACTAATGATATCCTCCTTACCCTTTTCTCCTCTACCTTTTCTGTATTGTCAGAGTTTTTTGCATTGCTCTCTGTTCCCTGCATGTTATTCTTTTTATGGTTGAGAGACTAATCCTCCTAGACAACTTTTCCCTCACTACTAGTGATATCCTCCTTACCCTTCTCCTCCTCTACCTTTTTTATATTGTCAAGATTTTCCACATTGCTCTTCATTCTATGCATGTTATTATTTCTATGGTTGGGAGATTGATCCTCCCCTTTAAACTTGGAATCATCTATCCTTCCCATTTGCTTCACTTTGCATTGTGTCATTAAATGTCCCTTTCTCTTACATATTTGATAGAAGGTGGTAGCATTCTCATAGGTGATCGGTTGAGTCCAAGTCCCATATTTAGCTTTCAACTCTATGGATGTAGGGAGAGTCCTATTAATTTCAACATTGACACAAAATATAACATACACACATCTAGAATTTGTTCTGGTTGTGTGATCTATGGTGACATATTGGCCAATAGAATTGCCAATAGCTATGAAGATGTTTTCATCCTAGAATTCCAAGGGGAGCCCTGATAGTCTAACCCAAGAAGGAGCAAACTTATTAAGGTCTGAGTTAGGATCAAATCCTAGTTTCCATAAGCATAATGCAAGATAATGTGGGATATATAGCCATGGTCTTCCAGCAAGGGTAGTTATCATGTCCTCCCTATTTGTAAATCTAAAAAGAAATAAGCCTCTTGCCATGGCAGTGATCGAAACACTACCCTTAACTTTCCACCTAGACAAAACCCATTTCCTGACCATTTCAATATTAGGATAGAATGAGAAAAACTTACCTACTAACGTAAGGTCCATGGATGCCATGATTTCCTCCACCAGATCATCTAGGATATTTAGTGTCATGCCCTAAGAGGTAACAGGTAGCCTCGACATGCTTTTTGAGGGACATGTCCTTTCATCTGTTAGTGATTTCTTCCATCCATTGGATGGAATATCCTTTATCAAATTTTTGATTAGATCCCCAAAGGTACTGCCATTGGTAGTAGCTTCCATTGGATCTATGATCCCTCCGATCGTACCCAGGGGCCCTCCTAGGTGGGAAAAATTAGTTTCATATATTTTCCACTCTAAGCTCCATCTCATATGTATGTTGTTTGTGTGTGTGTATATATATATTTACATTTTTTAATAACAAATATATATGCAGTATATATATTCTCACTATTTGAATAACAAAAGTTCACAGTATATATGTATATAATTTCATAGTTTTGTATATAAAATGTACATAGTCCATATATATTCTCATGATTTAGTAAAATAGGGTACACAATCCATACTTATACATATCAAAACTCTTAACACATTTCAAAACAACCAGTACTTAAGATGTTCATATAAATCCATTCTCAGTAAAATTCAAAATATACATAGTCCTTTGTATTATATATGTATACTAAAAAAAAATTAATTCATCTAACTAGGTATATAGATATAATACAAGTTTCCAACTAGACTTAGTTATTGTGTATATCAAAATCATCTACCTAGGGTTCTATATTTCCTAAGTTAGGGCAATTTTCCATTAAAATGAAATGAATCCATTTAACCCTATCTAACATGCCTAGGATTTAATTGCATATCAATAAGGATTCATCTAACTTATTATCTAAAATATCTAACTTAACTCTCCTCATTCATCTTGACTTCTTGGAGTAATAAAATATCTAACTTATTATCTAAAATGTAGTTTTTAACCTCATACTATTTTGAGGGACTGTTGAAGCCCCTCAGATTCTAAGATAATATTCTCATTTAGAAGGTTTGAGAGGTTGGGTCTCTAGTGTTTTCTATTTACCACTGGCAATATCCCTAACAATCTCCCTTTGTCTTGTTTCCCTTAGGTTTGGTCTCCCTTGTTTGGGCTCAGTGCCAACATCTATAGATTTTTTACCCTTTCAGTTCTTTTTCTTCGAGGTAACCCAATCCTCTTGTTCATTATTGCCACTTTGTCCTATTTCACCTATTGCTAAATAGTTTCCTGCTTGGTCTCTGACTTCCAGAGCATGGAAAATGTATGTGTTTAATTGTAAGTCTGTTTCTCCTTTAGTAAGATAAATTCCTATAGTTACTTATTCTTATTCATCTCTTGGAACTTTGTCTTCTACATTGTCTTCATCTATTAGATGATTACCTCTTTTGCCTTCTTCAGACATATTAATCTATTTGTCCAGAGTGTTGGTTGTGTTTATTATAGCCCTCTAACTATCCTCTATTATATTTTCTTTTGGGACAGCTTCTCCCCTACTACTAATGATATCCTCCTTACCCTTTTTCTCCTCTACCTTTTCTGTATTGTTAGAGTTTTTTGCATTGCTCTCTGTTCCCTTCATGTTATTCTTTTTATGGTTGAGAGACTAATCCTCCTAGACAACTTTTCCCTCACTACTAGTGATATCCTCCTTACCCTTCTCCTCCTCTGCCTTTTTTATATTGTCAAGATTTTCCACATTGCTCTTCGTTCTATGCATGTTATTATTTCTATGGTTGGGAGATTGATCCTCCCCTTTAAACTTGGAATCATCTATCCTTCCCATTTGCTTCACTTTGCATTGTGTCATTAAATGTCCCTTTCTCTTACATATTTGATAGAAGGTGGTAGCATTCTCATAGGTGATCGGTTGAGTCCAAGTCCCATATTTAGCTTTCAAATCTATGGATGTAGGGAGAGTCCTATTAATTTCAACATTGACACAAAATCTAGCATACACACATCTAGAATTTGTTCTGGTTGTGTGATCTATGGTGACATATTGGCCAATAGAATTGCCAATAGCTATGAAGATGTTTTCATCCTAGAATTCCAAGGGGAGCCCTGATAGTCTAACCCAAGAAGGAGCAAACTTATTAAGGTCTGAGTTAGGATCAAATCCTAGTTTCCATAAGCATAATGCAAGATAATGTGGGATATACAGCCATGGTCTTCCAGCAAGGGTAGTTATCATGTCCTCCCTATTTGTAAATCTAAAAAGAAATAAGCCTCTCGCCATGGCAGTGATCGAAACACTACCCTTAACTTTCCACCTAGACAAAACCCATTTCCTGACCATTTCAATATTAGGATAGAATGAGAAAAACTTACCTACTAACGTAAGGTCCATGGATGCCATGATTTCCTCCACCAGATCATCTAGGATATTTAGTGTCATGCCCTAAGAGGTAACAGGTAGCCTCGACATGCTTTTTGAGGTACATGTCCTTTCATCTGTTAGTGATTTCTTCCATCCATTGGATGGAATATCCTTTATCATATTTTTGATTAGATCCCCAGAGGTACTGCCATTGGTAGTAGCTTCCATTGGATCTATGATCCCTCCGATCGTACCCAGGGGCCCTCCTAGGTGGGAAAAATTAGTTTCATATATTTTCCACTCTAAGATCCATCTCATATGTATGTTGTTTGTGTGTGTGTATATATATATTTACATTTTTTAATAACAAATATATATGCAGTATATATATTCTCACTATTTGAATAACAAAAGTTCATAGTATATATGTATATAATTTCATAGTTTTGTATATAAAATGTACATAGTCCATATATATTCTCATGATTTAGTAAAATAGGGTACACAATCCATATTTATACATATCAAAACTCTTAACACATTTCAAAACAACCAATACATAAGATGTTCATATAAATCCATTCTCAGTAAAATTCAAAATATACATAGTCCTTTGTATTATATATGTATACTCAAAAAAAATTAATTCATCTAACTAGGTATATAGATATAATACAAGTTTCCAACTAGACTTAGTTATTGTGTATATCAAAATCATCTACCTAGGGTTCTATATTTCCTAAGTTAGGGCAATTTTCCATTAAAAGGAAATGAATCCATTTAACCCTATCTAACATGCCTAGGATTTAATTGCATATCAATAAGGATTAAAGGGATATAGGTTTAGTTATGTGGATGGTTGATCCACCCATAGGGATACACTTATATCGATATTAAAATGCAAAATAAATCCAAAAACCCTAGGAGGTAATTTAAAAACATTGATTTTTCCTTTTTCCACAAAATACTAAAATAACAACACCAAACTTATAAAATATTCCAATTTAAATTATATGAACCAAAAAATCTCTCTTTTTCTCTAATATTTCTCTTCTCCTCTTTGTGTCTCTCTTCTATGTTTGTGTCTCATACTCTTCATCATCTCTCCTCTTATCACTATTTTTCCTATCTATCTTTTCCATTCAATCTTGCATGAAACTTTTAGCTCATAGCTTGCAGTTCTCCATGTATAATCTAAATTATACATTCAAACTAAAACTAAACATAGTTAACTTCATTTTGACTAAGCCAATAAAACCCCTAATTTCTATTGAACTTTCCCCAAGTTTATTTAATCCTTACTTTAATCTATTAAATCCTACATGACCAATCTATGTTACATGTTCATGTATCACCTCACTAAATTCCACTTTTAACATTATTCTTTAATGATAACTAACACTTGAAACTTACCACAGTCTATGCATGCTAACAAAGACTAGGTTTAGATTTTAGGATTGTTTTAGGATGAAAATCAAGTTTTTTAATAACTTGGTAAAGATAACATTATCATGACTTTAATAATAATGTGACTAATATAAAGTCTATTATATTATTTTATCCAAAATGGTAAATCAGAAAATTATTACCCAAACATAATAGTATTATAGCAATGTAATCATTATATTATTACTAAATTATATAGACTATCATATATCACATATTAGGGTGTTAATCCATATAATGACATTCATGAATATTATAATGATAACCAGATAATGTCATGAACATTACAAAGAAATTATGCTTAGTCTATAAATAGGAGTAACCAAATATTATTCATGTAGATTTAAATTCTCGTAAGCATTAACAATCATGAATACCATAAAATGACATAATCATATAACAATATTATACATTAAGTCTAATTATAATATCAATAATGCAATCAAACAAGATTAATTCTACATAAGTATTAAATTAATTTATCACACAACTAACATGCATAATCACTTATCAAAATATATATAACATAAAAACTATATTAATGCTAAAAATTCAAATAATGCATATAATCTGTACAATATAATGTAGTGTGTGCATGGGTTCTAGTCATTTCTATATAGTTCCCCAACACCTCCATCTATGTCATCCTCTTCAATGATGATATTCCTTCATCATACTCTGAGTGATGAATCTGTCATGTATCCAACTCATGAAAAGAAGGCAAGTAGCTCGTAACATCATAATATATATCATAAATACTATGTAACAATAAATAAACATGATCATTATAAATAATTTACCATACAACTAAGTCAAATCAATGTAATCATGAAATAAAATCAACATAAAATTGTCCCATAATAGCATATGACTTAAATCTTAGTTAATAATTAATTAATTAGTTCAATAACCATAATAAGTCATGAATAAGTAGGTAAATCAACTTTGTGAGAAATCAAGATGTGATATCCTTCCCCTTAAAGCTGGTCATCATCCTTATGACACTTATTCAAACACTGGTTCTTAATAAAAAACATTATTTAGAATAAAAATAACATAGTATGTAGTATCAAATCAAGCAAAAAAATGTGGAAATAGCTTGTATAACTCATCATAGTCTTTCCAAGTAAAATTATCCTTGGAGTATTGTTACCATAAGACCTTGTACTATGACACTTATCTAATACACAAAAGAAGTTTGTGAGTGTCAATTACTCTGATTAGTTTTACCATGACCACTCTAGGATATAGAACTTACAAATCATTCCAATCTAATACATGTGAAGGATTAACTACATACTTTATAAGATAAGATACATGGAAGACATTATGAAATATAGCTAAGGTTGGTATCAATGCAAGATTATACACTATAAGATTAACCACTTATAAAACCTTAAAGAATCCCACATATCTCAATGAACCCAAATTTAATTGAGATCTTCTATAGTTTAACCTACTAGAATACTTTAGCACTTACTAAAAATTTCCTAGCTATTCTCTTTAGATTAACATAAATCTTTTGCCTATCATTGGCCTTGGCCAATATATACCTAATTATTCTAACTTATTCTTCCATTTCTAAAAGCATCTCATGTCCAAAGACTACCCTATCTTCCAACCTATCTCAACTGATTGGTGTCCTATACCTTATTCCATATAATGCCTCAAATAATGCCATCTTTAAAGTAGATTGGTATGAGTTATTATAGGAAAACTCAACTAATGGAAGTTTTTCCTCCCACTTGTATTGTTGATCCATAAAATACATTTAAAGGAGATCCTCTAACACCTGATTAACTCACTTAATTTGACCATCAATCTATGAGCGATATACAGTATTGAAGTTTAATTATCTACCCAATGCTGAATTCAGAGTTAATCAAAACTTATAAGTCATCCTCATATCATGATATAAAATTATCTTCTCTATAAATCCATGCAACTGATAGACTTCTTTTATGAATCTCTTCACAATAGTAGGTGTATTATCTATAAAATTATCTTGTATAAAATTAGCTATCTTGGTTTGTTTATCAACTACAACCAAAGTAAACCTTGGAAAAAGTCCATACTGATCACCTAAAACTTCCATTCTAATATGTCATGTGGATACAACAATACATTCAAATGTATATGTTTAGTTTTTACTCATTGACATTCCAGACAACATGACACAAATGTTTTTGCATCTTTCTTGATTCCCTTCCAAAAATGAAGTGGTCTAATCTCTACCATAAATTTGGTTACTCTTAGATGTCCTGATTATGTGGCATTATTTAGTTCTTGTTGTCACCAAATATTTCACACTATAGGAGTTTGTTCAAGTATCCTTCATATTTTGGAAACATGTGAATACTTCTATCTATGTAGGTTTACCTATAATAGAAGTAGACCTCTAGGTTTAAGGGCTAGCTCCTTGAATTTTACTTGAAGGGCTTATCACCTACACTAGTTATTTGATTGTGGTAAAAAGGATAAAAGTATGCATGAAATAAGGTTACTATAAAGGGGTGATGCACCATAATTATTTCCACAAGACCATCACGGTTCTTTTACTAAGAAACAATACCTACAATACTAGCTTCAAAGTCCTAGAATACTCTAACATTAGTATTTCAATATGGAGTTGATATGCACGAGGACTATCTAGGGTAAATGAACTAAAGATAAGTTTCAGACACTAAATGCATTTTTACACTTTAAAATAGACTCATACACTTTAAAACACTTGATATAACCTACTAGAGTGAAATAACTTGCATCAAACACGAATGGATTAAGAGAAAGCAAGGATAGATGAATATATCTCAACTATTCACTAGACATCTCTTCACACACTTTGAAAAGATGATATATGAACTCAAAACATATTGTATTTAATTTTCAAAGGAAAATTACAATGTCAAAACTAGTAGGGATTTACCATACATGGATTGGAAATAATCTACTAGAGCCAAAATGGCTACTACTTATAGAATTTGAGAGAGGTCCAAGAGTCACTAAACCACTTGTCAAGTTGAGAGAGAGAGTTAAATATTTAGGATAAATGAATATGGAATATACCATGTAAGGTTTAATTGGACAAATGTCCCTCAAATCATGAAACTCATAAAATGTGGTGTATGATTCTTCATTTGCTTGCCTAGAAACTACTTTCATCATTTAGATTTCTATGAGTGCTCCATAATAGACTAGGAATAGGTGATATGATTTAACTATGAATGGTGGGATTATAAAAAATCCCAAACATGAATTGGTTATGTCCCTAATAATTTACATCTTTCTAGACATGAGTTATCACTTCTTATAGTCATAGTCACCCTCTTTTCACTCACCCTTCACATTTGGCACCAAAGAGGTCTTCAATTTTCCAAACCAATCCATAAAATGAACTATATGACACTTATCAATGGTCCTCATGTCTCTATATTCATTAGGTATACCTTAAAAGTTCTCCCACTTAGAATTTTCACCTTCTCACTTAGTGGTCATTCCTTGTTCACTATGTGAGTTTGGACTAGATGAGATGAAGGTGTTAGTAGAGGAAATTTTGAACTTAGATAATGCAATAAATGGATATGATAGGGTATCTTATGTCCCAATATATCTCCCAAAATTATTTTCATCTCTTGAACCCTTATTTACCTATATAATACACAAAATTGTCAATAAAAACCATTTTTCACCATGTTTGTACAAGTAGGGTACAACTCAGTTTGATGGGAACAATCCCTGGAGAGTCCTCTCCAAGATAAAATAACTCTTATGCTCATTATATCCCATCTAGATACCTTTCCCTCTTCATCTTTCACATTGGGTCTTTAGCAGGGGTTTTATAAGGTTTTAACCTTTAAGGATTTTTCATACAGTTGTGACATTCAAACCCTAAATAAATTCCACAAAGTGTAAGTTCAATACCCACTCCAACATATCCTAGATCCTTGAGCTCCCATTCTAATCATCCATTTTTTGTGAATTTCCCAAGCTAACTTTTCGAGCTTCTCTCTTCATTCAACATGCCCTATGATGACCTTGGGCTAACAAATGGCTTCCCATACTTTTCTCTATATTCTAAAAGCTTAAACATAAATAATAACCCCATATGAACATTTTATAGTTCATTTTAATTCTCACCTAGTGTTATAAATGGAAAGGACCTCCCTTTAGGAATTAGGTCTAGTAGAGATTGATTGCATACTTATAGGTTTGGGAAACCATGTTTGGTCTCAAACATATATGAATATTTCCCTATGTTTTTTTATTCCTGTCATATATCATGACACCCTCCTTCAATTTTTAGAGTCTCTTTGGCACCTTTCTTTCATCATTGACCTACTAACCTGTAGCTTTTTCATCGTAGGAGTGCCCTCTATTTGAGATAGAATAGAGGGAACTTTCCCTATTTACCTAGATAATAAGTTGGTATGAAGGTCTTATCCAAGTCATAGGGATAATATTTAAAAAAAATTAGATCTTTTTAACATGAATATTCCCTCTAAACATCATTAAACCCTTAAGGCAAACTATGTGGTGTTCACTATGTCCAAGGTTCGCATGTGGACTATATGTTTCATGAAAACCCATTCCATGCTCTATTTACACTATATAAGGATATTATGAAGTGGTAATTTTCATTTTGAGGTTAATACAATCATTTTTATCCTCTAATTTCTTCCCAAACCCTTCATTTCACACTCTCTCTTGACTAGTTTAGACTATAAGTTGATTGTGAGTATGTTTCTCCTTAGAGAAGAACTTGCATGTGGGTGAAATTCACATTTTAGACCTTGTATCATTGCCTCACCATATTTTTTAAGTCATTATTATCATCATAAAATCATTTAGGTCACTTCAAATCATATCCATGCTAATCACCAAGGTAATCATACCTTGGAACACTATTAACTATAATCAACTATAATTGACCCTTCTTAAAGTGAAAATAGATCTTGTAGGTGTATATTCAAGCTTTGTAACCTATAAAAAATTAGTTAGTATCTATTTTTAGGCCTTTTTAGGAACGTATAACATGTAGGTGTTCTTATTAGAATGGTTTCATGTCTAGGTCTATATCATGAGACTGTAGGTACCTACAATCAACTGTAGGTGGCCTTTTTAGGAAGTAATACGGTACCTATTGGTGATGATGTAGGTCAAAACTCATAATTCAAATTTTCTTTATGTTATTTGTATCCTTGGTGTGTATCTCAACTCAATATATCACTTTACCATATAGATATTTTCCTTCTTGCTTAAACAAGGACTAGAAGGTCATTTGGATTTCCAACATTTTAGTAAACACTAAAAAGTTGCAATGAAAGAATATCAAGAATGGATGCTTATTAACATCATGTTACTCTTTTAAAACACCCAATCTATTTTGTAAGGTTATACCCCTTTATTAAATATAAAATATTGATGAATTTACATTCATCAAGACTCTATGCCACATCATTAAATAGCTACACCAAAAGTGGTTAAGGTTCTATTTTGGGGATTTTAGGAAAACTTATCCCTAAAGCCTAGTTATTTAACTTGAACATGGCTTCTCAAGTTTGTCTACCTCTCAATTAACTCAATCATGATTTTCATGCTATATCCAAATTATCAAGAACTTAAGGAAGATCTTCAATCATGTTTAGACTCTATGCAACACTTTTCAATTCTTTGTGCAGGGGGGCACCTGTAGGTGGACATTTTAGTATATAGGTAGTGATTATGAATATGTACAATATGGATGATGTATGGCATTGTCGCTAGTATTATACCTTATCAAGGTATCCAAATGGATTATTTTTCTCATTAATGAGTTTAAACTAGTCATAATTCCTTCATTTCTATGTGATTATCTCTTGAGGACACATGTAGGTGAATAGTAGTATTGCAAACCTATGTACGTATGAGAGCTTATTTCCACATGATATATATGTCATTTGAGGGATTATCTTGATTTATTATGCTCTAATAATGTGTTCAAAAACTTAATACTCTTTACCTATTCTCCATTAATGTTATCAAACCTTCTCACACACCATTCACCATGACTATAAATGAATACAAGTAGATTAATCTAACTATGTGAAACATTCTTTACTGCAACTCCATGGATGATAGCTGTGAGAGTGAGATTTCAAGAAGAGGGGATCAATAATACTTGAAAATAATGAAATATATCACCTCACATTTATTTTAAACTATTTTAGAGAAAGAAATCTTCTGTAAATGGTGAAACTTGACTACACCAAGTTCACTTGGTGATATCAACCTATAACTTAAACTATTTGATTCATCAAATCCCTTCCAAACATTAAAAAAACATATAAACCATGATGGAAGGAAGTCCATATCCTTTTTAAACCATTTCACTAACTAGATTATATGGATAGGCTCATACATAATTTAACCTATAGGGTGTGGGGATTGGCAAGCAAAATTAATATCCACCACAATATCATTTGACTTGGAACCTCTCCTATCAGTCATACCATCAGAAGAACTATGGACCAATTTTATCTACCTATCTGAGTGATAGAGAATATAAATGGTTTTGGTACATTTTTATGATTTCAAAGAATATCAATCATGTAAATGAATTCAGGGAAGTTATAGAGCCATTCCATAAGCGTTTCCCTCATGTCACTTTCTTTTATAGGCCATACAACTACCAAAACTCCTTTTTCACTTGTTTTATTGATTTTATTTAGGAACATACAAGTTTCAAATATGAATGAAACTTATGATAAGTAATTTAACATATTTTATGTTTGTAAATAGTTATAACACTTGTATACCTAGTAAAATCGTATCACCTTCATTTATGACCCAAATATGACCCTTAAATGACATAGAATGACACAATGACTAAATTAGACTAATACAAAGATAGAAACATATTAAATGACATAAAATTTACCATGAAACATCATGTAACATGATAACAAAATACTATACAAGTTTTGGACTATAGGGTGTTGACCTATTTTAACTTGTAGTCAAAATAGTCAACATTCTTGGTGATTTCCGAAGGGTGGTATGCTTGTTATGCCAAGACCAATAACATAATCCTATCCATTTGGTCATGGAGTGACATATAAATAATTTTGACACTCAAATTTACTTTGAAACTACACCAAACACAAATGAAATGACACATAAAACAAGACACACCAAAGGAAATAAACACGTGTTCAACTAGAACACTTATGAAACATAACACAAAAATGAAAGAAAGACACACACACCTAATATAATATTTACAAAACCTTAATAACTAGGTGAAAAACATATTACCATACTTCAACTAGGGTTTAATATGGTTCCTCTTTCATATTTATCACTCTATGAAGGCAATCTAGAATGTGAAGCATGCTTAACATCAACCACTTAAATGTGTAGATGATCAAGAAGCTTACCATATTTGGATCTTATTATGTCTACAAGTGTAATATTCATAAACTTCATGAATGTTCTTTTATTATCTCCAAATACCTTTATTGAGGTTTCAACTTGACTTATTTTTATCATATCTGATTGGTACTCCTCAAACTATAGACTAGAAGGTATGACTACTGCCCCATTCCTTCCATCCTCTTAGGCCTATTGTATTTGATGCGTATGATCATCCAATCCCTTATAATAATGGTCCAATACCTATTAATTTATATTTAACTTAGATGGAGATCTTGACTATTTTTTAATCATAAAAAAATCTACCTTGGACTCATGAAATTCCTCTTTAACTATGGACCCTTAGACAATGGATTGGCATACTCTTTTATGCTTGAAGGAACACTCAAAAATATACTTATTAGACTCATTATCAAAAAAATCAGATATATAATTCTTTTAAGGGGGTATAAAATTACTTAACTGGTCAAAATCTTGACATATGGTATTAAAACTTTGCCATAAGACATCCCCTTCTTATTCATGAGTGTCATCATTAAGGGTAGCCTCATCAATTGTCGGCAGAAAGACATCATTCTTATCACTATAGTGATCAATTAGGTTATTCAATATATCATCATCATATGCATGGATCAATTAGTTACTCTCAACAAATTGTGATAAATAATGATCAACACTTACCTTAACTCCCTCAAATGGTTCTTCATGGATGATATAAGTGTGAAGGTTAGTCTACTTAAAGTATACACAAGGATCATGCTCATAATCATCTACACCACACTCATATAAAAACAAGTTAGTTATGACCTCAAGTTGATAATCACTATCATCCACATTAGACTCTTCCTTTTCATTGATAATATACTTCAAGTTAGATCTTGCTTTAAAATAGGGTTCAATGTCAAACCTTGCAAGAGGATAAGTTATTATGGTCACCTTGGTTCCATAACTTATCCTAAAGGCCAATAAGGACCATCTAGCTAAGAGGTAGACACTTATCTTGGCTATAAATATCTTGAAAGGAAAATTCCAAAGTCAGTAGGCAAGTCCACAACAATAATGTCTTATAGGACAGGGAAACTAAGATAGTCATAGAGAAAAACATTAAAACCTTTGATCAACCCTATTATCTTATTAGGTGTACCATATAATTTAATTAATCCTTTTCTATGATATTATATTTTAGGCCCAAATTATCAGCTACAACTTTGGGCATGAATGATGTAGAGGCACCACTATCAACTATGTAATTATGTACTAGTTTCTCCCCCACTATGAGAGTGAGATATAAAGGTGAATGCTTATCGTCTTTGGTAGATGGTTACAAAATGTTTTTAGGGTAATTTGTAATAGAAACATGACCATTAATTTGACTTTAAGGTGAAATTATAGTAGGGATAGTGTACAATTATTTTTTTAAGAGCTCATTTTGGTGAGGCATATGGAGGACATCCCATAAAGAGATAAATGCTTTGGCATTCTTTAAAAAATACAATATTTTTAGCTAATAAATTCTTACCTTCTATTAAGTCTTTGGAGGCAAACAATTTGTTGGAACTTGACGAATTGAAAAACCTTGAGCACACTTTACCACATTGTGATTTGGAGGAGGTGTAAGATTTTTTAAAACTTTCATGCTTGCATCCATGCCTTAATACCTCAGAGGAGGATTAGATGAACTTGTGGGAATATTACCATCACCTCTTAAATCCTTCCTCTTGGATCTAGTGTTTTATAAAATATAATTTCCTTGATTGAGCACAAAATTATTCTCAACTAGGAAGTTGGTGAAGCTTTCTCCTTGAGGATACCAACCTTCATTTACTTGCATTAAGACCTCATATTTAGCTGATAAGAGAGGATTTAATCCTCCTTGAGAAACAAAAGGTTTTTATCCACCATCATTGGCATCCATGAATTGAACTTGTTACCAATATTTTATTTTCACCAAGTTTCTATGCACCTACCCCATCTCTCTTGTGTTGGTGGTGGAATTAGGATTATACACATTGGAACACATATTGAAGATAGGATACCCTTGACCTCTTCCTCTCCCATATTGTTGAACATATTGTTATTGGTAAGGATAAATATTATATTAGCCACCTTGTTTCTTATTGGATTGCCTAGTTTGAGCCTTTAAGGATAGAAATCTTAGCCTCCAATCAACATCATATTCTACCTTCTTAGGAGTATCTCTAGGCTTGGTGTTGGCATTAGGAACTTGGGCCACACTTGGAGTAATATTAGGAATATTAGGAAAAAAAGTCATATAAATCTTAAGAGGAAACTTTCTAACTTTAATGAGGACATTATTAGCTCTAATGGCTAGTTTATATGATTCAAGAAGTGTGAAACCACCCATGTATTGTATAATTATGGAAATATTAGTATCAATGGCTCTCAAGTATGTAAAAAAGACAAAAATAGAAGGTGGTCTCATGGGAAGAGTAAATATATAACAATTCTTTTGAAACCTCTCATTAAATTAATGTATTATTTCCTTGGGATCTATTTGTATTGTATTGAGCTGATGTATGAGAGAAGTATGGTCACTTTCATATTCAAACCTTGAAGTTAGAAACACTCCAAATTCATCCCATGATGTGATGCATCCACTAGGAATAGTCTTATACCAATCTAGTGATTTCACTATAAGGTACATAGCAAGGAGTCTAATGGAAATATTATCCTTAGTGACATTATAGAAACTACAAAAAATTGAGATATCCCTGTTGTGTTCACTAAGTGTGACATGACCTTCACCATTGAATGTGGTCACACTCTTTGTAGCATTGGGGTAAATGGTATCATATGAATGAAGATGGATTGGATTCTCAGTGTTTAAGGGTAGGAAGGCATGTTTCCTATTCATGATTGATGATAATGATTCACTTTATTGGCTATAAAAATCCTCTTAATCTTCAAAGGGCTGATTAAGCTAAGGGTATTGAACTTCAAGAGGAAGTTTAGGTTGAATAAATGGATTGTTAGGGTTGATAAATATAATATATTATGAATATTAATGACCATGAATTATGAGAGAAAATATATGAAAAAATAATGGTCTAAAAAAATATGTTACCTTAAATGGAGTCGCCAAATGCTGAGTAGCACACCAATTTGTAGTTGATGTTGTCAAGACCAACATTCACCTTGACAAGTTATATTGAGGATAATGTGTCCCAATGGGAATTATAGAAATTTTACCATAAAATACTACAACCTAGATTAATTTTTTCAAGCCTCCTTTATATTTTTTAAACATGGGAATACTTATAGCTATGTGGGTTTTCTTATAGTAGAAGTAGACCTCTAGGTTTAAGGGCTAGCTCCCTAAATTTACCTTAAATAGTGTATCACCTACACTAATTTTTTACTTGTGGTAAAATGGATATAATTATGCATAAAATAAATATATTATAATGGGGTGATAAACCATAAGTATTTCCATAAGACCATCATACTTCTTTCACTTAAAAACAAGACCTAAAACACTAGCTTCAAAGTCCTAGCATACTCTAACATTAGTATTTCAATGTGGAGGTGATATGCATGAGGAATATCAAAGGTAAATGAAAAAAAGATCAATTTTATACAATAAATCCACTTTTACACTTTAAAATAGACCCATAAACTTGACAACACTTCATATGACCTGCTAGAGTAGAACAACTTGCATCAAACATGAAAGGATTGGGAGAAAACAAGGATAGACAAATATCTCTTAATTATTTAGTATACATCTCTTCACACACTTTGAAAATATGATATATGAACTCAAAAAAAAATGTATTTACTATTAAAATTTAAACTAAAATGTTAGAACTAGTAGTGTTTTACCATATATGGAGTGGAAATAATCTACTAGAGCCAAAATGGCTACTACTTATAGAATTTTAGAGAGGAGAGAAGAAAATGAAGTCCAAGAGTCACTAAACCACTTGTTAAGATAATAGAGGTAGTTAAATATGTATGGTAAAATATTATGGAATAGAACATGAAATTTATAATTGTATTAATGTCCCTTAAATCATGAAACTACTGAAATGTGCTGTAGGATTCTTCATTTTCTTACAAAGAAATTGCCTTCATCATTTGACTTTTCATGAGTGCTCCACATTAGACTAGGGGAAAGTGATATGATTGCACTATGAAGGGGTGAATGGGGTTATAAATAAGACCCAACATGTATTTTTTGTGTCCCTAATCATTGATATCCTTATGGACATGAGTTATCACTACCTATAGTCATAATCACCCTTTTTTCACTCACCCTTCACACTTGGCACCAAAGAGGTCTTTAGTTTTCTAAACCAGTCTTCAAAATGGAGTGTATGAAAATTTTAAAGGGTCCTAATTTTTATATATTCATTAGGAAGATAGTAAAACTCCTCCCACTTAGAATTTTCACCTTATCACTTGGTGGTCATTCCTTGTTCACTATGCCAGTTTAGACTAGCTGAGATGAAGTTTTTAGTAGAGGCACTTGTGAACTTAGATAATTAAATAAATTGATATGAGAGGGTAGAGTAGGTCTCAATATATCTCCCAAAATTATCTAAGTCTCTTGAAACCCTTATGTTCTTACACAATACACAAAATTGCTAAAATTTTTTCAACCTATCTGTGTAAGTAGGGTACAACTCAATCTAATAGGAAGGAGACTTAGACAGTCCTCTACAGGCTCAAATCACTTTCATGCTCATTATATCTCATCTAGATTCCTTTCCTTCTTCATCTTTCCCATTAGGTCCTTAGCAAGGGTTTTAGCCTTTAAGGATTGATCATATAGTTATGACATTCAAACTCTAAATAAATTCATCAAATTTAAATTTCAAGACCCCTCTAACATCTCTTATCTCCTTGACCTCCCATTCTAAGAATCCATGTTGTTTTGAGTTTCCCAAGTTGATTTATCAAGATTATCTCTCCATTCTACATACCTTGTTATAACTTTGGGTTGATAAATAACTTACCCATGTTTTTTTATGCACAAAAAAAAAATGAACATACCTGATAGCCACTTATTAGCATGTTATAACTAATTTTAATTCTCATATAGTGTTATAAATGGAAGGGACATACCATTAGGCATTAGGCTTAAATTAGGCCTAGTAGAGATTGATTGAATGCTTGTAGATTTGGGCCACCCTATTTAGTCTCAAGCATATATGAGGATTTACCTATGTTAATTTATGCCTAACATAAATCATGACACCTTTATACAAGGTTTTGATTCTCTTTGGCACCTTTCTTTCATCATTGACTTACTAACTTGCATAGTTTTCATCTTGGGAGTTCCCTCTATTTGAGATAGAATAAAGGGCACTTACCCTATTTATCCAAATAAGAAGGTGGTATAAATGGATTATCCATGTCATAAGGATAATCCATGAAATGTATGAGATCTTGGTCACATGAATAGCCCCTCCAAACATCATTAAACCCTCAAAGTAGACTGTGTGGTGTTCATTGTGTGTAGGGTTGGCATCTGGATTGCATGTTGCATGAAAACTCACTCCATACTCTATTTTTATTATATAAGGATGTACATACAGTGAGGGTACTCCAAATATGGTTATCCTCCAAGTTTTTTTCAAACCCTTCATTACACACTCTCTCTTGATTGGTCTAGACTATAAGTTGACTGTGACTATGTTTTTCCTTTGAGAGGAACTTGCTTGTAGGTTAACTTTTCATTTTAGACCTTGTATCATTGCCTCTCTATATCATTTAAGTAATTTGTATAATCCTCAATCATTTAGGTCACTTCACATCATATCCATTCTAAGCCTATAAATAATATAAAACCCTACACTATGGCTCTAGACATCACATTAATATTTAAGACATCCTTTGGGCCCCTTTGGGTTAGAATGTTTACAAATTATCTCATTATTAACCTTAAACCATTTCCTAGGGAATTATCTACTAGTAATTGGTGGATTAACCAATTTTGTATATGTCCTCTAAACCACCGATGGTCAACCCTTGACCGTTGATGGTTGACCAAGACCATTGGTGGTTATTTGAACTCTTACATGATTAAAGGAATCAACTGTAATTTGACTAAAACTCACTCATTGATTACTATCTATCTAATTTTAGTCTATTGTTCCCATGATCAATGCATGATTAGAATATTGACTAGACTATTTGATAAACCATTTGTTAAACTCTTCAATTCAACCTCCTTTTACTCTATATTAAGAGAGGAAGATAAGGTTTAAATCATTTCATTTTAAGGGAAAGATATTCTAACTCTTGAGTGAATCCAAGAAGCTTCCTAGTGAACTAAGAACTAGGTCAGAAGTTTAGGGTGATTTTGTAACTCATTGTCTTGAGCCACGGTACTATTACCCTATTGACATTACTGTAGGATTCATAACAATATTTCAACCAACACCAACATTCCTCAGATCAACAAAACCTCAAAGCTAAGTATCTATGTTTTTTTATCAAGATTTAGTAATTAGCTCTATTTGTTTTTATTTCTTGTGTCATTCCCCTTTCTTTCCCTTTCATTTCATTTCCTTGTGTTGAAGTTCTGAAACTCTAGACATTTCACCTCCTACCCAAAACCACCCACAAACCATTCTCACTCACCTAAACACCTAATCCCTGAGCTAAATACCTCTAAGCATTATTTTTGTCTTGCAACCAACATCCAATCCAAACATCACTCCCAAAACCTCTCTATAACTCTCCTCAATAGAATTATTTTCCCAAACTAAATCCCATAGTAACCACTGATAGTCTTACTTATTTACCAATGGATTTTTCTAACCATCGACAGTTAAAAATTTCCAATGATCACCTAACCTATGAAGGTCATACCTAACCACCGATGGTTAATGTGTGTCCATTTTCATAATAATAAGCTGATTTGACCCATCTACCTATACCCAAATTCCACTTTTTGAGTTTTTATTTTATCACAGAACTTCAACATATTTTTTGAATCAAGTTTGAGTAATTTAGCATTAACATTAAATCATTTATTTTTATTTTTAAATCAAAATCACTTGTTTCTTTTTAAGCATTTCTTATATTTGATTTTAGTACCTTAAGTTATTTCATGAAAGCACCCATTTTTAGTTTATGAGAACTAAAGTGTTTTAAAAGTGTGGATTGATAGCCTCTAAATAATCTTGTACTTCTCATATCTAGCTCATGTTAGGCAATCCACCCTACTATCTCACTAATCCACCATTTTCTATATCATTTTCTTATCTATAGGTCATCCTCCCCAAACAAAGAGGAGTATTGACAATTGTATGGATTCACATGTGCATAACATATCCAGGTTCTACTAACCTTACCCTTATTTCAAGTTTTAAAACTTTATTTTTAAATAAAATAAGAATTTTTTTAGTGAAACAAAGCCAATCACCAAGGCAGTTAGACCTGAGATCATTGTTAACTATATCCAATTATAGTTAACCCTTATTGAAGCAAAAATGGATCCTGTAAGTGTATATGCAAGATTTAGAACCTGTGTCTCATGATCTAGGACATATTTGGAGGCCTTTAGAGGCACTTCAAACATGTAGATGTTCTTATTTGAATGATTTCATGTTTAGGTCTATATCATGAGATTGTAGGTACATACAACCAACTGTAGGTGGCCTTTTTTTGAAGTAATGGGGTACCTATTGGTGATGATGTAGATCAAAACTCACACTTCAAATTCCTTTAATGTTTCTTGGATCCTTCATATGTATCTCAACTCAATAGATCAATTTACCATATAAATATTCTCCTTACTACTTGAATAAGGAATAGAAGGTAATTTGGATTTCCAAAACCATAGTAGACACTAAAAGGTTGTAGTGAAATAATATCAAGAATGGATGCTTTTTAACATCATGTTCCTCTAATCAAATATCCACTCTCTTTTGAAAGGTGCTCACCATTCATGAAGGCTAAAAGATGTATGCATTTAACTTCATCAAGAGTCTATGTCACATCATAATATAGTTACACCAAAAGTGGCTAGGGCTCTGTGTTGGGGTATTTAGGGAAACCTTTCCCTAAAGCTCAGTTCTTCAGCTTGAACATGGCTTATCAAGCATGCCTACCTCTCAATGACCTCAATATTTATTGTCATAATATCTCCAAATTATCAAGACCTTAAGGAAGATATTAAATCATGTTCAAACTATATACAACACTTTTCAATTCTCTATGGGGGCACATGTAGGTGGATGTTTTAGTATATAGGTAGTGATTATGAGTATGGGTAGTATGCATGATGTATTATATTGTAACTAGTATTAGGACTTCTCAAGGTCTCCATATGGATCCTTTATCCCATGAAATAATTTAAACTAGTCATAATGCCTTCATTTCCATATGATTATCTCTTGAGGGCACCTATAGGTGCACACTGGTGTTGTAGGCCTATGTACATATAAGAGTTTGTTTCTACATGATATCTATGTCATTTAAGGGCTTAGATTGATTTATTATGCTTGAATAAGGTGTTTAAAAACTTAAAAATATTTACCTATTATCCATAAATGTTCTCAAACCTTCTCACAACACATTCACCATGACTATAAATGAATACAAGTAGAGCAATCTGACTGTATTAAACATTCTTGACTGCAACTTTATAGATGATAGTTGTGAGAGTGATATTGGAAGGAGAGGTGATCAATAATACTTTAAATTAAATAAATATATCACCTCACATTTATTTGAAACCATTGTATAGAAATAAACCTTCTGTAGTTGGTGAACTTTGAATGCAAGTCCACTTGGTGATATCAACCTACAACTTGAACTATTTGATTCATCAAATCCCTTAAAAAAATGAAAACAAACATAGAAAAAATGAGTTAAGTAATCCCACATCATTTATAAACCATTTCACCAACTAGATTGTACAGATAGGCTCATATGAAGTAGAACTTGCAGGGTATGGGGATTGGCAAGCAAAATGAAATAGTCAACTTCTTAAGAATGGTTCATAAAGCATAGTAAATAATTATCTCAATTATTTCCATGAAAATTAATTATACAAAATTTAATATCTACCACCAAGATAATTTGACCTAGAACCTCTCCTACTGGTTGTATCATTAGAAAACTTATTAACCAGTTTTGTATGCCTAGTGGAATGATGGAGTTGAGAAATGGTTTTGGTCCATTTTTTATGATCCCAAATCATATAAAGTATGTAAAATAATTAAATTAAGTTTAATATCCATTACATAATATTTTATCACATGCCACTCTCTTCTATAGGCCGTACAACTACCAATACTCCTTTTTCTCTTATTTTCTTGATTTTAGTTATGAACCTACAAGTTTAAGATAGTACAAACACTCCTAATAAGGAATAAAGCATATTGGACATTGGTAGAGATTTTAGAACAGCTTTATACATAGTAAAACCATACCACCTTCATTTATGACCCAAATATGACCCTTAAATGACATAGAATGACACAAGGACTAATTTAGATTAAGATGAAACTACAAACACACTAAATGACATCAAATTAACCATGAAACATCATATAAAAATATAATAAACCCCTATATAGGTATTTTACTATAGGGGGTTGACCTATTTTGACTTGTGAACAAAATAGTCAATAGTTCCTTTAGCACTGTGCTCCTCATAGTCTCTTTATCTGGTACATACATCCTTCTATTTTATTGCAAAAGACCATCATTATCTATTCTATATCTTTTATACCTTTTATTTTAAGAAATATCATACAATGATTTCTTGACCTGATCATAGAATATATCTCTTAGTGATAATTCAATCACTCAATCATTAAAAATACTCTTGATAGTAGTCATGGTCAATGTGTACCTTTAATGACTTAAGGCATCAACTACTCTATTTTTTTTCCTTTTATGTAATTGATACCAAATTCATAGTTAGAAAAAAATCAAACCAATGTTCCTAATGGGCATTCAAATTTGATAAGGTGAAGATGTACTTGAGTCACAATTTATTAGTATTGAGCTAAAATGAATTTCCCAACAGGTAATACCTCCAAACTTGCAAATCATGCATAATTACTACAATTTTTAAGTCATGAGGTGCATAGTTTGTATACACATAATATTTTCAAACTTTATCAATTAATAATATTTATATCTTGAAGGAACCCATCAATTCTCAATCTCTCTTAGTACACCCCTCAAAGGGTGCACTGAGAAAGGGGTGGGAAGACCATTCTACACACTCATCTCCTAAAACCATTCCCATAATCTTTGCCTCTTATTTTTTCACCCTTATTTAATCATTTATGACATCATTATCCCTTCCCTAACCTAAAACCCTTTTTTATGGTTTACGTTATATACCTATCCCCATCAACCTTATACTCTTATTGGTAAAAATTATTAATGTCAAAGTTATCCCTTATCCAACCTAGTCTGCAGCCTAATTTATTTTTTATCAATTATGATACTAGGTCAATTAGATTCACATTATCAGCCTATACTTTTAAGAAGGATTAGAGTTATATCTTCCTATATAAACACATTAATTTCACCATTTATAAGAGAGGAGAAGAAGAAGTAGGATATATTGTGCATATACTTATCTAGCATTATACTTGAGGAGCAAGCTTAGGGTTTCATACTTTCTTTAGAGATACGAATCTTGTCTTGTGGAAAAGTCTTTTGGATGCATTGATAGTTTATATATCTTAGATATGATTTATCCATATCATCTTTTCATAAAAAAATAATCTCTTAAAAATCACCTTATCCAAGGGAGATAATTAGGCTCAGTTGGTTCACCTTCGAAGGTAAGTATTCATAACTTTGCTTTTCCTTTGTAAGAGTGTATAGTTATACATTTTCACTTCTCTTCGATGCATTATGATTATGTATACATTGATGTGAGTATATGTCTACTATACATGTTTACTTATAATTTTTATTACCCATAAGTTGTGCCACAAGCTTTGGTGAGCACTAGATTAGGCTTTTGCTTTACTTGTTATTAGTCTAGTGAATATGCATACATAGGACCTAGTTAAGCTTATTATGTAATTTTGATTGACTGGAGAATTTGGAACCCTCCATAATGATATTATTATGGTAATAGATACCTTGATTAGGTTTAGATAATCCATATTGGTCATGACCCTTATTATCTAATGTATCCCCAATCAAAAGTGTAAGTATAATTTATCTTCTTTGAGATAGGATTGATTTATAAATATATTACATTTACCATTGCATACATTCTAAAGAACCTAACATGAATCTAATCCTTGCAAGTTATATTTCACACTTTCATTTTATATTATCTTATTATATATTTCTATATTTATAGTACTATATTTAACTAGTTGGTATAGTTACAACTTTATGTACACAAGTTTAACACACAATCACATCAAAATGACTATGTTTTGTCTATGTATGTCTTCATTAGATATAATTTATTGGATAAAATATGTCAACACATCACTCTTATTTAGTCTTAGATAAGTATACAAGGTCAAATAGGTTGACTTTGTCATCTTATTTTCTCTGGCAACATTCAAATCAATAAACTATGTTAAACAAATCGACTTAGTCATCTTATTCTTCTTCAACACACAAGGTTTTATAAAATTGGGTCAAAACAATTGACTTATTTTATTGAATTTAAAATTAGAATTTAAATCACTTTAGCATAAAATTTGTAATTTTAATCATCATCAAGACCACCAAGGTTACTTTCTTTCTTCTTTTATCATTTTAGTACTTTCTTTAGTTTTATTTTATACAAATTAGTAGCCTTTAAAACTACAACCTTATAACCAATAAGTCAACCTAGTCAATTAGTTTTGTAGCCTATCTTTTATCTAAAAGATATAGTCAACCCATTTGAATCTATTCTTAATGAATTTGCTTCTATAGAATAGTAGTGACCTAGATGACTACATTCTATACTATTTTCATATAGTGTCACCTGAACTGACTCTGTACTATTATTCATCAAGGAATTAACAACTATTTGATACTAATTAATTTGCACTTTCATTTTTTAGTTTTTTGCATTATTAGAGTTACTCACATAATATAAATATTTGGATTTTCAAATTACCATTTAATCACACTATTTTTCTCTTTTTCACACACTACCAAATACATAATAATCAAAATGCATTTAAACACTTGTCTTATTAAGGCCTACCTACTTGGATTTCATCACCAAGGGGGAAGCTAACTTGGTTTTTTGGCCGAGTATAAATACATGGTTAATGATATATATTAGAAAAACACCTGAAACCCTTATCATTTTGGGATTATGAAGTGAGGGGTTAGGCCCCAATACGAGGCTAGTATTATTTCTAGCATAGATCTCTTTCAGCCTAAATATCCTAAAACCATCCATAGATTAATTTATAGTTCCCTATTTTTAGCCAAATCTCATATCAAACTTAAATTAATACTTTATAATAATATAATAACACTCAAGATGACCACTTATTTATCATTTATTTTTCAATTGATTGCTTACTCACTGATAATTGTGTGTTGTATTACACAAATTTACATTGGGCAGCATTGGTGCAAGGTTATGTGATGTGTGCCCCAATTGTATCATTCACATTGATCCAAATGTTTGTGTTATTTATTTTAATTATTGAATCACTTATACTACTAAAAAAGTTCTCTATTTTTATCACACTATCATTCTATTCGGTATAGTCTCTTACAAATTGTGTTTTCCTCTATCACTAGTAAATAGTTAACCTGTATGACTATGTATCCTTCTCATCCTATTTTATCTCCCAATCTACAATACAAAGTCAACTTGTATGAATTTGTATCTTTCTTTGTCAATCATGTTATATAAATAAGTTGACATGTATGACTCTATATCCTTATCAATTTGTTTCATACCCTGTCTACAATATAGAGTCAACCTGTACAACTTTGTACTCTTTTATACCTACTATAATATAGAACATATTCAACCTATTTGACTCTATATACTTCATACATCTTTACATTTACATCATATTAGTCTTCCTTAATATTTTCCCTTCATCATTAAATTTTTGTTTGAAGACAAAATTGAGTTTAACTCAATAGATATTATGAGCTTTACCAAGCCCAATAGGTTTTCCCATAAGCATTTTATGGATCATACCCTAGATGAAAGAAATGTGCATGTATCCACTTGAAATACAAACTATGGGACCCATCCCCATTCATATTCAATTCACATCCCTCTTTTCTCCTTAAAAGATCAGCCTAAATTAGAATATACTCCAAAAAAGTTTTTCTTCATCAATGAATTTCCTCAACATCAAGAAAAATATCCTTATACTATTTACCATATTATGATAAGTGGTCAAACCAAGGATCCCCATTCACCTTCTGCCACATTCTCCCATCAATTTAGGGACATGCACTTCTTTTCCTCTTAAGCTCTTCTTTCTCTTTTGACGCCCTCTATTAATATGACCTCATCCTCTTCGATTTACTCCACCTCCATGACAAGTATCTCTACTAATATAGAAAGTTATAAATATAGTAGGCCTCTTTTAAAACTTACTCTTATTAATTCATCTACTAGTGCATATTTTTTACCCATGGTAATAAAGCCTCTAATACTGTTTATTCTCATACCTCTACTAGTGCATATTTTTACACACAATAAAATCATGATAATAGTGCATCATTTACTAATAATTCCTCTCAAGCTACTCATATAATGCATGCTACCACTCATAGTGGTACCCAAGCCACTAATACTAATGCCAATACTTCACACAATGTAAATAAAACCACTCAAACCCATCAACTTTGATTAAAAATCTTAATAAAATTAATTCTTTATAAGATAATAATGCCAACAAAATGATGCAAATGAAAAATCATCTTTTCCATCTCCAAAATCACCCTCAACAAGTTCTATGGGGAATGCATAACCAAAGTGCCCCCCACCTCCTCTTTGGGATTCCCATGGTGATCTTATCCCTCAACCACATCTTATTAACAAAATAATTAAGTACCTTCAAAATTAACCCCTTATGACTCAAAATACTAACATAAATATAGGAGGTATCACCCCTACCATTAGTTATAATGGGTCAACTGATCCCACTCTACACTTAAAAACATTTAGAAATCTATAAAAAGGTTGGGTCAAGTTAAATACTTTTATCACTACCAAGATATTAACACTCTCTTTAGAGATGATTTATATTGGTATAACCAATTAAAATCTAATTCCATCACTAGTTTGTAAGATTTAGTCAATGCTCTATTATAAGAGATTTAAACTAGTGACCTCCCTAAAAATACTTTGGCCCATTTTATTAATTATAAGTAACTTGAGATAGAAACCACACAAGTTTCTATCAAATGGTAGAAGGCCTTGTCTAATAAGTGTGAACATATTACGGTAGATTATAACCTCTTTCATCTATTCATCAATGCTCTTTATCTTAAATTGCAATATCAGTTCTAGACTCTCTCTCCACACACTTTGGAAGAGACTATTGACCAAACCAAGTACCAAGATTTCCTTATGCATAAATTTGAGCCATCTCAACCTGATATGGGTACTCACATGCTAATAAAAAATAAAAAGTATCACGCTAATAAGGATGGTGTCACCAATTCTTATGATACCATTCATATTATTCAATCTATTATTCCAAATCATTCTCTGAAACAATCTTCCCCTCCCAACCACATCCTTAATAAAAATTTATCTTCAATAAGTAACATCAATGTTCATAAACAATTATCCTTAACAGAGTTATAGAATAATTTACCAAGGCGTCTTCCATGAGATATTGATCCCACTCATCCCATGAAATCCTAGTATGATCCAAATAAATTCTATTTGTTTCATCCTAGTTGGGGTCATTCTCATGAAATTTTTAGGAATTGCAAAATCTGTATATGAATTTTCTCCTTGTTCCAAATTTTGACCATGATTCTCTCATTCATAAACATCAAAGAGCCTATGACATTACCTTCAAAATCCATGAAATATAAAATAAAACTCAATATTTGAACCTAGCTAATGTTCATTTGTCTATATAAAAAGATCCTCTTCTGAATTGTATACACATAATATTTTCAAACTTTTATTGATTACTAACACTTTTTAACTTGTAACAGCCTATTGATTCTCAATTTCTTTGAGTGCATGTCTTAAGGGGTGCATAAAGAAAGGTATGGTTAGACCATTTGTGTTTCCTAACATTGTTGTCCCTTTTTCCACATTCCATCTACACACTCGTCTCCTAGAACCATTTACCCTAAGATTATTCTTCTTAGTCCTACCTTTTGCAATATTTTTCCTCTTTCTATCCTCTTTTTATTACCTTAACACCATTTTGGATATTTGGCTATCTAGGTCAACTGGGTTGACCCTATATAGTTTAAGGGTATTTTTCACTTTCTTGGTTTATTAGCCTTTCAGCCGACCTAGCTCAGACCTAATGATTTGTCACCAAAAACACACTGGGTCAACCTTGTATGTTGACATTATTGAAAGGATTTAGGGGAAGATATACCTATATACAATTTAATTTCCCACCATTTCATAAGAGAATAATTAAGATAAAATAAGTATGAGTAAACATCTTCTTGTTGACCATTCTACTTGAGGAATAAAGCTTATGGTTCCATACTTTCTTTGAAGATACAGATCTTGTCTTGTGGAGAAGTTTTTTTGATGATTAGATAGGTTGTGTATCTTATAGCTAATTTATCTTGGTTATCCTTACATACCATAATAGTCTTTTGTGAAGCACCTTGGCCAAGGGAGAGATTAAGGCTCAATGGGTTCATCTTTAAAGGTAAATATTCCTAACTATATTTCTCCTTTGTAAGAGTAGATAGATAATGCATTTATATTCTTCTCCTATGTATTAGGATTATTTATACATTAACATAAGTATATGCCTTTTAATACATGTTTAGTTTAGTTTGTTTTATTTTTTGTAATGCCTTCTCTGTAAAACAAGCTTTGGTGTGCACTATATTAAATTTACTTTCTTGTTTACTAGAATAGAGTGAATATTTTAAGCCTTAGGACTCCATTCGGGTTTTTGTGCAATTGTGTTAGACTATAGGATTTGGAACCTTTCCTAGCATGATATGTTGTGACAAGTGATCCCCTAATTGGTTCTAGCAGATCCCCATATTGGTAATGCTCCCACTTAAAAATTGTTTCCCCAATTATAAGTGTAGGTATGCTCTATATTCTTTTAGCTAGGATTGATTTATAGACATGATGCATTTCCAATTACATACATTCTAGTGAACCTGACGTGAAACTAACCCTTGTAATATTTATTTCATTTTTTCATTCTTTTAGTCATCATTTTTATCATATATTTTGACATAATAGATCAATTATATCAACCCAAATATTTTTATTTGTGAATAGGTTTCTAGTAATAGGCAACTAGATCAACCCAATCAACTTAGTATAGGTTTCTAGCCTTTTAGACACCTAGTTTAGCCTACTAGGTCAACCCAATTGACCACTTATAATTTCAGCACTTTTTTAGTAGGCTCTTGTACATCTTGATCGATTCTATTGACCTAGTTTATAGGTTTATTAATTATACTTCAAGGTTATTCATCAATAATATTCCTTCATTACATATCTAATCCACCAAGGTTCTTTTTCAATTCTTTATTTCTTTGTTTTATGTCTCTCTTTTCATATTTTGCAATCTTTAAAATTGCCCTTGCACAGTCAACTAGATCGATACCACTGACCCAATTCTATGTGTTATTTTCTATCTAAAATTACTAGATCGACACTACTGACCCAATTCATTTTTGGACTTTGCTTCTATATTATAGGTTTAACCTTGTTGACCTTGTTTTGTATTTTTTGCATATAGTGTCAATAGTATACCTTGTTTCAAATTAGAATTAACCTTATATCTATTTGTAATTAATTCACACTTTCTTTTCCTATTATTTATATGCTTAGAATAATTCACATAGTTTAATTAGGGGTTTTTAATTAACCACTTAGTTTCACTATTTATATTTTTTGCACACATGACCAAATCACAAAAACACAAACAAGCACTTTAACATTTTGTCTACCCTAGGCCAACCTACTTGGATTTCATCACCAAGGAGGAAACTTACTTAATACTCCAGTCAAGTATAAATCATGATTAATGGTATATTCTAGCTAATCACCCAATACCCTTAATATGTGATGTGTGAAGTGAGGGGATAGGCCCCAATACCAAGCCTATATCATTTCCACTACAATCCCTTTCAACTTAAACTACCTGAAACCATCCTCAGATTATTATCTAGTACCTTATTTATAACCAACTTCTAATCACATTTAAAATCATTCTTAATAATCTAATTAATAATCAAGTTGACCAATTAGTTAGCTTTACTTTTCAAGTTGTTTGTTTGCTCTTTATTCAATTGTGTGCGTAAAATTTTGTGTTAACCAATGTTAGTGAAAGATTTTGTTTTGTTTGTTTTAATTGGATTGGCTAGTATTAATCCAATTGATTGTCTATTTACTTTCAATATTTACTATTTTTCATTACTTACAAAGTTATCTAGTTTCATTTTGAAATATATTTTTAGGATTCTTAAAATCCATGTCTATTGTATAAGATCAACCCAATCCACCTAGTAGCTTTTTTACCTTCTATACACTGTATTGGATCAGTGCAGTTGACCCTATATCATTTTAGTCACTTCTTTATCCTTTGCTTTCTCATCTCTCTTATTTTACCTTTATCATGGACTTTCTATTGGTAATGACATTGATTTGTAGTTAATGGACATGATGAAATTTACCAATCCTAATAGGTTACCCATAGATATAGTAGGGCTCCTCTTTTGGATGCTACTAATGTTAATATTTTGACTCACACAATGAAATATGGGACCCCTCATCATACCTCTTCATAACATAATCCTCTTTTCTCACTATAATACCAACCTCAGTTAGATTTTACTCCTAAAATGCTTTTCTTTATTTTTGAATTTCCTCAACATAGAGGAAAGGATCCTTCTACCATTTATAACCTCATGATTAGTGGTCAAACTTAAGAGCCTCATTCACCTACTCCTACATTAAATATTCGATTTTGAGGTATAATTTTATTTGTTTCTCAACCTCTTCCTTCAATTTCAATTCCTTCTTATGCCATGATATCTTATTCTCTAACCTCTTCTACCTCTATGCCTAGTATATCTACTAATATGGTAGGTTCTACATCTAGTGGGCCTTTCATAAGGTCCACTATCCTTAATCCTACAAATAGATCACTATTTTCTACCCAAGGGAATCATATTTTTAGTGCTTCTTACTCTCAACCATTTACTATTCCATCTTTTACTTCACAAGAAAATTTAGCCACTAGTACTTCAAATTCTCATAATTATTCTAAAGCTCATATTAACACTAATAGTGGTACCCAAACCACTAATACCAATGTGAATAACAATAATAATGATTATAATGTTAATAAAACACATCAAATTTTATTTTAAACTCTCAATCAAATAAATATCTTTCAAGCTCATAACACAAATCAAATGATGAGAATGCAAAACCACCTTCTCAATCTTCAATCTCATATGCAACCAATGGCTTGGGACACACATAACCAGAATGTTCCCCTTCCTCCTCTTCAAGATTCTCAACTTAATCTCATTCCTCAACCTCCTTTAGTCAATAAAACTATTAAGCATCTATGAAATGAACCTCTCACTACTCAAATTAACAACATTGATATAGGAGGTATAACACCTATAATTTATTATAATGCGTTAACTAATCCTACCCTTTACCTTAAAACATGTAGAAATCTTTAGAAGGATTGGGTAAAATTAAACACTTTTGTTGTTACTAAGCTCCTAGCCAAAAATCTCACAGGTGATGCCTTGGATTGGTATAATCAACTTAGAGCTCATTTCATTTCTAGTTTAGAGGTCTTAGTAAATGCTTTATTGTAATAATTCCAAACTAATAATCTTCCTAAAAAAACTTTGGCCCATTTCATTAATTGAAAAATATATGAGAATGAAACTACCCAAGCCTTTGCTAAGAGATGGAACACTTTGTCAAATAAATGTGAACATAATATGGTGGATGATAATCTTTTTCATATCTCTACAAATGTTCTCTTTCCTAAACTATAATATCAATTCCACACTCTCTCTTCACATACCTGTGAGGAGGCTATTGACCAAGTTAATAAGATGAGATTTCCTAATGCATCAATTCAAGCCACCCCAACCTTTCATGGGTCCTTTTTTATTACTTAAGAATAAAAACAACAATATCACCAAAGATGGTGTTACCGACTCTTTTGACACCATTCACAATGTTCAAGATATCATTCCTAACCCTTCTTTAAAACTAGCTCCTTCTTCTCAACAATATACTAATCCTCGTTTATCTTCACCCAATAACCTCAATGTTCATAAACCTCTATCCTCAGTTAAATTGATTTAATGTCTACCTAAGCCTCTTCTATGAGAGATTGACTCTACCCATCCTATGAAATCCTGGTATGATCCTAACAAGTTTTTTTGGTTTCATGCTAGTTGGGTTCATTCTCATGAGACCTATAAACAACTTCATAATTTAGCTATGGATTTTCTTATTGGACCTAATTTTGATCATGATTCTATTATCCATAAGCATCAACAAGCCTATAAGATTTATTTTAAGGACTATAAATCACATGATAAAACCCAAGCCTTGAATCAATAAAATGCTCATTTGGCTTTCTAAAATATCATTTACCTAATCATCAAAATATCCAATAAAATCAAGATAAGCCTACCCCTTCTGTATACACATTATTTTCAAACTTTTATTGATTAATGACACTTCATATTTTTTAGGAACATATCAAGTCTAAATTTCTTTGAGTGCATGCCTTAAGGGGTGCATCGAGAAAGGGGTGGGTAGATCATCAATGCTTTGTAATATTTTTGTTCCTTTTTCCACTTTCCATCAACAATATAGCATCCTAAAAACTTGAACCCTAAGCTTATTCTTCTCTTTCCTATCCATTCTAGTCATTATCATGATTTAGCCCCTCATTTATTTTCTTATTACCCTTTCGACCTATCCATTACACTAGGTTGACCTGGTTGACCTATTGTGTTTTGGGTTCACTTTAGCTCTTTTTATTTCTTAGCCTTTCAACCAACCTAACATAGACTTTAGGCATTAGCCTAAGACTATACTAGGTCCACCAAGTCAACCTAGTATAACCAACATGTTTAAAAGTTTTTATGCAAGTTAACACCATATATAAGGTCATTTACCACCATTTGATAAGAAGATAATAATAAATCAAAGAAGTGTGAATGAACATCTACTTATTAACCATTATACTTGAACAATAAATCTTTAAGGTTCAATAATTTATTTAGAGCTCTAATCTTATGTTGTGGAGAATTATTTTGGATGCTTAGGTAGGTTGTGTATCCTAGAGATGAATTATCTTGGTTGTCCTTACAACCACAATAATCTCTTGTGAAGCACCTTGGCCAAGGGAGAGATTGAGGCTTGATAGGTTCATCTCCAAAGGTAAGTATTCGTAACTTAATTTTTCCTTTTTAAGAGTAGATAGATAATGCATTATGTATTCTTTTCTTCCATGTACTAAGATTAGGTATACATTGACATGAGTATATTTATCTTATGCATGCTAAGTTTAGTTATTGTTTACTTGTTTTATTTTAATCCCCACTTTGTGTGACAAGCTTTGGTGTGCACTAAATTAGCTTACTTTTCTTATTATTAGAATAGTTTACTTTCTTGTTTATTAGAACAAGTGAAATATCAAATCATATGACTCTTTTAGAGTTGTTGTGTGATTGTGTTAGACTGTAGGCTTTAGAACCCTTCCTAGTAGGATATGTTGTGACAAGTGATATAAGTAATCCCCTAATTAGATCTAGCAGATCCCCATATTGGTTATGCTTCCACTTAACAAGTGTATACCTAATTGGAAGTGTAGGTGTGTTATATCTTATCTGATCCAAGATTAATTCATGTACATCATGCAAATTTGATTACATACATTCTAGTGAACCCGATGTGAAAATAACCCTTGTAGGATTCTTTTCACTTATTTCTTTCTTTTTGTCATCATTTCTATCATATATTTTGACACATTGGTTTGATTTTATCAACCCAATTATTTTTCTATATGTATAGGAATAGGCAACTGGATCGATCAACTCAACCTAGTACAAGTTTTTGACACTTTTAGACTTTTAGTTTAGCCTACGAAGTTGACTAGGTTTACCTAACACATTTTCAACCACTTTATAGTATGTTCCTATATATCCTAATTGATTAGCTCAACCCAATATAGGTTTCAATTTTCAATACGTCTAGATTAGCCTACTAAGTTGACTAGCTTAACCTAATGTATTTTTAGACATCCTATTCAACCTACTAGGTCAACCAAGTTGACCTTGTGTATTTTTATAGCTTTTTAGCTTTTATAGTAGGTTCTTGTATAGCTTGGTCAATTAGTTCAACCTAGTTTTTTATATTAGATCAGATTTATCCATGGTTCCACATCAACAATCTCCTTCATTTTCATCTTTGAATCATAAAGGTCAGTTTCTATTTCTCTATATCTTTCCTTTTTTGTACTTTCCTTTCAAGTTTGTAGTCTTCAAAAAATTTCTTGTATATTTAACTAGATCAACCTGGTTGATATAGTTTTGTGTTCTGTATGTTGTCTGAAATAACTAGGTTGACTTGGTCAAACTAGTAGGTTTTTTGGACCCTATCTTTAGCAGTACTAGCTTGACCCTATCAACCTAGTTTTGTATGTCATGAATATATTGTTCTCACTATACCTTATTTTAAAGTTGGAATTCACCTTATATGTTAATCACATATTTCCTTTCAATTGTTTTCATGCTTAGAATAGTTCACATAGTCTAACATTTTAACATTTAACTACCCAAGCCAACCTACTTGGATTTCATCACCAAGGGGGAAGCTAACTTGATGCTCTATTCAAGTATAAAGTGTGGTTAATGGTATATTATAGATAACCACCTGACACCTTTATCACTATGGTGTTTGAAGTGAGGGGTTAGGCCCTAATACCAAGCCTGTATCATAACCACTATAGTCCCTTTCATCCTAAACTTAGCTAAAACCATCTATAGATTGTTATCTAGTATGTTGGTTTCAACTAACTCCCTATCATTTAAAATTATTCTTAACAATCTAATTAACATTTTAGGTTGACCAATTATCTATCTTTACTTTGAAAGTTATTTGCTTGATCTTTGATCAATTATGTGTGTAATAACTTGTATTAGCCAACATTGGTGTAAGGTTTTGATTTAAATGCATCAATTGGATTGGCCAACATCAATTCAATTGACTATCTATTTACTTTTAGAATTTACTTTCTTAGATCGAATGCAAACTATCTTCTTTCATTTCACAAACTTATTATTAGTTCTTTCTTTTACTTCTTGTTCATTGTACTAGGTCAACCCAGTCAACCTAGCACATTTTTTAACCCCTATATATTGCACTAGGTCTACCTAGTCAACCTAATATTATTTATAGGCTTTTTTCCCCTTGTTTATTAGTCTTTGTTATTTATACTACGTCAATCTTGTAGACCTTGTATAGTTTTATAGTCCCTATTTTTTCACCAGGTCAACCTAGTTCTGTGTCAATCACTTTTTGATTCCTTGCTTTCTTATCTTACCTCTTCTCCATTTCATCATGAACTATCTATTTGGTGATAACAATGAAGTTCAAATAGTAGACATGATAAAATTTACCAATATTAATAGAATATTTCATAGAAAAATTAGGGTTCCTTTCAATAATGCTACTAATGTTCATATTGCAACTCATACAGTGAACTATGGGAATAATCATACCTCTTTGAATAAAAACCCTCCTCTTCTCCTAAAGGATCAGCTTGAGCTATATTATACTCTTGAAATTATTTTATTTATCATGAAATTCCCTCAACATAGAGGGAAGGATCCTTCCACCATCTATAACCTCATGATTAGCAGTCAAGTCAAAGAACCTCATTCTCCTAATTCCACTTTCTCAACTAGATTTAACAATACCAATTTATTTCTTCTCAACTTCTTCCTTCAAACTTGACTCCTTAATATGCCATGAAATATTACCCTTTAACTTCTTCTACCTCCATGCCTAGTATCTCAACTAACATGGTTGGTTCTACATCTAGTGGGCCTCTTATAAGATCTACTATCCTTAATCCTTCCACTAGTTCATTGTTTACTATCCAAGGAACTCTTGCTTCTAGTGCTTCTTCCTCTCAAGCATTTACTATTACATCTTTTTATTTTCAATAAAATTTTGACACTAGTGCCTCAAATTCTCATAGCTCTTCTCAAGCTCATATCAACACTAATAGTGGTACCCAAGCCACTAATACCAACTCAAACACTAATACTACTTCTAATAAAACTAATCAAACTCATAAACTATTATTTCAAACTCTCAATTAAATTAATGCATTCTAAGCTCATAATATGAATCAAATGATGATAATGCAAAACCACCTTCTTAATCTTCATTTTAATCCTTAGTCAATGACTTGGGGCTCACATAACCAAAGTGTTCCTCCTCCCCTATTCAGGATTCTCAAGGCAATCTCATTCCTCAACCTCCTTTAGTCAACAAAGTCATCAAGCATTTACAAAATGAACCTCTTACTACCCAAATTTATAACATTGATATAGGAGGTATAAAACCTATAATCTCTTATAATGGATAAACTAATCCTACCCTTCATCTTAATACATTTAGAAATCTCTATAAATATTGGGTCAAATTAAACACCTTTACTGTTACTAAATTCTTTTCCAAAACCCTCACTAGTGATGCCTTGGATTGGTATAATCAACTTAGATCTCATTCCATTACTAGTTTGGAGGACTTAGTGAATGCTTTAGTACAATAATTCCAAACTAGTGATCTTCTTGAAAACACTTTGGCCCATTTCATCAATTGAAAACAAAATGAAAATGCAACCTCCCAAGCATTTGTTAAATGATGGAAGACTTTGTCAAATAAGTGTGAACATGACATGACTGATAACAATCACTTTCATCTCTTTACCAATGATCTTTATCCTAAATTAAAATATCAAGTTTGCAACCTCTCTCCACATATGTTGGAGGAGGTCATTAACCAAGCCAAATGACATTATTTCCTTATGCATCAAGTCAATCCACCCCAACCTTTCACGGGTCCTCAGCTATTACTTAAAAAAATGTAATATTACCAATGATGGTGTTATTGATTCATATGATACCATTCATAATGTTTAAGTTTTCATTCCTACCCCTTCTTTATAACCAACTCCTCAACAATATACTAATCCTCATCTCTCTTCAACAAATAACATTAATGTTCATAAACCTCTTTCTTTATCTAAGTTTCTTAAACATCTACCTAGGCCTCTTCCTCAATAAATTATTCCTACTCATTCTATGAAAAATTGGTATGATCCTATCAATTTTTTTTGGTTTCCTACTAGTTGGGGTCACTCTCATGACACCTATAGACAACTTCATAATTTAGCTATGGACTTTCTTCTTGGACCTAATTTTGATCATGATTCTATCACTCACAAACATCAACAATCTTATGAGATTGATTTCAAGGACTACAAAAATCATGATAAAGCTCAATCCTTGAATCAAGCAAACACTCATCTAGCTATCTATAAAGATCCTTTACCTAATCATCAACCTATTAAAGAAAACCAAGACAATACCACTCCTTCCACCAATAATGTAGAAAGTCTTGTTGAACAAACTTCTGAAGAGAATGTGGTTAGCATGACTAATATGTGAATGGTAGTGCCTTTCATCAATTCTCAAATTATCTACACCCTACCTCCTTCTAAGACATACCATGTTATCCAAGATTATTTTCCAAATCATTTTAATGAGTTGGTGAAAAAAGAGCTTATAATATTTGATGAATGTTTGATTTATGATTCTCCCTTGGATAACACATCCCATTATATTTCTACCATTCTTCCATCATCTTCTAATACCAATGATAATCAATCTTCTACTGATAATCAAACTTGTATTCACACTTATTCTACTTCTCAAGATCAATCTAAACCAACTACTTCTAAATTCCTAAATTATTTAAAACCTTATTCTAAACCTTATCATTCTTATCAACATAAATTTAATTTAACTTTGGCTCCTCCTTCTAAAGACCTCCTTAACCATTATGCCCCTATATCTAACAATATTATCATGGGTTATGATGAGTGGGATCCCATTATGGAGCTCACTAATATCCAATATCAAATTCCATTTCTTGAGATTATGAAGGCTTCTCACCATCATCAAAATAGTATTATGAAACTATTATTTGATATGAATGTCCCTTGTCCTCCTTAATCAGGATGGGAGGTATCCTTATCTAGTTTAGAAGATAGTATCTTGAAACAATATGAAGATATATCCATCAATGTTAATGAAACTATTGATAATTCTCTTTTTTTGAAATTTCCCATCACATCAATGATTCCTGATGAGATTAGGTTTCATGTAGATGATGATCCCATATGTATTAGCATCCAAATAGGTGATATCCAAGTTAAATGAACATTGATTGATGAGGTTTCTAGAACTTGTGTTGATTATATTGATTTCATTAAAACCCTTAGACATTCATAATGGAATATTAAGTCTACACATAACACCTACCAAGGATATGATAGAAGTCAAATGCCTCCTCTTGGGTGTGTGTGGCTTCACATTAAAGTCCCACCTATTACCATTCATGTAAAGGTGATGATCTTTAACTTTACCCTATCTTATAACATATTTCTTGGTAGGTTGTGGACTCATTGTATGTGAGCTATCATTTCTTTTACTTATCAATGCATTAAATTTCCTCATAATGGATCCCTTTATAGGATTCAAGGAGATAGTAACCCTTGGAATTTTAAACATTTCCAATATCATGGTGTTTTCAATATTTCTACTCTTGATCCTTTACCTAGAATTCCATTCCATTAGTCATAATGTTTAAATTTTCCTATCAACTTAACCAAAGGTTATAATGGACATCTCAAGATCATTGGTAACATTTCTCCCAACCTTTTAGACTCTGATCATGATAATCCCAATGAGATTAATTTAAAAATAAATACTTCTAATCTTGAGCCTCTTCTCATCTCGTAGCTTCCTACTTCTTTAGAGCCTCATTATCACAAACCTCCTTGTGATGACATTCCCATAGTCTTATTCAAGACTCAACATTCTATTCACCATGATTCTTCTAATGAAAAAGTTATTCCAACTTGTGTTACTAATATTCATATCCTAGATTATGATGATGTCTATTATTTAGATGATCCTTTATTAGGTGATCTTGTCCAAGCCTTTGATGCCAAGATTATGCATTATCATTCTTCTTTACTTGAGTCTTTTCATGTGTCTTCTCATGTTCCAACATTTATAGTTCCTGATTCTTGAATTTTTTCTCTTTAACATATAGTAGAGATGTTATCAACACCTCCAATTTTTTAGGTGCCCTATAAGACTATGCTCATGGATCATGCTATGACTAGACCTTACCATTTTTCTATGTTCCCTCACTCCCATCATTGGTTTAACCCTAATGTTAGTGTAACCATCAAAAATTATATTGATCCCACCCCTCCCACAATATAACCTTTATAAAAACTAGTTATTATTGCTACTTCCACTATTTACAAGCGTACTCTTGCTTCTTCCACTAATATTCCTTCTATTATGCCAAGTTCTATTTATTTTCCATTACCACCTTCTATTGGTGATGGTTTTCTTCCTTTTCCTAAGATGGATCTTGTGCCCACCAAATGGGCAAATGATTTATTTTTCTTCTTTCACACCTATTGTACCTTTTCCCATGAGTGTTTCTCCTAAAAATACTCATAAGTGTATATGTTACTTCCATGGGACATATAATCACTCTTCTACCCATTTTCATAAGTTATGTTAATATATTGATACCTTGTATCCTTCTTCCCCATAAATAGAAACTACCATACCCCCTCCAAATATCCTTCCTAAATATATACTTAACTATGGTGAGAGGTATTATCAATGACACCAATTTAGAACACATCACACTAATCATTGTCATATCCTTTAGCATCATCTTAAGGACCATATTATAACTATTATTGGACATTATACCATTCCTCCCATAGGTCATTCTCATAAAAAGGCTCCCCATTCTTCTCCTATATCTACACCTCCTATGGTGCCTTCACCACCATCTATCCCTCTACCTATTTTTCCTTCTCCACCTGTGGACCCTCATTCACCCATAGATCCTTCTCCACCAATGATTATTACATCTCCCATAGATCACATTCCCACACATTTTAATAACCATCCTTTAGTAAATTTCCCTCCTTAACATGATCCAATGAGTATTCCTAGTTTTTTATTTGAGGAGATTAGAAAAGAAGTATTTGCAAAGTTTTCAACAAAGATTGATGAGACATTAACAACAGTTCATATTTAGTTTCATAAATATTTATCTGATGTCTTGGATAATGTGTTTGGATATATTTACTAGTATTTATGAGCACATGCATGGTGATTCCCCATTTTTTATCTATATTATATGTGTGTTCCAATATTATTTCTATTTTTGATTATATCATTTGACACTTTATCAAATTATTTCCTATCTTATATCATGTTTCTTCCTGTTGTTGTATTATAGTTAGCTTTTTTTTTTTTTGCATATACTTGTCTTTTCCTTATCATTGTTATTTTTCACTTACCATTATTCTCTTTTTCTTTAGATTTTTTCTCAAAACTCTTCCCTTGTATCTTCATTATTGTTTACTTTCTTATCTTTATTTTTCACATATAGTTATCATGGTTATTTGGTTATATCTACCTTGTTCCCTTTGGTTATTATCTCATATTACCATGTGATTAGTTAGCACATAGTCTTTCTCATTACTATTTCCTTTTATCAATCCACCTTTTGATATCCTTTTTCTTTACTCCTTTTTTTAAAATAAGCATATACATGGTTGAGAATTGAGATCACATACTTGTTCATTTTCAATCCTAAGTGTTCAAATCAGTCTTTTATCTTGGGTTACTTATCTTCTTTTAGCCTTAGCTTATAACTCATCCGTGTGTATCACTATCTCTAACATGATTGGTCATTCCAAGTCCATATGGAGGAGGAATATTTAATAAAAATCCTTAAAAAGAAATTTAAAATCCAAATCATTTAAACAAAAGGTAATGATATCAAAAGGCAAAAATATTGAATATCTTAAAAGTCTAATCACACTAAAAGATGTGATTCAAAGCACATCTCCTTCCTCTAGTCAAAGATCAAACTCCATAGTTGGCCTCATGATAGAGCTAAGGTCTTTTGGGATATGGTAGGCTAGTATGTTAGAAGAGGATAATAATAAAAAATATTTTAGTGCTACCTAATTTCTCATGTAATTACCCAATCTTCATAGTAGATCGATGGCTATATAAGGGGTTCTGAGGAGTGGGGAATATGTCATGGGGACGTAGGTCCATTTTAATTTTATTAGTAATAATATACCTTCATGAGTTGATCTTATTAGCACACTTATTTGCCTACAAAGCTTTGTGTCTACAGTGAATAGGTTTCCTTTGTACATAGACAACCACTAATCACTTAGTGTCTTCTCATGTCTTTAGTATGCCTCTTTCCTCCTAAGGTCTTTTCATAAGATGCCTAAGTATTTTATTTTTACACTTCCTTTTTCATTCCCTTTCCTCATATTTTCTCTTGGGAAATATTATTTTTCTTTCTGATCACTCCCCATGGGATTTCATTTTTGAGTTGCTTTGTAAGACCATGGATAAGACCTGACATCCCTCACAAATTACCACCTTTTCCATCCTATTACCCACATCCCTGATTTACCATTCCTAATCCTTCTACTTACTAGTGTTGTTTTGGTACTCATTGGGTTTCATTTTGTGAGTTGTAGTGTAAGACCATGGATTGGACCTAACCCTCCTCATAAAAATATATTTTTTCCAATAAACAAGTCATCATCCAGATTACATGTTTCAAGTAAGAGCTAAGATTTGATTAAATATGAGGTTACACATAATTTTACATACTTCCCATATTGATATTTAGTATGTTTTATGCTTACTTCATTTTTATTTCACCCTTTTATTTTATTATTTTCTAAGTGCATGTAAGATTACAACCATTTCTTGAATTTCTCATACTTCCCAACTTGAATTAGTATGATAAATTTAAGAGCAAGTTTTTCCAAAATTTCTTTTTCTTTTGTACTTCGCATCATGAAATAGTATAATTGATTGACTTAATTTTGATTTATTTTTATTATCATTTATTCCCTTTTACATACCTTCCATTTTATTACATTATTTTTCATACTTCTGAACATGATATTTAGTATGATTTTACTTATTTTAATTTGGTGCAAAAATATTTTACTTTGGTTTGAAAACAAATCCCCTTTTACCATCTTTTTTTCCATTTTATTGTATTGTTTTAGAATAAGGTAAAAACAGGTTTTGAAGGGACCCCAAAACCCTGAAACAAAGGTAGAAGGATAAAACAGTTATGACCACAGCAAAAACCTAAAACCTAATTCAAAGAAGTATCAAAATCAGGTTTTACATGGACCTGAAACCACTAGAAAAGAAAACCAAAAGATAGACCCCAGGTTTTACAGAGACCTGGCAACTCCATAGTCAAGAGAATATAAAAAACTAGGAAACAAGACCAGATATCACAACCAACTAAAAGAACCAGGATCTATTATTCTAGTTCTAAAATCATCTTCACTACTTCCTTACCTTTCACAGCAGTGTCCTGAATGGTAGTAGCCGCCGACGTGGCTCCCTCTTGCATTGCTTTCTTTCTTGAGCTCTGTCTAGTTCTCTTGATAGGCCCTTCCAAGGATTTGATTTCCTCATTTGCTCTTTTTCCAATGTTTATAGCAGCAACACATATACTAGATGTAACCTCCTCCATCTTCATTTTTCTTTCCTTAATGAGTTCCCTTAGGTTTTTCTCATAGTCTTTGAGTTTGATGGGAATATCTCTCATCTGCTTTTCCATGTTATTGATTTTGTTTCGAACTGCCTCCTGGTTACCTTCCATTATTTCCATTTTCCTATTGAGTTCCATTATCTCCTTATACATCCATGAATCGAATTGAAGGATAACATCTGCTTTGCAATTGGTCAATCTCGTAGGTATTTGCCTTCCGTCATTCTGCCTTTTATCACTCTAATCTTCTGTGTTCTTTTTAGGACTGTTTCTAGCTTCTTCTATGTGATCCTCCCTTTCCCTTCGTTTCTGATCCTGAGTTTCAGTAGGGCTTTCATTTTGGTTACTAACATCCTTAACTTGAGCTCCCATTTATGTTACTTGGTTGTCGCCCTGAGCTAGATTTTCCCTCTCATTTATCGAAACAGGGTCCTCAAAATGATCATCCAAAACTTTATCAATTTCCTCAAACACTTGCTGGTTTTCCTCAGAATCATGGTTACTATTTTTAGATTTTTCCTCTATAGTGACTCCTTTCTCATTCTTATCTTGAACTTCTTCTTCCTCACTGGAACTTGATTTCCTGCTTTCTATTCCTCCCTCTTCCTCCACACTCTCATCCCTAGAATTTTCAGTACTTTCCCACTCTATTTCCTCATCAGCATTCTGATTTTTGAAACTAGGGAGCTTGAATTTAGCTTTTTCTTTCCCTTTTAAAATTTCATTCTTGTTATTCTGTAAGTCCTTATTTTTTTCCAAATAAGGATTCATTACAATGGCCTTGTTCTTGTAGTGACCTTCAATTATCAAAATTAATCCCTCTTGCAAAATAGGATGAGTCTCCTTTTTCCTATGAGTGAACAAACTTTGGATCAAAGAGAAACGCAAATAGAAAGGAAAGGAGATTCTTACTTTGTGTCTGAAGTGATTTTGAAATACAAAATGAAATTTGTGGACTCTTTTGCTTCTTCCATCAAGTATGAAATACTCGTGGATACAGCATAAGATGTCCCTCTAGATACCCTTAATCTGCTCCAATTCAAAAAAATCCCCATTCTTTTCCAACTGTTGTTCCTCAACATCCATCTTTGGGAATTTGCAAAAAGCCTCATTTGAAATGCTGGTATGCTTTGAGAATTTTATTCCTTCCATTGGAAGCCCCGTGACCTCCGCTATAAATTCCTCGGTAAGATTCATCATGATGCCATGCAGGGTAACCCTATCATCAATCCAGTTTTTGAAAAAAGCCATTGTAATATGGGGTTTTGAACCATGAAGCCATTCCATATAGCTCACAACCTTCCCTCTCTAGAGGATCTTCCAGACATCTTGTTTTGCTTTCCACTCTTCACATTTTTTGGGTTCCTACTTCCTTGGTTCTCCTTTCCTTATGCAAGCCATACAAATATCCTTTAACACCCAAGCACTATAAGCTAAACATTGAACCCAGCTATTACCAATTTGGAACAAAACTCGTCTTTTTTTAGGCACGTTTAGAATCCACTTCACGTACTCTAGAGCATTTCTATTTAATGAGTGTAAGCCTTTCTCCGTGAAGCCACTCCACCAAATCATTGGTTTTCTATTCCAAGCTGATCTTTCCCTCCTTTGCATGAATTGTGTCATGATGAATGAGCACTCTAAGATCCACATTCTTGTTTAATGTATCCTGCCAACTCACCTTGTGTTCTGTTTGAACTGCGTGATTTGCTATCCAATCAGTAACTCTGTTAGCTTCACAATAAGTGTGGGTAATAGTAATTTTCTCAAATTTTTTGATTAAATTTTTAATTTCCATCACCATTGCCTCTATAGTCCATGAAATAGAATTTTTATTGTTTAGAATATTTATGATATTCAAGGAGTCCCCCTCCAGCCATAATTTAGAATATCCTGATTCAACAACTAGTTTGATGGTTTGAAGGGCAGCAGAAGCTTCAGCAATATGACAGTTTGACTTACCAATGGGGATAGCAATAGCATCGATTACATTTCCCACATGGTTTCTCAAGACTCCTCCACATTCTGCATTCCCCGGGTTCCCTTTAGCAGCTCCATCAAAGTTTCCTTTAATCCACCCATGAGGGGGGACATTCCAAGTAACACCTAGTCTAGGATTTTTAGGTTTAACAATAGATTTTTTGGATCTTAAGGGATTATCAATTTAAAAGGCTGGATTAGGATCCCTTTGCGATGAGAAATTCTCCTTAATAGCTCTAGTAATGTTCTGCCCCACCACCCATCCGGGAAGTTCTTTACTTCTAAAAATTTGGTTATTTCTTTCCTTCCATATTCCCCACCAAATATGGGGAAGAGTTAGTTTCCATAAAAATAGAACTTCAAGATTCTTAGAGGGACAATACCAACTTTTAAAAGATAGTTCCACACTTTTGTGGTGAATCCAAGCAATACCCCATAGATTGAGGATTTCTTTCGAAAATTGTTGCGTAAAAGAATAGTTCACAAACAAGTGGTCTCTATCTTCAAAACCCTTTTTACAAAGAATACACCTATTCACTACAAATATTCCTCTTTTCTGTAAGTTTTCAAGAGTCTAGATTTTGTTTTGGATAAGGGTCCAGAAGAAAATTTTTATTTTAGGGATAATCCCCTTGATCCAGGCATACGTCCACAAAGGTTTGTTTCCATTTCCCTTTGAAGTAAAAATGGTGGAAACTTTAAATTGTCTGCTAGGCTCATCATGCCAAACAATCTTATCTTCAAGATTAGGATAGAGAGAGATAGCATTTAGGGACAGTTGTATATTATTGAAATCTTGATCAAGATCATTAAGGTTCACCTAGGAATTGTTCTGCCAGTATTGGTTAACCATTATTCCATATCTTTGCTTACATCGGTCTATTACTTCTTTATCTTGGAATTTTCCTTTTAACCAAGCATCCTCCCAAATTTTCACCTTTTTTCCATTTCCTACTTTCCATGAGCTTCCTTCTTCTAAAATGTGTTTAGTACCCTGAACTGCCCCCATATGGAAGATGGACGGGTTACGTCAGGGTAAGAAAAGAAATCAGAGAGGGATTTTGCATTAAATAAATACTTATGCTTCCATATATTGCTCCATTCTTTGTTTTCATGATAAACCCTCCATCCTTGTTTTGCTAAGAGAGATGTGTTCATACTTCTAATTTTCCTTATTCCCAATCCTCCTTCCCTGAAAGGTTTACAAATGTTATCCCAGGCAATTAAAGGCATTCTCCTTTTTTCCTCAGTACCTGTCCATAGAAAGTTTCTCTGGATTTTTTCAATAGCAAATTTGGTGGGAATTCTGAAAAGACTTAAAGCATAAGTAGGTATGCTTTGAAGACTTGCTTTGAGGAGGGTTAGCTTTCCTGCCTGACTTAGAAAATTTCCTTTCTATCCCGCAAGTTTCTTGCTAAATTTATTAATGAGTTCTTCCCAAAAGGCTTCAGGAACTTTCATCCCAAGAGGGAGACCCAGGTAAGAGGAGGGGAGAGAACCCATGGAGTATTCAAGGATTTTAGCTATTTTGTTTTGTCTATGAATTGGGGTGTTAGTGAAGAACACTGCACTTTTGCTCTAGTTAATCAACTGTCCAGAGGTAGATGAATATAAATTTATAGCTTGCTTCAAAGTTCTTGCTTCTTTGACTTCAGATTGCCCCATGAATATAGTATCATCAACAAATTGTCTGTGGGAACATATTAAAGGATGAGAAGAGGGTTTAAGACCCTTAAATAGACCTTTATAGACTAAGTCCCCTATATATCTTCCCATACAGTCAGCCATAATTACAAACAGAATGGGGGATATAGGATCCCCTTGTCTCAATCCCCTTGACAGATTAAAGAAATGGGATGAGCTCCCATTTACCAACACTACAATTGAGGTAGTAGATATCAACTGATTTATAATATCAACCACTTTTTGTTCAAAGCCAAAAGCTATAAGACTATTTGAAAGGAATAACCAGTCCACCCTGTCATATGCTTTTCCTCCTCCGTAGGTATTGAACATAACATTTTGTTCTATTCCTTTGAGACCAGAGGAGGAACCACACATAGGATATCAGCCTAACTTTCTAGATTGATATTTAAATCAGCCTTCATCAGGGAGGAGAAAAAGGAAAGCATTTCCTCCTTGATTTCCTTTTCCTCTGACATCTTTTGCTCTCCTTTTTTTAGGTATTGAATATGAATTTTAGCTCTGTGCTTCAGAGTGAAAAGATGGAAAAACTTTGTATTTTTATCTCCTTATTTCAACCATAACAACCTAGATCTTTGTCTCCAATAGATTTCTTCCTTTGTTATTATATCTTGATATTGAACCAACTGTTCCCTTTCTTCAGTAAGGAGGTTTGAAGTGTATCCATTTTGCTAAATTTTTTCCTAATTTTTGCTAATTTCCTCCTTGATAGTGTTCTTTTTCTCAAAGATATTTCCAAAACAATACTTATTCCATTTCTTAACTTCCTTTTTAACGTTTTTGAGCTTGGAAACAACTCTAAAGAGGGTCATACCCTCAATAGGTATATTCCACCACTCTTCCATTTTACTTTCAAACTGTGGGTGCTGCAACCACATCTTTTCAAATCTGAAAGGATGATTCTTTTTTAGGTTCATTTTGACTGCTGTGAAAAAAAGAGGATAATGATCTAAACCTATTCTATGGCAAGCTTCCAACTTACAAATGTATTCTTTTGTCCAGTCTGGAGAGATTAGGGCCCTATCAAGCTTGGCCTATATACAATCATTGCCAATTCTCTTATTGCTCCATGTAAATTGAATTCCCTAAAGTTCCATATCCATTAGTCCTTCTTTGTTTATAAACTCCATTAGATCAAGTCTCCCTTCCAGTTGAATAGTATTACCTCCCTTTTTCTCATAGTCATAGAGTGGTACATTAAAATCTCCCATTATAATCCATCATCCACTATAATCTTTGCTTTTGAAATTTGAGATAGTCTCCCAGACCTTTTTCCTTTGGATCTTGACATTAGCAGCGTAGATATTTACAATATACCAACTTTCCTTCTGGTCAACATTGGTTATTTTAAAAATCATAATATTTTTACTATCCGTCAAAATAGATCCAGAGTAATGATTCTTCTTCCATAGCATCATAGTGCCCCCTGAAGCACCTTCATAACTACTGGCCTTGATGGAATAATTTTTAAAGTCTTTGATCTATTCTACATTCTCTTTACTCATCTTAGTTTCTTGGAGCAAAAGGAAATATGGCTTTTGATCTCTGACAAAATTCCTAACTATATCCACTTTGTTTATACTATTTAACCCCCTAATATTCCAACTTAATATTTTCATTACTATTTTTTATGGGCAAAGTCCGACATAGTTGTCTGCCTACCATCTGCAATATTCTGTTTGCTTTCCATCTCTCTGTTCTTCTTTGTAGATCTTTTTCCAGGTTTATTTGGAGAGCCAACATCCGGTTTAATCTTGGATTGTTGATCAGTTCCTCTTCCTTCTTTTTTCTGAGAAAGACCCATAGATTTCACCTTAGCGCTTCTCATCTCAACATTCTTTATATTATTCTTTTTCTCATCTTTTTTCTTTTGGTCTTTTGAGTTTTTTCCTGCCTCTTTCATTTCTTCTGCAAAGGGGGCCTCTTCCACTGAAATGTTATTATCATCCTTAGATGACACCTAATTCTCCCCCAGCTGGGTAGCAAGCAGCTCTCCTTCCTCTAAATTTTTCCCCCTTCAGGCATCAATTCTCCTTCCTCTAACCCATCTTTGTCCTTTACATCATTATATTGATCTTCTATACTTTGGATAACAATGATTTGATTTAATAGGTTTGTCTTTTCTTCTATTAAATGTTCAGCTTTTTTGTTCTCTGAGTACATCCCCTGTTCTTCATTCTGGGGACTTTCTTTTTTTAAATAAAGCTCTTTATCTCCTATTATATTTAGAACATTAGCCTCTTCAGTAGAAGAAACTTTATCCTCTTCTGTACATGGGTCTGTTAAAACTTCTTGATTCTTTCCTATCTTTCGATAGTCCTCTTTGATTTTCCATATTTTCTTTTATTAGATCTTAATATTTTTCCTGTCCTAGACATTTCTAGGATGTGTTCTACCTCTATTGGGATAGTTCTTGACCCAATGCCCCTATTTCTTGCACGCATAGCAGGAGTTTGGCAAGTCTTCAAAGACAATCTCTTGGGTTTTCTTACCAAGCTTTGAAATTAATTTCACTTTTTCTGGGAGGTGATTCAAGTTTGCCACTTTTACATAAATTCTGGCACTTTGGATTTTAGTTCTTGAAGCCGTGGCATTATCCACTGCCACTAATTCACCAAATGAACTAGCTATTCCTTTAAAAATGTCCTCATGCCAAAATTCTAAAGGGAGACCAAGAAGTCTAGCCCATATAGGGGTAGTTAAGAAAAAAGAATCTGATAAGTCCATATCTGGTTCCCATTTTTTGATTGTAAGAGAACATTTTCCAAAAGACCAAGGCCCTTCACTAAGAACCTTATTCAAATCTTCCTTACAGTTGAAAATAAAAGAGAAGAAGCCATTCACCATTGGTGCAATGTCAACGTCTCCACGTATAGTCCATTTCTTTTTGACCATATTTCTAAGAGATTCTATATTTGGTCTAGCTCTTAGAAATTTACCCACTAGTGTGAGTTCCATAGATGACACTGAGAAATCAAGTAAGGGGTCTAGGATAAAAATGTGAAAATCACCTTTCTCCTAGCATGATTTAGATGTCACTGGTGGAAAAAGGGATTTCCCATTTGTTTTTTTCCAAACAATGACGACCATGTCCTTTGTTCAAGGAACCCTGTCTGTCTTTCAGAAGGCTTTTCCTTTTTATATTCAGCATTATCTTTCACATTCTCAATGTACTATTCTAACACACTATTCAATGGGGGACTTCTGACCCCACTAAAGCACTCATAAACAAATGGATCCTTTCCTTTGTCAACCTCAATCAATGATCTTGGCCCTCCATTTTTTCCTTTTTCCTCTATTGTTCCCCCAGGGTCTGTCCCTCCTACCAAATTCTCCCTGGTTCTTTTCCCGCCCACATGCATTCCAGCGGATTCAAAATCAGGGAGTGCGCTCATTTTTTTTACATAAACTATAGGCATTGTTATTGTATTGTTATGCTTAGTCATTTTTTATGTTATCACACATTTCCTAGCTTGAATTAGTGTGTAGTACATTTCTTTGATTGATTATATTTTTCCAAGTCTTTTCACTTTTTTTTTAACCATGCATGTGTTTTTCATAATGATAGAAAAGAAACCAAACCACATATACTTATTATAGCATATACATTAAATTTAAATACATGTGATATAAATAAATATATCCAAAGCATCCATAGCCTCAACCAAAATGAACAAACACACCAACCATAAATAAAACATACACAACCAACACCAATAAGCCAAAATGATGCATCATATATATATATATATATATATATATATATATATATATATATATATATATATATATATATATATATATATATATATCAAGAGTTTGATACAATATATACAATCATATACAATGCCTCAACACTAGGGTTGAGCTCCATCATGTCTATATCATGGCCTAGCCATGTTGCCTACTAAGGCCTCAGTCTACCTCCTCTAAATGGTATACTATAATGAGGTAGTCTAAGATCTCAATCAGTTTACCTATCCTTTCAAACATGATATATGTACCTATGCCTATACCAGCTCAATCTAGATCACTCCATGTGCCTACATTAGTTGGATCTACATCACTATATATGCCTACACCATCTATGTCTTTATCTCTAGGTACACATCTCTCTAATCAAGTAAGGTGTACCAGGCCTACCTCTCCCTTTCACCCATGTCTACTAGTGGTTGTGCCCTCTCTCTCTACATTTTTATCTACCTCACAACCTCTCCTGCTAGTCTATACTTGCTTGTCTGAGCTTAGGTATATGGTACACTGAGATCCTCTATTGTCATGGGATTATATAGTTGTAGAGTCTTGTCTAAGATGTCATAGAGTGACCCCTAAATAAGGACCATCATCTCTCTTCTTCATCCTTAGTTACACCTATAAAATCACACCAAATGGATAATAGATCACTATCATATCTCATACTATCTATTTATCAAATAAAAACTTTAGAAATAATTCAATATTATCCATACCTATGTATTTCTTAGATCTTATGGTCTTGAAATCTTTGTGACCATCTAGCATAATCTCCCTATCTGTGTATCTTCTTAGTACCTCTTCTATCAGTCACCTCCTCAGCTTAAAACTAGCTATCATGGATCATGTCCATTTTAGCCTACACCTGAGTAATCTCTCTCATCTTTCTCTCCTCTAGCTCCTTTGATGACTCAATAAGGATGATGATGTTCTCTTCTCTCTCCTCTTACATATATTATTGTTATATCCTTGGTGGCCATAACTCATCTCTATATGGAGCTAGTGGTGGTACATCTAGAATCTCTACCTCTACCTCTACCTCTTCTTGCTCTACCCCTCATCATTCCTAACTAGTCTATGGTCATTCCTAATGTGTCCTCAATGTCAGTCTCACTATTAGTGGTCTGATTCCCCTCTTCCCTTATATCTCTCTCATGTGTTGGGTCCACTACTCAAGAATGAGTATTAGTGTTGGTAGATGAGGTAGACCCATTTTCACTAGCACTTATGTCACAAAATTTGGCTCTCTCCACCATGTATAGTGTCATATCACCTCTCTACTCTCTAGCGCTAGTCCCACTATGTTCTATCTCTCTTAAGTAGTCACTAGTTACTTATATGGTCACCATACTATGTCAATGTATCTCACCATCTATAGCACTAGCATGTGGGGCATGACCTACACTACCTAATCCTCTCTCCATATCCTCACCTAAGGTGACCTATCATCGACCATATGTGGTAACCCAACTAGTTGATACATAAGAAATCTCTCATACATCCATGTTGTCAGTAGTATGATTAGTCCCATGGTCTTATGTCCTCTGACCTTCATCTCAAATAGATCATGATAAATCTACGCATAGATGATAGAGCCCATATCATATAATACCTCCTCCTCTAGTATCATCCTATTCAAGGTTACCACGTATAGTGGTACCTTTCCATCTGACTTGTGATAGAGCACTCATTATGTCATAAGACCTATCACTAACTTTTAGAGATATAGAATGTATGATATATACACATAATCCATACTCACTCTCCACCCCAACAATATCATCTCTGAGCCTATCATCCACATGTATACTGCTCCCCTCTCCTCTATGTTATCTAGTATCCCTATGGTCACTAGTTCTCCTATTATGGGCATTCTGAAGATGGTATGGACATATACTAGTGTGATATGTACCTCTATCACATCCCCATCCATCTCCCATCTAATGGTGTTGGTAAATAATTCCCAACAACTAAAGAACATGACCAACACATCTACACTAAGGGGGATCCTAAACATATCCAATATACTTCCTAGACCTATGGCTACCAGTCTATCTCTGTCTCCATCTACAAACCTATCTAACAAATTTGATAACCAAGACACTTCCAACAACCTCCAGAACTGTGGTCATCTCTACAACCAAGAAACAACAAAGGATATATTAGTTCCTCCATGTCATGTATAATCACAATACATTCTCTATACATTTCTATTTTTTTTTCAAAAATAAGAATAATTTATTGATTTTAATACATTTTATCTTATTTTGGTCATTCTTTCCCTTCTTTAGTCATTTCAGGCCATTTTAGCCCTATTTCAATGTCCTACATGCTTTCCCATGCTTATTTTGGTTCCCTGGTCAACCTAGTTTGACCAAAATGTTCCTTATTTTTATCTTATTTTATCTAAATTTCTTAATTTTCCTCTTATCTTCTTCTCCTTAGTGTTAATTTTCCATTCTGGTCCTTACAGACCAATTGGACACTTTTTCACTAGGTCTTAGCTTGCAAAATACACTAGGTTAACCTATATCTACTAGGTCGACCACATGGATTATCACCCTGATTCGACTCACTAGGTCGACATGGTTGACCTAGTAGGCTTAGTGTGCCGAGCTAGTCTATTTTTATAAAAATATGCATATTCCTCATTTTTCCCTATTTCCTTCCAACTCATTTCCTATCTTCTTATTTTATACACTTAAAATCTAATTATTTTCAATTTATTCATGTATAGATGCTTAAAATCAAATTTTATCAAAAATTCACTTAATTTAATATAAATTTCAAAAATTAGTTTGAGATCCATAATTGCATACCTGTAGTACACTTGCTATCAGCTCTAGGTGTCCTCCTCATCTAGCATGTCATTCCCTCACCATCCTAGCCTTGTTTGGCCTCAAAACTCTTTTCCTTTCTTCCTTTATAATTCAAAATCCAAAATGAATTCTCTTTTTCCTATTTAAAAACACTTTTTATCAATTTAAAATTTTCATTTATTCTCCTTTAGATTCCTTATTGTGCTCATATCTTTATTTTTGTTTATATGTTTTATAAATCATAAAATGTGTTGGATTTGTAATGACGTAGAGATTATTTTCCACTACTATATTCCTATCATCCAATTTTTTTGATTTTTGGCTATTTTTTTCACTAACTTATATAGGTTTGCCTAGTGTGTTTTACATTGGATGCCTTCACTTTTTTTAAGTCTACTTCTTTATCTATAGTACTAAGGTAAGTTAAAAGTATCTATTTTTAAATTATGTCCTTTCATTTATCTTAATTTATGCTTATTTCACCATACTTAGCATCAGCATTATGTGTCATCATGTTCTATCTTTGAAGCACCATCCCATATTATAGTTACGTGACACGTGATGAGCTTCGATTGGGGCATATGTATACACCTAATATTTTCAAACTTTTATTGATTACTAATACTTCATATCTTGTAGGAACCTATCAAGTCTTAATCTCTCTAAGTACATTCCTTAAGGGGTGAACCAAGAAAGGGGTGGGTAGACCATTCGTGCTTCATAGTACTTTTGTTCCTTTTGCCACTTTCCATCCACACTCTAGTCTTTTAAAAACTTGAACCCTAAGCTTATTCTTCTATTTCCTATACATTACATTTATTATCATTCTTTATTCCCTCATTTATTTCCTTGTTACCATTTTGAAAAATCAAGTACACTAGGTTGACCTAGTGTGTTTTGGGGTCACTTTATCTCTTTTTGTTCTTAGCCTTCCCTCTGACCTAACACAGACTTTAGGCATTAGCCTGAGAATGTACTAGGTCGATCGAGTCAACCTAGTACAACTGACATGTTTAAACTTTTTTAGGCAAGTTACCACTATATATTCAAGGTCATTTACCACCATTTGATAAGAAGATAATAATAAAGTGAATAAGTGCGAACAAACATATGCTTATTAACCATTCTACTTGAAGACTAAAGCTTTAGGGTTCAATACTTTCTTTGGACCTCTAATCTTGTCTTATGGAGAAGTCTTTTAGATGCCTAGGTAGGTTTTGTATCCTAGATATGATTTATCTTGGTTATCCTTACAACCACAACAATCTCTTGTGAATCACCTTGGCCAAGGGAGAGATTGAGGCTCAACAAGTTTGTCTTCAAAGGTAAGTATTCCTAACTGTATTTTTCCTTTGTAAGAGTAGATAGATAATGTCGTATGTATTATTTTCTTCCAAGTACTAGGATTACATATACATTTATGTGAGTATATGTCTCATATACATTATTAATTTAGTTTTTATTTATTTTTTTTGTTCTAACCCTGACTTTATGCCACAAGCTTTGGTGTGCACTAGACTAGTTTACTTTTCTTTTTATTAGAATAGTTAACTTTATTTTTTATTAGCATAAGTGAAATATCAAATAATAGGAATATTTTAGGGTTATTTCATGATTGTGTTAGAGTGTAGGCTTTATAACCCTTCTTAGCATGATATGGTGTGACACGTGATACAAGTGATCCCCTAATTGGGTCTAGTAGATCCCCATATTGGTCATGTTCCCACTTAACAAGTGTATACCCAATCGGAAGTGTAGGTGTTCCCTATCTTATCCTCTCCAAGATTAATTAATGCACATCATTCCATTTTTATTGCATACACCTTCTACCAATAATGTATAAATTATTGTTAAACCAAATTCCGAAGAGAATGTGGTTAGCATGACTAATATGTGAAGGGTGGTGGCTTTCATTGATTCTCAACCTATCTACACTCATTCCCATAAGACATATCATGTTATTGAGGATTATTCTCCAACTAATTTAAATGAGTTGGGTTAAGATGATCTTATCACTTTTGATGATCCAATTTATGATTCCCCCTTAGATAATACATCCCATTCTATTTCTACCACTCTTCCATCATCTTCCAATACTAATGATAATCAAGCTTCTAATAACACTTCTTCCAATTTTTAAAATCAACTTAAATCAACTAGTTCATCCTCTCAACATGATTTACCACCTTGTTCTAAGCCTTCTTCTTATTATTATCAAAAAAATTCCAATGTAATTTTGATCCTCCTTCCGAGGACCTCTTTAACCATTACACACCTATATCTAATAACGTTCTTATGGGATATGATGAGTGGGATCCCATTACATAACTCACTAATCTCCCATCCCAAATTCCATTTCTTGAGCTTATAAAGACTTCCTCAAATCATAAAAACTACCTCATGTAATTTTTTTTCAAGATGAATGTCCCTAATCCTCCCCTAGTAGGATGTGAAGTATCTTTATCCAATTCTAAAGATAGTATTTTACAACAATGAAAAGAGATGTCTACCAGTGATGATGAAACTATAGACACTTTTATTTCTCTATGATTTCCTATCACATTTATGATTCTCGATAATATTCTTTTTTATGCATATGATCCTCATTTATTAGCATCTAAATCAGTGATATCCAGGTTAAGCATACATTAATTAATGAGGGTTTTGGCACCTATGTTGCTTCTCTTGATTTCATTAAGACTTTTGGATATTTTGAATGCAATCTCAAGTTTACATGCAACACATGCCAAGGATATGATAGAAGGAAAATGCCTCATTTAGGTTGTGTGTGGATTCCCATTACCATCTCACCTATCACTATCTATGTGAAGGTGATGATCTTTAACTTTCCCCTTTCTTATAACATCTTGTTTGGTAGGCCATGGACTCACCACATGAGAGCTATCACTTCTTCCACCTATCATGCATTAAATTTCATCACAATGGAGCCATTTATAGGATTCAAGGTGACATTAAACCTTAGAATTTTGAACATTTCTAAGATCATGGTGTCTTCAAGATTCCTAATCTTGAACCTTTGCCAAGGGCTCCATTTCATGAGTCTCAACATCTCAACTTTCTTGTTAATTCAAACTGTGGTTACAATGGGCATCCTAAGCTCATTGGTAACATTCCTCCTAATCTTTTAGATTCTTATGATGATGAGCCAAATAAGATTAATTTAAAGATCAAAACTTCCAATCTCTCACCTCATCTCATCTTGTATCTTCCTAATTCTTTGTAGCCTCATTCTCTCAAACCTCTTTGTGATGGCATTCATGTAGTCCTAACCAAGACTAGGCATTATATTCAGCATGCTTCATTGAATGACAAGGTTATCTCTATCATGTCATTGATCTTCATACCCTAGATTATGATGATGGTTATTCCTTAGATGATCCATTATTAGGTAGTCTTGTACAGGCCTACGATGCTATGATTGTCCATTATCATTCTTATTTAATTGAGTCTTTTCATTCATATCATCATTTTCCTTCACTTATAGTTCCTAATTTTTACATTTTTACCCTTTATCAAAGGGTAAAGATGGTGTTGACACCTCCAATTTATGAGGAACCATGTAAGACTATGCTCATAGAACATGTTATGACTAGGTCTTACCATTTTGTTAGGTACCCTGACCCTCATAGTTAGTTTACCCCTGAGGATAGTGTAACTCTCCTTAGACCCTATATAGATCCTACTCCTCCCTTAGTAGAGAATATTATAGTTGAGCCTCTTCCTACTTTTTCTATAGTTGATCCTATTTCCACTCTTACTATTATTGAGCTTATTCCTACTTATGATTCTATCACTCATTCCATGGAGTCTAGTTCCATGCCTTCCTCATCATCACCCTTCCTTGGTGATGGTTTAATTCCTTTGCCTAAGATGGCTCCTCTACCCACCACATGGGCCAATGAGTGTTATTCAATTTTTTCTACTCCTATTTTACCTCCTTATGTGAGTGTTTTTACTAAAACTAATCATAAGCATATATTTTGCTTCTATGGGATAGATAACCATTCTTGCACCCATTATCATAAGTTGCAATAATATCTTGATACCTTACATCCTTCTTCCCTATCATCAAACAAATCCATACCTCCCCTGAAGGTACTTTCTAAATATTTTCCAAAGTATGGTGAGGTATATTATTTATGTCACTTTATGACACCCATCAC